>JARHVA010000578.1:1487500-2087500 GCA_037957365.1 Torreya grandis | reverse complement strand
AAAAAAGAACCTACTACAATAAATTAGCTCAATAAAATTTGTAAACATCCAACTTGGTGGGTGGTGATAATCCCTAAAAGTGTTTGAAATATGAAACTTATTTTATTTTGTAATATGAGGTGCACATTTCATATCATATGCACTATAGATATGTCTCATGTTGAATCTATGTATAACAATGGTACCAATGTATATAATAATGCCAAAAATATGTATCTTAATCATATAACTATGAATTTTTATAAATTAGAAACTATTCAAGTGTGGATAACATGTTTCTAAAATATTATCCCATTATAATATAAAAAATAATATAAGTGCCAATGTGGATAACATGTTTTCATAACATTCCCCCATTATAATCTAGGTATTTTAAATACCAAATAAGTGTGGAGAACATATTTCTAAAACATGTCCCCATTGGTATCCCTCCTTTTGAGGTGAGGAGAAGTATAAATTGGTAGTTACGTTACCTCAAAAGGATAAGATGACCATGCAAATTGTGAATGTATCATGTAGCATATAGAAGGAATATTTATAAGTTGATATATGTAGATACCCATATTTGGTACAAACATAGTTTCATAGCATATATCATAGTATTTTTAATATATACATATTTTGACTAAGAGTTAGATATCTAGTGGTGCATCCTCATGTCGACCTCTTTGATTCCATCATATTTCACTTGTTTTATCTACCCCTCTGGGACTATATGCTATAAATTGTCTTTTATCTAGTGTATCTTGATGATCCCCACTTGTGTTTTTTATTATCCCTATATTTTTATCCTCTAGACACCTACATTTGTATTAGACACTTACATCGATAAAAGTGTCCAAATATGATGTAGGTGTCCAAACTTATCCTTTTATTATTTTATGTATCTTTCACTTGGTGACCATTTATTTTATCTCCTTTGTTCATCCTATTATTGTTTTTTTTTCACACCACTAGGTCCTAATTCAAAATCAATAGATCCCGATATATAAAAAGGTTATGGTCTAATTACACTACCTATCATTTTTATCAATCAAGTTTTTAATTAAAAAATAATTTATATTTCAAGATATAAAATTGCATTATAGTACTATATTGAATATCTAAAGCACTCAAAAGGTCACTACACTCTTTCATTATTTATACCAAGGGTTAATATAGGAAAAATATCATTAGTTTCATATTTACAATTTCACATACTTGCCTAAGAGGGAGAAATACATGCAATTTTGAGGCCCTCCTTGGAGTATTGGATATGTAGGTATCACGTAGAAAAAGTCAAGGTTGTTAGGATTAGTTTGATTGACTTGCTAACCTATTTTTACGAAGTTACAGAAGGTCAAAAGTAAATATGATTAGGGTTTTGATTATTATCTATATATTTCATATAAATGGATATATTTTGAGGCATAAAATAGGCACATGGGTGATAAGAAATTTTAACATAATTTTTTATCCATTCTTGTGCATAATTTAGGTTGGACACCTACATCAAAATTGGACATCTATATCGATGCAACTATCTATGGTCTATTCAAGTGTCCTCTGTGTGAAAAAATCTAAAATGTATAGTAAATTTAGAGTCTAGAGCCTGATTAATTCCCTGATATGATTCAAGATGAATGTCACATCCTAGATCTAAGCTTTGAAAAAGATATGATCTCTCTATCCTTTGATTTCATTATATTTAATTATATTTATTTTACATGATAAATTAGGTAAATTTATTTTATTGATTGTATTTTAGTTTGAATTAAAATATAGTTTTACTTCTTTCAAATAATTTTATTTTCTTAAGTGTGTGTGTAAAACCCCAAATAACATAAAAAAGTTTGGTGAACCCATCCTCTATGTGTTGAAGCAAACTCTATTCTATATCAAGGGTTTTTTCTCCTTCCAATTTTTTTTTAGGTTTTTATATTTATTTTTATATCTAATTTCTTGCATGGGCATTGCTTATTTATATCTTTTCTCTAGGAATTTTATTTTCTCTCTTTGTGATTGGGTGCAAACTTGAGTTTTATTACACAAGACCCCATAAATCCCCATACTTTTGATCATTTATCTAATATTCCTAATGATCAATGTGTTACATATGAAGTTCTTATGGAAAATAAAAAATAGGATAACACCTCTTATTTTGCTTATAACTATGGCCATGAAAGAACTAATGATGAAAATATAAATATACATGAACATGGTAATGATCATAGTACGTTTTTATATGGTTATGAGTATAATGATATTCCTCTTGGGTATGTGGAAACTAGTTTTTTTATTTCTTTTATTTCTAATGATGAAATGTCTAAAAATTCAAACACACTACATTTTTTTAGTACCTTGTAACTAAAGGATACCATAGATAAGCAAGAAGTTAGTATTCATCAAGTTGCAACTCAAAATGTTGTACATTCTCTAAATGCATCAAAAATTTAATGTTCATATTCTCCTTCAAATAATAAAACTATTGAATAAATTGAGTTTGTGCCTTCTTGTTCAAGTGATTATAATCTTGAAAATATTATCCCTTCTTTGGCTCACTCAAATGAAAATAGTTAAAGTTCATCTCTTTCTAAAAATTGTAATGATAAAAATGTATCTACTACTTCCTCTCCTCCAGTGCTTGAATGGAAAAATGAAATTTCATGTGAAGGTATTAAGAAAGTGGTTATACCATATAAATTTTGTGAAAATATAATTAACTTTCTATGTACATTTGATACAAATAAAAGTGAAACTTGAATTATTCCCTCTCCTAATGCTGCAAATAAAGTAGAAAATGTTACTTTTCCTCCCTAATTTGCCTTTTTTCTCAAAAATATCATGTGTTTACAAGTGAAGGTCATGCCCCTACTCTTATTATATGTTAAGCAACTTTAAATAACATATCACTTTGCAATGATGAAAATATCAACCTTTGTGCCATCCAAAATGATAAAATTCTCTCTTTAGCCTTGGATACTCCTTTACCAAATGTTATACAACCATGTGACAATCCTCTTTTAGAAGATTATTAAGAATCTATCATTCCTATGTTTCAAATGAATGTAGTTTACAACCTATATGAAAATATTCAACTTCTTCACCACTCTATTCTTGTGATATGTTATCCATCATGACTACCATAGGAGCTATTCAACAAAAAGTTAATACTTTTAAGTTTCAAGTTTCATCTCATGAGGCTACCTTTGAGGAAAATATGTTAAAGTAACAACCTCTTACTCAAAATGTGTTTGAGTCTCCTTACCCTTCCAATTTAATAATGCCTAAGTTATCTTACTTCAATGGTCACAAGTATTCTTCTATACACTTATAATAATATAAACATTCCTTTGAATATCAAGTTAAAAATGGACACCTACTATTGAAGTCCTTACATCAAATCTTAGCTCAGAAGGATCTAAATTCCAAAAAATTAAATATGTATTATTATCCAATTTTTATCGATATACCTTATCGAAGTTACAATTGGAACATTTAAAAGTTTTAACATAAAATGAGAATGAGTCCATTCCAGCCTATGT
Organism: Torreya grandis; assembly: GCA_037957365.1. Classification (NCBI taxonomy): domain Eukaryota; kingdom Viridiplantae; phylum Streptophyta; class Pinopsida; order Cupressales; family Taxaceae; genus Torreya; species Torreya grandis. The sequence goes on along the minus strand of JARHVA010000578.1, from coordinate 2,083,976 downwards.
TATCAAATTTAAGGATATATTGTATTCTTTGAATTATAACCCCTCAAATTTAGAAGTGCAATTTATATTTATTAGGGGTCTTCTTTATCATCTTAGAGAAAGAAAATTGTATAAACCCTTTGCTTTATTTGATATTTGAATTTTTGTGTATAAATATGCATGTGCTTTAATTAATATAAAATTTGAGTTACCTACTTCACCACCTAAAGTCAAGCATGGTACAAATAAAATTTTCAAATAAATAAAACAAACTAAGAAGGGTTATGAACCACTTCAAAATCCATATTCAAAATTAGTAGTGCATTTCAAAGAACAAATACTAAAGGTCTTAAATAAAGGAAAGTAACATACTTAAAAATTACCTCCTATAATTAAACCATATACCTATATAAAAAGACAACCACTTTAGTTTGATTGGTATTGATATAGACCACATGATTTATTATGCACATTATTAGATAACTAAATGAGAAAGCTTCCTCAAAATTCTCATTACCCACCCCATATATTTTAATAGGTAAAAGGGAAACACTTTTTCACTTGCACGGTATAAGCAAGCACTGAGATAATGATTATTTTTCCCTTGAGAAAAAGTTTACACAGTTAGCCGATCATGAAATTATTAAATTTTTAAAAGACATATCCAAACCTATTTCACATACTTATTATAGAGGTTATTCTAAGAGGGTTGATACATCCCATGTTACTCCTTTTGAGGATCAGGTGGTCCATAAACTTTCACAGGAGGTGACCACTAGTAGAAGTCCTCCTAATGCACCCTCTCATAAGATTCATCTCTCCCACACTGGTCCTACCAAATAACCATTGGTCAATTAGGTCCTTCATAAAGAGACACATGGAGAAGGTTAACTTACATAGTAGATATGTGTACTTAAACAAATACATACATTTTCATAGGATATTTATACACATACTTTAGAGTCAACGATAGAAATAAAACCAACAATTTCATTAGCACATGATCATTATAATCAAGCTTTCTTATTTCCATCTATATTTTATTACATATGGTGATTTATTTATTATCACTATAATACAAGCATTTCATTAAATGGAAATATTTTTTATAAAATTTACCATATCCAAACATTCATTATATAAAAAAGGCAATAAAAACCATATAAAAAGTAACAAAGAATTAAACATTGAAAATTCATGTGAAGAAAAATAAACCATTTGAATCATGTCACATGCATATCAAAATGGTAAAAATTTTATATAAATAACAAAAATTAGTCATGTTTTCTTGGAATATCCCTAGGTGTATACTCATCATCATTATCTATATCAACCATGCATGCTCCTCTTGATGTGGAAGCACCTAGGTCTAGCATGGGTCCTTGTACTCAAGATAGCTCATGTACTCTCTCCTCATATGCACCTATTCCATGCATTATCTCCTCATGATCAATTTATATAAAGTCATATAACTCAATCAAAACCTACATGATCTTCATGGCATTAAACTTCACGATGTCTTATCTATCTATCTCAATAGGTATCTCCTCTTACACAGTTGTTGTAGTGTGATATGTAGCCACTGACCTTGCCACTAGATCAAACAAGGGTGTATTAACACCCATAATATCAAAAAATTTACCAATGAATCCCTAACCATCTATATCCATGGGTACAATCTGAGTGAGAGATTATACCACATACTTCACCATGGTATCCCACTCTTAATCACCTAAACAAAAGACATAAAAAGTATAAATCATATATCATTATCAACCAAATATTATGTCAATAAAATAATATAATTCAAAATCAAGGTAATTACATGTGGCTCTAATAACCACCACAACTATAGGTGTTGGTCCCATGGGAGCACCACCACCTCTATCTCCTCTTGCATCTCCTTATGTTGTGGTATGGCACTAGGATAGGCATCTATGACTGAGAATAATAATAGCCAATGGTCCCCTTCCAAACATTTTGTGTAACCATCTATACACCCCACATCATTCCCTATAGCTAGGGGAATCACATGATATTTATCATCACTAGGCCATGGGGATACATCCCCATGTGTCATTTCTGGTCTATCATTAGGCCTATTCCCATTTTTCACTATACACTACCATGGGTATGGCACCAATGGCACTCACTAATTTATACCAAATTTCCAAAGTACATGCTCATACTAAAATAACTCATATACAATATAAAAGTGGTCAACCAATTACATGTTAACACATATCCTCTAAATTTCATGCCCATCCTTAGACCACCCAAAAAATATCCTAAATGGATGCCATGTAATTTGATCCAATGTCAATTTATATAAAATATGTAGTACTCAATCATGGTGTGTAGTCTATAATGGGGGAGTAACCAACACTCTAAAAATGTCTAAGGATGGGCCCACCTAGCTAGTCGTCCACCAAGGATCCAAACTACTACAATATGTTCATAATATCACACCTATAATAAAGTGTTGACTCCAAAACCACCATCGTAACTCTCCAATGCAAATTTGTATAGATTTCTATATAGGTGGGCTTGTATGGTACAACCCCAAGAATATCGGGTACCCTCTTACTTAATCTATTAAACTATATGATACATGCAATAATAAATCACAATAGTGCCACCCTACACTATTATAAACAAATCCAATAATACACAAATTAACTTCCATAACAGCAAAACATCACTTCTAATAATGCTATCAAGGTGCACCATGTTACTCAAATCTACATCCAATGCTCTTTGCCTAGTAAAATACTTATTGGACCATTGAAACTTCAATTGCCATCTCTTATAACCTATGCTCTCTTGCCTTTGATGGGAAATTCGAAAATATGATATACATCCTCCAATGTAACTATCATCTCCCTTATTTAAAGCCATAAGGTATATGTAACTAGGTTCCACCTCTCAATTAGTATTATGAAAAGGTGGTAATCATAGGGGACCTATCTTAACTAGGCCAAATGTCTCAATACAAACTAATCTATCATGACCCAGTCATTTGCATCTAGTCCTAACTTTGACAATATGGAAAATTCCTACCATGCCAAAACTCCCAAATATTTACATCCTTATACAAAAAAATCAACCAAAAAATTCATTAGTCAAGGTATCCCAAAAATTAAATACATAATTTATAGTTAAAACCCAAAAAAAATAGCAAGATAATAACATTGGATACTAATGTCAACATTAGATACAAGCATCATAAAATTTCATCCAAAAGTGGACACTAGTGTTGAGACCTAGATGCAACTTTCCCAAGATTCGATGGAAGTATCTATCAACACTTATAAAACAAAAAAAATGCTAAAAAGGGACAAATTTCAAAAATATAACTCTACCATGTGATTCACACTTAAGCATACTCATCATCTCATCAAAGTCTTATCCCACTATAGATGTCTAAAGCACCTCAAATCATAGTGATCATGGGGCTCTACTACACGGCATTGTCAAAATTTCAAAAGGATCAAAGTATAAATGAATTGAAATTTATATTCAAAACTCCTAATCTACAACTTCTATAATAAATTCAAATGCACATATCTTGAGTACTAGATGTCCAAATTCAAAACCATGTGTTGTGTTGGGATCCAAGCAATGAGAGCTTTCACATTATACCAATTTGTCAAGCCTTCAAGAAATACCTAAAATTTTGCTTACACAGATAATATTAAAAATCATAGGTGTTACCCACACAACATTACATTATCTATTACCAACACTACTAGGGTAAAATTAGTTACTATATAATCATATACATGACATTGTCACTTATTCATTTTGTGATGAGGTGACTAGCTTTTTTTGTTTCCCCTCCTAAAATGGGGGGCATAACAGTGGAGGCATATCATAGAGATATGGTTTCTACATATTCATAGTTTTAGATTTAGTGGGGGCATGTTATAGGAACATATCATCCACATTTATTTAGTATTTATCATATTCAAATTATAGTGGGGGAATGTTTTAGAAACATGTCTTCCACATTGGTACATAGCTCTAAAATTATCCAAATCATAGTGGGGGCACATTATGAAAACATGTAATCCATGATTATACCATGTTAAAAATTATTAGATCTCCTTCATAGCATATGATTCATATATCTTTGGGTCAACTTTATATACATTTGTACTACCATTCTACATAAATTACACAATAATGGTACTTACGTAAAAACCAAAAGACACAATCTACATAGACTATTGTATTCACTCTAGATATGATAGGGGTGATTTAAATTTTAATGAATTAGAGTATGTAAATCCTAGGTTGTTAAAGGGTCTAAGTATAGTAAATCAAGGAATAAATTTGCAATAAATATAGCTAGTGATTTGTGTAAGAATCAACCTAATCTGATATTTTCAAAAATAATAATGAATAACACAACTAAATACTTAGCTAAAAATTGACTGAGATAGATGATCTAGGTGCTAAAAATTAGTGTATAAGTTGATCTAAGTGTCATAAATATGATCTAAGTGTTATAAACCCTCCTAGATAATAATACAATACCTTCGATAGTAATGTATTGTGCTAGTGTCCTCCATACCACACTAGTATCCCTTATGTAGAAAACTCTATGATCTTCTAGGTATACCTCTAGTTGAGTCTGATATGCCTATGCTTATGTGGATGTTTCCTAATTCATTGTATATTTATTATTTTTGACTAATTTGTGAACAATCCCTAGACTTTCATGTTATTAGGGTATTTGAAGAGAACAAGTAATAAAAGTGTGATGTTAGCTAGGTAGGTTAGATGTTCTCAACATCTTTTTGTATTAAGAGTTGCCTACATACCAATACGTCAAGAAGGGATCAAGGTTGATGTTGTTATCCCAACCTAAGTGTTGGTGTAAGTGTAAGTGAATGCTAGTATGAATGTCAACTTGAGTGCTTTGAATGAGGATTTAGATTGAAAATTTATGTAATTTGAGCTTAGGATGGTTGTAAATGATTGTATGTAGAAGTAGTACATAATAGGGATCAATGACCTTGATTACGCACCACTTGTTCTAATTTGGTATATGTATTTTCATATAATTTCTATCTAGTGGATAAATGGATAAAAGTCATGTATTTATACTAGTCTGGTTCTTATAAGGGTGTGAAATAGGTCTAGGCCAACCCTAGGTGTCTTAAAAACTAAAAATATATTTGTTGGGATTGAACTTAGGCAAGGGATACTATCATAGTCCCTTGGTCACTAGCATAGTCTACTAGTGTCCAAAGAAGCACACTAGTGTCCAGGTACTATAACCTAGGGAACTGAGGGCCTAGATCCCTAGGGGAAGGTTTGGGACTAATTTTGGGATGTCTAGGGATGTGTAATACCCACAAAAAAGCTAGATAAGGGTCAAAAGAGGCCCTAAGATAGGTCTAGGGTTACGTTAGGGATGGGTGGTCTTAAGTGACATTCATTGCACTTAAGTGACATTTTATATGACTACAATGGAAATGAATAAGGGTTCATTCCTTATAGTTACTTATACATTGATCTTTCTTCAAGATTCATTGGGTTATCATGGATTGTTATCACATTATAGATTGTTACCATATCATGGACTTAAGCACATCATGGACTGATACCTAGGCTGGACTATTATGGACTATTATTTAGGCCTTATCTATCTATAGTTTTTGGATCTATTTATATATTATATTGATTAAATCATCTAATCTCACTAGGTTATGCACTTGAGCTATGTTAGTTGGGATATGATACTTTTGATGGTCAAAGATTACTCTTCCTATTCCAGGTTAAGGTAATGATCACCTCCCAACTCTCCCTACTCTAGATACATCACCACTAGGGTGAAAACTAATTGACCACTTATGAGCTCACTCATATTATTGTCCAAAATATGGATGAGGTTTCAAGCCCCTTTCTACTTCTCTAGTTTCCAACATTATGGAGTCATTACTACACATCACATACACAACTATATTTTATCCATGCTCTTTCTTTATGTTACTTTCCATTATTGTTCATATATAGATTATATATGTTGATTAGTTTTTAACATTCCTTTATGAGGTAATATTCAAACAAGAGGTTAAAATAAAGTTCAATCAAAGACAAGGTGTGTTATCCACACCAAGGTATTCATTTTCTTTTCATTTAAACTAGTAATTTGATTTTTTATACATTATTGGATTAAAATTGGGGGGAGAAATGTATATACCCATATTTGATACAAACACAGTTTCATGGCATGTATCATTACATTTTGTATATATACATCCTTTGACTAAGAGTTAGATATCTAGTGGCATGACCTCATGTGGACCTACTCAGTTCCATCTTATTTCACTTACTTTATCTACCCTTTTGGGATTATATGTTGTAATTATCTTTTATCTAGTGTATCTTTGGCATCCCCACCTATGTTTTATATTATCCCTAAGTTTTTATCATTTGATCACCTTCATTCATATTAGACACTTATGTTGACATAAGTGTCCAACTACGATGCATGTGTCTAGACTTATCCTTTTATTATTTTTCATATATTTCACTTGGTGACCATTTTTTTGTCTCCTTTGTTCATCTTATTATCAGATTTTCACATGACACTATGTCCTAATTCAAAGTCAAGATATCCCTATATATACAAAGTTTATGGTCTAATTACACGACCTAGTATTTTGATGAAGAAAGTTTCTAATTAACAAATACTTTATATTCTAAGATATCAAATTGCACTACAATGATATATTGAATTTTTGAAGCACTCAAAAGTTCACTACACTCTTGCATTATTTATACCAAGGGTTAATATAAGAGAATGGACATATAGTTTCATAATTACAATTTCACACATGTCTATAAGAGATAATTACATGTGGTTTTGTGGTGCTCATTAGATTATTAGATATGTATATATCATTTAGAAACAACTACGGCTAATAATGTTATCTTTACCATGTGCTAACCCTTTTTTTAACAAGTTACAATTGGTCAAAAGGAAAAAATATTAGGGTTTTTCTTATTAGCTAGATCTCGCACATACATAGATATATTTTGAGGTACTAAATAGGCACAAGTGACAATATAGATTTGACATAAGTGTTGATCCAATTTTTTTCATACTTTGGGTTGGATATCTATGTTAAAATTGGACATCTACATCAATGCAATTTTATATGGTCGACACAAGTGTCATATAGAAAAAAATATCTGAAACATAGATTAAATAGAGTCTAGATCCTAATTAATTCCCTAAGATGATTCTAGATCATTGACACATCCTAGATCTAAAATTTGAAAAAGATATGATCTCTCTATTCTTTGATTTCACTATATTTAATTATATTTATTTTACATTGTAAATTAGGTAAATTTTTATTATTGATAGTATTTTAGTGTAAATCTGAATATAGTCTTACTTATTTCAAATAATTTTTTTTACTTAAGTGTGTTTGTGTAAAACCCCAAATAAAATAAAATAATATATCATTGAAGCATGAAAAATGTGATCACATCAAGGCCTAAGATGTATGATGTATATCATGGCAACATGTAGATAATAATAGTAGAAACTCAATAATCAATAAAGCACATGCACAAGATCACTCAAAATCAAATAAAAATATAATGGTCGAATGATACCTAAAACAAGGGGTATATTCAAATGCTATACAATCAAAGGGACATGACTTAGTCAAATGTCTAAAAATAAAAAAATGACACATTCAAATGTCAACATACAATAAGCAATGACATATCTAAATGTCAAAGAGGCAAATAAAGGAATGGCAGATCCAAACAATGGAGCATATTCAAATTATCAAACAAGAAAGACAATAACATGGAAAGAGACTTAAGTAATTTCATACATGAAATCAAAATTAACCAACATAAACATATCATACTAGTGTTTGAATGTGTTTTTTTTTTTTAAATTGAAGTATATAACATATCAAGTACACTGTAAGAGATATAAGCATGGTTAAAGGTATATGCAAGTGCATATATGAGCTCAAACATGATAATGTAAAATGACAATAGAATGATATATCCTAGATGTATAGTGATCATAGAGGTGGATGCCTCCAACGTCCTAGTGATGTGAGTAGATGAAAATCCCAACATCCAAATGTCCATAGAACATATATTTGTGTATGCTTGAATCACACTCAAAATATGTATGAAATATGTGTATATAGGTAATATTGATATTCCATCTACCAACATGGAACCAACAACATATATGTGAAGAAACTAATATGTTATGTAAATTCTAAAAATATTTTTAGATTTATTTTTTTTTTGTATTTTTGGCATAAGTGACAATAAAAGGCTATCCTACGATCACATCCAAAGGATGGTCATATATATCTCCCCACTATGAGCCTAGTGTAATAAATTGGTGATGTTATTGAGGAGAATGTATAAGTGAAATATCTATCACTATAATATATGTGATTCTCTAAATATGTAAAATAGGAATCTATGGTAATGAAGTAGAAAGGGTAGGAGTAGGGGTTTGTAGAACCCATCATTGAGTGCTATATGTTTTTTTTTAATAGTATTAATAGGAACATGTGTAAGTGTTCTATATATTTAAATATTGTGTGTAGTAGATGAAGATTCCATGGAACCCATTGTGGACCTCTTATGTAGTGGTATCTCAAGTACTGGCCACCTAATAAAGGGGATTACTTATTTCTAACTCTTTTACATAGGATTAACCGTAGGAAGTTTGATAATTAATTGCCTAGGTAAAAATTTATCTTGCTCAAAATGATGTTCATATGGAATTCTAGAAACTATAATTACCCAATTGGCATGAGTGTATTTAACACACCCATACATTATATAAGGTACTTATTGAAGTGTATGTATCTAAGGTCATCCCAATAACATATCAAATATACTCATAGAAGGTATAACTGATAAGGTAGGACCCACTTGTAAAAGTAATTCAATCTCACTAAGAACCTATTGTTAGGTACCATCAAATGTTATAACTAACTTGGTCAAAGGATTTAAATCATAATTTTTATAACCCAACTACATTATTAATGTCATTGTATAAACATTTTCACTTGAACTATTATCAATCATAGTATTGTGCATAGGTTGGTGATCAAGGTATGCTCAAATGAATAAGGAATGAAGATCTAAGTCATCATCCCTAATCTCGCTATCATTAAAATTAATATAGGGTCTTTAAACCTAGGAGGTTTATGCAACATATAAGTATCTATAATCCCATCTAATGGGTGCTCATAATGAGATGGAGGAGGGTGCACATTATATGCCATTTAAACTTTTGGATCTTTCTTTTAATGATCTTTCAAATGATTGTTAAATATTTTTTTTTTGTGGTGGTCACTAGGTTTTGAACCTAATTCATTTAGAGGATCATCAAATGTAATATTTTGGTAATTGATGAGTTTTTGGATCTTATTCTTAATGGTAAAACATGTATTCATAGGATGCCTAGAGCCTTGGTGATAGTCATAATAATAATTCACATCATGCCCTTTAGGTAGAGGTCTACTCATATCAACCTCTATAAGATGAGGGAGAAATATATTGACACTTTACAAGTCCTAAATTATTAAAGTGGGAGAATCAAGAAAGTGTGTAAATTATCTTCATGGTGCATTAAATAAGACAATATGATTAGGTTTTTGTAACACCACATTGACTATGGTAGTTGTTTTTTTTTAGTCTTAATAAATTTTACCTTATCACTTAGTTTAATAGTAAATTTGTTATTGGATGTAGATGTATTTAGTGTATTTAATACATATTTGAGTTTGTTCAATGAGATAAGTTTTATTTCACAGTCACAAATAATATGGCATAAGTCATTAAAAGATTTGAATTTTTTGAAAACTATGGACTCGTGTAAAGGAGAAATCAAAATTTGCTTGAAATTATCTTTAAGATATTTATCTTCTATAAGGTTGTTCATTTTATCAAGCATTTTCTTATATCTTAAGACATTAATTGATAGGTTCATTGGTTCCTTATTTTACTTTTTCAATTTGGGCATAAGATACCATTTCAATAATGTTAATAGATCAGTGTGACAAAAACTAATCTATAAGGGGTTTGAATGCATTTAATGATTGAGTTGTTAAATCATAGAACCACCTCAAAACATAATCCTTGAGTCTCCTTAGAAATAATTTGGTAAAATTTTTATCTTTTAAGTTATAATCAAGGCATGCCACATAAAAAGATTGGAGATGTTGTTTAGAATCACCCTTGCCATCATGAAATGTTAACATAGGTGAAACACAACTAATTTTCAAGGGGTATAAAGATATCTCTAGTGCAAGAAGATTATGCAACACCTCTTCTGAATAAATAGCATAAGGTGATTTCATATAATTTTATTTGATATTTGTAACTTTAGTTTTCAAGATTTTTATAGTTTGGACAAGATCTTTCACCTCTTGGTATTTTAGGTTGGATATTTGAGAAGTCACCAACGAATGTGTAACCCATAAGTTGAGTAGATATAGGCATTGAAACTAGTATTTGAGTTGAAGCATTTTGGTTTCCCATGGTAGATGTATTAATAGTATTTTTAGGGAATAAATGTTGAAGGAAATAATCTATGCCTTCACTAGATGTAGATATATTTATTGGTATGGAATCAATTGCAGTACCCTTTAAGGAGTCACCATCACTAGGTGAGGAAACCTTAGCCTTATCATATTTACTAATTTCATCTATTATAACATAAAAATGCATATATTAAGACATTTTTAGTTATAAAATTATAGATTAATCACTGGTACAATTTATATCTCATTGATATCTTTCCAACGGTATGTAGAACTTTAAAAATGGAGCTCATATGCTCCTCATGTAGTTGGTCAAAGTTTTAATCAAAGCTAGTCAATAAGTGGTCAAAGTTGGTCAAACTAAAAAAACGACCATCATTTAATCTTTCAAATATAGTTCCATAATATATAGCTCATCTTAAGCTTTCTATCACATTTATGGCTCAAAAAATGGAGTTCGTATGCGAAAGTTATGACCAGTCAAAGTTATAGTCAAACTCAATGATGTGGCAATAAAGTGATGTGGAAATATGGTTTGACCAAGTCTTTAATATTTGGGGATAAACATATTCCATCATATATTAGAGAATAATTATCACCCCATATTTTTAAATATGATGGATAATTTAAAATCTCATAAAAATTGAGTATGAGATAATTATGAAATTTATTAAAATAGATTATGGATAATCATCCCAATCGAAAAAAGTGGACCCATAAAAAGTATATAAAGGGGTCATAGGTTCAATTCATTTCATTCAAAAGTTTCAAAGATTTCATTTCCATATCTAAAAGCTAAGAGCTAAGATCCAGAGCTAGAGGTTCTAGCGATATGTTGATTGTCTGGATTTGAGGTCGTTTGATGCCTCAAAGTGAAGCTTTGTAGATTGAGTAATGGCCAATATAGAGAGCAATCTACATATATCCTAAATTTTGAAGGACTTAAAGAGCTTTACACTTCTCAGTGTGAATTGGATATTTGTCTTAGACTCTGAGATGATTTCAATGGTATATTGAAATCCTTATCATGATTTTTGTAAGACCACTTTATAAGTCCATTTTTGAGACCTTTGGTGGAAATCCATAGGATTACAAGATTACATTCATGTGACAGTGAGGTGGAAGGTATTTTCATGGGTATACCAGGACTTTCTAAAGCTCTATTTTTTGAGTTGTATGTAATATTAGATTATTTATTTGATAATCATGAGGAATTGGTTATGTATTCACTTTTCAAGAAAATGGATTAGTTCGTACTATAAATGGACTCAGAGACGTAGGCATTGCCAAACTCTGTTATCAAGTGCTTTTCATGAGTTGATTTTATCTATGTATTCTTTTTTTGTATTTTAATTAATTTTATTTATGAATCATTATTAAATGCATAATTAGTCAAATATGACATATTAATGAAAAATTGAGCACTTCAAGGTTTGAGACAAATATGTATTAAAAGGGTCAAATTTAGTTTCATTTCCTTGAGTGTTTTGGGAAATTGTGTGAATTGACAAAAGGATCCAAGGTAAATAATTTTTGCATGAAAATAAGTGTCAATTTATGGATCAAGTTTAGTTTTAGAGTAGTTAGTGTGTTGGGTTAGCTTTTGATTGTGTGGATTGATATTAGTTATTTTCAATCTAGTTTTCAGTATTATTGTAGACTTTTTGGCCTTGTTGATATTCCATTTATAGTGTGCAGTTTATAGAATTAGGTTATTTTCAAGAAATAGGAAATAATGGGCAAAGCCTTGAAAAGATAGAGGCTTAATGAGATTGAAGAAATTAACTGATAAATCTAAGAAGAGAATGTTTTCCTAAGATCTTGGTTGTACTCCTTGGAAGAGGAGATTGCCCACTTGAAATCAGAGCTACAAGCCAAGGATGAGCTCTTGGCATAGATGTAGGATGAAGAGAAACATTGTCTTTATCAATTGCCTTCCACTATAAATGTAAGCACTATGGAAGATGATTACATAATAATTTATTCATCTAGTAATTCCTTCTTTTCAGTTTTAGATGTTTCAAATATTGCTTTTGATAGTTTTAAGAAACACACTAAGGGCATTGGATCTAAACTATTATTGAAAATGGTATTTGATGGAAGGGGCCTTGGTAAGAATGGCAAAATTATTGCTAACCCAATATAGGTAGAGCATATATCTCACCATGTAATATTAGGTTACGTTAGTGAGAAAGTGGATATTGGAGAGAGTTCCTCTATTTTTGGAAGAGGACAAGCTTCAAACAGCTAAGATCTAAGGCCACTAGTAGAGAAAAATTTCCCCTTATAAAAGAATTATGAACTGTGTAAGAAATCAGGTAAAAAAGGTATTGAGATTCCACCTCCTTGATCTTACACTAGAAAAACCACTAATAAGAATGTGAATTCTAAGACTTCTGATTCACTTCTACCATTTAAGAAATTTGGTTTTGATATTTAGAAGATGTTACATTCTTTTCCTTGTACATTTTTTGGATTGAATAACCATTGTGTTGCATATTGTTGGAAAATATAAGCTTTACTAAAGTAGATTGTAGGTACTAAAGACCATTATCATACTAAAAAAGTGAGAAATGACAAATGGGTGACCTCATCTAAGAAAAGGGATGTTCGCACTCATTATCATGTGAGTGGACATCAGGTTGAGAAGTGTTGAAAACTTCAACCGTCCCACAATCCTAGTAATGGTAAGAAGAAGATGGTTTATAAACTTGTTGATAAGGTAATTAATGGAGTTTTTGTTCAATAAACCTATGCAGATGTCAATAAATCCACTAAGGAAATTAAACACCTCAAATTGGAGAATCTAATAACAAGAGTTAGTAAATAGTTTTTGAATTTCATGATGTCATGATTAGTGGATTGATATATGTATTAATGTTTCAAAGTAATTTTTGGGATCCTTGTTGTATGTTGATAAAGTACATATACCCACACTTTGATATATGTATTTTTTGAGATATTATGATGGGAACACTTTGAGACAAGTTTATCATGCAATTTTTTTTAATTTCACACTTGTATTTTGAAAAGCTCTATTCTTGGAATCTCTAGTTTTAGCTTTATGAGTTTCCTACTGAATTATTAAGGAATTTAACTCATTTATTAACTTGGGAGATTTGACAATATTTGCATAGGTTATTGGGTAGGATTCAACTTTCCTATAGTAATTGTTTCAAAATAACTATTATTTTGAGATGCATCTATTTTTGGCATGTGTGTGATTGGATACATTGATAAGACCCATTAGGGTAATGTATTTCAACATGGTCACAACTAATATTGTATTTTGTTTACATTGAAAAACTTGTCTTGTAATTATATTAGTGATTGTTTCAGTATTTGGCAGTTCACCACGTACAAAATGTGATAGTGAGCAGACAGTTTGATATATTGTGACCTTATTGGTAGTTTCAAGATTTAGTATAACTCATGCCTTACTTTAGGGCCTTTTTACATTTTTGAGTTATAAATCATATTTTTCCACTATTATCTCTATGATATTATTTAGTTTTTATACTTGATATATTCTGGAAGATCATTTACTAATAGTAGAGGAGATCACTAGGCTTATCTATGTAGAGGCTCTTGTGAAGCTATGTAAGAAAGGAAGTCATCACATCCTAGTTCTATGTAGAAGTTATTTATGGTCATACAGTAGTAGAGGAAATATGGAAGATGTGATCAATCAATTTTTACAATCATTGTAGGTGTAATTATGGAATCTAAGTAGATCAAAAAAATATCCATTAGAATTATTCAAAATTAACTGGTATTTGAGAGGATCAAGTTGGGTACCAATGTTTGGTAGACCAAAAGCCCTCTTAGTAGGGAGGATTAATCTAACAAGATCCACATTCACTCTAAAATATAACTTATCAAATTATATATCTATCATTGGCACAATGTATATCTCATCGAGAGCTTTCCAATGGTATGCAGAACTTTGAAAATGGAGCTTGTATGTTCCTTGTGTAGTTGGTTAAACTTCTAGTCAAAGTGAGTCAACAGGTGGTCAAATCTGGTCAAACTAAAAAAATTTACCATCATGTAATATTTAAAGTCAATTCCATAATGTAGATATAATTTTAATCTTTATATCATATTTTACGGTTTGAAAATTAGAGTTTGTATGCAAAAGTTATGACCAATCAAGGTTATGGTCAAACTCGATGATGTAACAATAAAGTGACATGACAATTTAGTTTGACCCAAGTCTTTAATATTTGGGGATAAACATATTCCATCATATATTTTGGAATAATTATACCCCATATTTTTAAATCTGATGGATAATTTAAAATCCCATAAAAATTGGGTATGAGATCATTATGAAATTTATTAAAATAGATTGTAGATAATCATCCCAATCGGAAAAAGTGGACTCATAACAAGTATATAAAGGGTCCAGAGATTTAATTTATTTCATTTAAAAGTTTCAAATCTCTCATTTCCATATCTAAGAGCTGAGAGATAAGAGATGAGATCCAAAGCTAGAGGTTCCAACCATATGCTGAGTGTTTGGATTTGAGGTCATTTGATGCCACAAAGTGAAGTTTTTTAGATTGTGTAATGGCCAATATAGAGACTAGTCTACATATATCCTAAGTTTTGAAGGACTTAGAGAGTTTTACACTTCTCGATATAAATTAGGGATTTATCTTAGACTTTAAGATGATTTCAATGATATGTTGAAATCTTTGTAGTGATTTTTTTAAGACCACTTTATAAGTCCATTTTCAAGACCTTTGGTGGAACTCCATAGGATTATGAGATTGCATTTACACGACAGTAAGGTGGAAGGTCTATTCTTGGGTATATCAAGATTTTTTGAAGCTCTATTTTTTGATTTGTGTGCAATATTAGAGTATTCATTTGAAAATCATGAGGAATTGACCATGTACTCACTTTTCAAGGAAATGGATCAGTTTGTACTATAAGCAGACCCAGAGACATAGGCATTACCAAACTTTGTTATCAAATGCTTGTCATGAGTTGATTTTAACTATGCATTATTTTTCTATATTTTGATTAATTTTATTTATTAATCATTATTTAATGCATAATTGGTTAAATATAACATAAATAAAAAATTAAGCACTTCAGAGTTTGAGACAAATATGTATTGAAAAGGTCAAAATCAATTTCATTTCCTTGAATGTTTTGAGAAATTATGTGAATTAACTAAAGGATCCAAGGTAAATAATTTTTACATGAAAATAAGTCCCATTTTATGGATCAATTGATATGAGTGATCAATGATTCTTTATCTTCTATTTGAAAGCAATCTTTTATATAATTATTTTCCATTGCTTTAAAATGAAAAATTGTATATTTTGAACATTAAATTGAAACCCTAACTAGCTAAAAATCTTATGAATCAACAAAAAATTGCATTCATACAAATCAAATTCATTAAATCTTTAACCTAAAATTTAAAATAAGGGGAATCTAAGGTTAAAGGGGAAATAGATAGCCTAGGACATAAGGATGGTAAACTATCTCTAAATCAAGTCAATTATTTATGAAACTTAGATAAAACATATACTAAACTTATTATGTTGATATGCTAAATATATAAATTAAAACTATTCTAAATATTATAATAACAATTAAAATAAGATACATACTTGGTTTTGATGCCAATAAAAATTTATATCTAGAACAAGTATAAAGTGGACTAGATATGGATTCTAGAATAGTCACCTGATTTTGGAAAACATGCCTTTTTAGCTATAAATACTTGCATCGACCTAGAATGGTTTTATTAATGTTACTATCTAAATTGGATGCATGTGTCTATTATAGAATAAATTTTGAAACTAGATGCAATCATTTGTATTCTTTTGGGTTTTATGTAACCTTCGCTCTAGAGAATTCAAATTTGGGTCATGGACTATTGGTCCTTATCAAATAGGAAAACCTTAGTTTTTCATCTTCATATTAGTTGTGTAAAAAATGGGTTAGTTGTAACATAGTGTCAAGTTATCCAAAAGACCCCTTTATCAATGAGTGCTACCTACATAAATAATACTTCTAAGAGGGTCTCAAACTTATGTAGTTCTCCCTTACATGTTGTCTTGTGTTTGAATCATGCAATGTGTGAAAAGAAAGTACAATAATGACCTATTTTGTAACTTGGAAAGTATAGTTCTTAGATTTTTTATCCTTAGTAGTTCAAACCTATAGATGTCTTTTCCCTATGATTGATATGGAAATAAGAGAAAATAGGGAATATTTTCTCATTTGAGTACTTGATAAAATACTTTTTGTAAGTTTCCATGGTCTCTCTCGGTATTTTGTTAGGTGAGGAATGAATGAGGGTTGATCTTACATTTATATCAATCCCTGTAGAGAACATCTTACAATAAAATAGTTAGGTTGACCATAGGAATACATTTCATTTGCACATTAAATTACTTTATGGTACTGAACACTTGCATTAGGGTAGGACACTTACATAGACATAAGCATCTGATTATGACATAAGTGTTTGGGCAGTTGGAAAACAAGTTTAGGTCTAGAACTTACAAAGATGGAAGATAAGTAGGTTTATAACATTTTATAAAATATATAAGGATTGAATCATTAGACTAACATAGGTTAGACTAAGAGATAATTAATTAGTCGCATATATAGTGTATGCAAGCCTTTTGGCAGAGGGAAAGGTCTAAAAGTTGAAGGTACATCTATGATATGTATTTTTCAAGTGTATAAGATTTAGGTGATATATATTTTAAAAATAATGTCTACAGGTTTCCATAACTTTATTACAATCCATAAATGTATGATCATCTCTATTTTGAATTTTATTTTAATTGTTATTCTGCTTATGCACTATTGAATATTTAAATTCAATGGAATGAACATGAAAAATCATTTACATTTCATATTTTTAATTTAAAACACAAATATATTATGGTCAAATGAATGTGTGTTTTGTCAACTTCAATAATCTCTCTAAACTCATATTAACAAAACACAAAACTGACATTCTCCAATGATTTGTTAAAGGACCAAAATAACGTAAACACTTTTAGAACCAACAAAGGCCCCTTATGTTAGAATAGTTTTGCATAGACCAACTGGGTCATCCAATATGTCATGACCTATGAATAAAAAACTTTGGAGAGACCCTATAGGCCCCCTTTTAAGAGAGGCTAGACATGTGACTTTTCTTCTTGAATTGGTGTGCCAAACAACACATCAATAGGTATGTTATTTTATTTCATGCTTATATTAGTATATGTTATCTTTGAAAGTGTTGTTACTTTATTTACACCTCTTAGTCATAAGACCTAGATTAGACACCCCTGGGTTATACACCTTTAAATATATTAGATGTATCTTGACAAGTACATAACAGAATTTATCTCTCTTTCGCTTATCTATTTTACATCTTGGATTTAGATTGGTAATTTTTTTGTTAGTTCCTTGTATTGATAAGATATTTACCATCAAGTAGGATTTATCAATGAATTATACCTCATGAGTTCTTCATCATTACTTTATATCTTCAAATTATAATCTAAGCTCTCTAAGATTCAATTCACTAAATACTTTAGTACCTTAAACAAATTCAAGAGTTCAAAGGTTACAGTTGTCTTACTTTGGTATAACTTAAGATACAATAAAATGAAAATTCCCACCATTTGATCAAGTTTAATCCAATGACAAGGGCCCTCCTTAGAAAAGGTAGATGATTTAAGAATCCAATAATTTTTCCTACCATCACTATTATTCAAATCCCTTGCACAGTTGATTTAAATCATTTAAAAATTCATATCTCATGTCTAATAACTTATAGAGGTGGGACACATACATAATGCTTAATAATAAAATATATATGTGGTAGGTATGAACTGATTTAAATGATAAATAATGTGCCAAAATTTGAGATTACCTCAAGCCATAAAATGAGATCTTCAATGTCCTAATTTCTAGCTATTCTATCGAGATGAAGTTAATAGAACAAAAGTACAATGTGCAAGATTTTGTAATATTGTATTTTTATTCAATTAACCAATTCATTTAATGTATATCTTAATTTAAATATTTCCAATTGTAATAAATTTTAGGAAAAAATGATGTGTTACTCTTCTACATTAAATCATTTTTAAAACATTCTTAGATTGCCTATTTTATTTCATATAAATTAAAACAACCCAAAAAAAAATTTGGAATCATATATCAAAGTACACTTCAGATGTGTTAAGCCCATTTAAATGACTTGTTGATCCAATGAAAACATTGATTAACTATACGCATATGTGATTTGAACTGAAGGAGGGGAAATGAGACAATTTACTAGAGGTAAACACATACAAAAGGCACTTTGGAGAAGTTAGATGTTGTTTATAAAGATTATGGAATTCAAGGCATATCAATGTCCACATACACCGATAAGTCCTAAGTGTCATAAGTGTCACTCATACATTCTCATATGATCATTTCTAAGTCCTTAACCCTAGGTAAATACCTCACTTTTCTCAGTAGATTTCAGTCCTGCTCAAAGATGGTTAAGTCAAAAGATTGGTTTAATCAAGAATGATAGCTTTATTGTTCTTAATTTATCATTTACGTTATTCATATGTTCAAATCAAGATACATGCTATATAAATTAGACAAGTACTTAAAACTAGAAAAAATGATTAATTTACACTTGTTGATTTGAATTCATTTATGTAGCTGATTATGTGAAAGCATAATAAAAATAGATTAAGTACAAGATTTCATAGTGCTACTAGCCAGATTATAACCCCCTTCAGCCTTTATGGTTATTTCATTATTTGTACATCCTTTTATATCAAACATGGTTATTTATAAGAATTCAAAACATAGTTAGAACTTTAATATTGTCATTCCATAAACTATGCAGCTATTTAAATTGGCATAACCGATGTTATAAAATATTTAAGGCATACAAGCAAATATCTTGTGCAACTAGTAATAATGAGTTCAATCAGTTATGTATTCATGAAATAAATCTTTCTAGTTCATAAGTGAATGCCTTAAAGATATAAATATGTTACAAATCCATTACAATTTAACTAAGCAAATAGAAACCAACATGCATATAGTGACATAATTTAAGCAATATAAGCAATCAAGTTCATTTGAGTTTCAATATGAGTGGAATCCAAATAAAAAAAATTATTTAAATAATTCTTATAAAAATTTCTATTAGCAGTCGAGGCAACTAGCCAACAAGTTCAGCGCATGGGAAGGAAGATAAAGAAATAGCGCAAGTATAACTTTTGCATGGATTGAGATGATATGATAACTATTTCTCATTTTTTACTACATTATAGTTTTCATAAAAATTATTCATCTAACCAAGTAAATAATACAAGAAAAATATTGTACATGATCATTCATTGAATTATAAGAATAAATTAAACATTATTTTTTTTTCTAATTAATATAAATATTTACTAATTACTTTTAGATTTCATAATCCAACATAATTTTAAGAAATGATATTTTATAATTATAATTGGAAAACATACCTTGCATGGAACCCATAATTCTGAAGTGTATGATAGAGGAAGTATTTATTTTATTTTTCACATAGTCCAGCGATCAAGCTTATGTATTGTTGCAAGGGTTAGATGTTTCAAATGCAACTATGTACTTATGAATGAGAGTAATAATTTATTCAATTAATAATTTAACTAATGCAAGTTACTAATGCCACTTTTATCTTCTTTCATTTTGAATTTAAATAATTAATGTAAAGTCTCTATGTATATGTATTCCATGAAATGGCCAAACTTAAAATAATTATTAATTTATATCGTATTCGTATCAAACCTATTCATTTTGAACTATACAACTTCAGAGCTAATGTAAAACATCTACATATTTATATTTTCATAAAGTGGCAAACTAAAACAAATATTAACCACTATAAGAATGCAATTCATAATTATTTTAATTAATTCTAATTGGAACATATTTTTAGAAATAGATCTAACATAAAAATATATAAGTAATTATCATTCATATTTAATAATAAATATTCTTAAATATGTTTATATCTAATAACTAACAAAATAATCCAAAATCATTCTTATACAAACATGTTAGATAAATGAAAAAATAATATAACGATAAACAAGCATCTAAGAATTGATTACTTTAGACATCTAAATCTAACTAAGGGTTATTAAATCTATGTAGGATTAGTATACATAGACTGGTGATCTACTTAATCAATTATAGTTTGTTAGGATCATAAGGAATAAAGTATTAATTCAATAATAATATAAGATACTTATATAATAGCTTCAGCCAATAATTAATTTATTCCTTCAATATTTCAATTTCATAATCTATGCACAATGTTTGTTAGTAGTCAATGAGATCACTATAATAACCAAAATCAATAACTATAATCTATGTCATCTATGTTAATCAAATTAATAAATACATTCATTACCATCTTCCATATGAAGTCATTGAAATAAGGAGTCAAACTCAATCCAGCTAATCAAGACAAACCCACCCTACCAACTCTATAAGCCCTTCATCGATGTCCCTTACCATTCCAACCATCAGCAGGATGGTGGTTATGGTAATTGGGAATAGGTAATGAATTCTAGGCACATCAATCTCAGAACAAAAAATAGAACAAAAAAAAGACACATACAACATAATCAATTCATTTCAAGGTGAGATATGAACAATTAAATCATATAAGTATAGATTAAGAGTGAGGATGGTTAGCTTAGACCATATAATGATATAAAAAGGATTAATCATAATCTGTTATATATATTTCAAGTTTATCTCACTTGGAACCCTATCCAATTCCTTGATCAATCTTTAATCATCTACACCCACAATATATACTTATAAATAGTCAGGTCTAGTATAGAAATAAAAATACACACATTCCAATAATGTAAAAATAATAATTTAAATAATGACATAATCATATTTAATTAATAATTATTAATCCAAACCTGACATATAATTAATCATTATTAATTCAACATAGCAAAAAGTAACTAGTTGGACTTCCACATGTCACAAGTCTAAAACCATCCTAAAGAACTAAGTCAAAGTATCAATCAAGGTAAATTAAAATAATATAATCCTTTATGACTTGTAGGCTTCATTAGACAAATTATTAAAATCTTGAAGTTAAGGCTTAGCATAGTCAAATAAATGATGTGGCATGATTGAAAAATGATCACCATCGAACTAAGCTAAGAATAGCATAACCCAATAAAAGTTAGGACTAGACAAATCCAACACCTAAGGTCATATGATATATTATGATGAATAGCATAAGGCCCAAATGAATAACCCAATCACAAAAGAAATACAGTTGCATATATCACATTGTGTGTGTGTGTGTGTGTGTGTGTGTGTGTGTGTGTGTGTGTGTAAACTTTAACATTTTGATAAAGGAAAATTAATGACATAATTACCATTAAAATAATATCAATATCGATTCAAAATGATCTACGACCATAAAAGATACCAAGATCGAACATTAACCATACATAATTTATAATCAGATAACCCAAAATCCATAAAATCAAAGTCATGACTTACCTGCATAGAAAGATGATTATATCACAACCTATTCTAAATGGAAATGATCAATTTAAATGTTATAATGATTAAATATTAAACATGTTGACACAACCCATAAAAAAATTATAATGACCAAGATACCATATAACTCAAATGAAATAATAGTATAATTAGACCCTAAAATAAATAATCATGTCCAGAAGTCCCATATGAACAATGAACAAGGTTATTAGAATGCAAAATTAGCACAGCATATGAAAACCCATCCATCCTTAAGTCACAGAACACCAAAATGGTTCACCCAAATAATTGAGAAAACAACACAACCCTTCATATTTTCTTCAATAACATAGTTGCATAACCATCGAAGACATAGTGGTTATAGATAATAATTCTAAAACACTAGGCTTAACAATCTTTAAATATTTTATCATTAGAAATAAAGATAGGCATATTTTTATAACACACAGACAACACCTCAAAATATTTTTCACTTGAAACCATGATAACACCCTTAGTCTATACAACTCATTCACATATATACATACAAAACTAAGAAAACCTCAAAAGCTTTTCTATAAGACATAATCGAATAAGATGCAGTCATCAAAACACATAGTCAAAAAACACCAAACTTATCATTATTTATGATTTTACATCTATATAATAAAACACAAACATTAAAATGATTGCATAGACAATATATCAAAAGACATAAAACTTTCCAACACTTAAGACATCCAATCATATAAAGAAAACATAGCCATTTAATACATAGATAACACACAAATATTCATCATAGTCTACAACCCATTCCATTTCATAATGTTATCGATATATATCTAATGTATAGTTAATAATAAATAAACATATCAGTATATAATTATGATGGGTCTGCATATGAACCTAAAATTTCAAAGGCTTTCAACTGCATGTGTAGCCTTCAAAATATTTATCATTATATCCACATAGTAGCAAAAATCAAACTAAAAAATTCAAAAGGACTTACAAACATGTAGAAGATTCTAAAATATCAACCAACCAACTCATCATTAAATCTAGGCAAACCATTTTACTATTTGCATTTCAAATTCTCCATCTTCTTAACATTCTATCCATTGTCCACCTTCCCCATTCTTTCTGTTCAATCCCCCATACCCCAAATCAATTTGCATAAATTTTAAGAGGAGAGAGAAATCTATCAAATCCTAAGATAATCCCTACCAACCTCACTATTAATGATAAGTTTAGAAGGCCCGATGATAAAGCATCCCTCATCCAATAGAAAAGAGTATTAGTGTTAATCAAACTAGATTAAGCATAACCAAATGATTTAACATTGAAACCTTCACCATAATGCCATCTACGTCATTGAATAAGGCTAACATACTTCCCTCATAAACCATAAACCTAAGTCGATATGATAATAAAATATCATAATCACATTCAAGCTAAGTTTAAATAAAACCATGATTATATAGTCATTAAAATAATATGACATCACCTTAATAAGTGCTAGGTCAAGGTGGGTTAGGATAGACAAGAAGGTGACAAAGGTTTCCAAGAGATTTAGGTCTAGGTGGGTTTAGCTAGGTTAGGTACATAATCGAATAGGTCAATAGGATTTAATAGAAAATAAGAGTGATTCAAAAAATTTGTAGGAATAGAGAATGAAGCTGTGTATATATAAAAGGCTACAACCAATAAGACAAAATAGAAAACATAATAAATCATAACAATAAATAATGATTTATAAAAAAATTGGTAAAGTATAGTGGTAATTACAAACATAAATATCATAGCTGACAAACACAATAATAAATTAAATTATCTGACTTACAATCAAATAATAGTATACTTGGATGATTTATCCAAGAAATATTCATAAATTTAACAAAAAAGTACATAAAATTAAATAAATAAGTTACCTCTCCAATGCAAGTTAAGATTGAGACAAAGATTTTGAAGTGAAAAAACCAAATGAATCGATGAAAAATCTTACATGATAATATTAATAGACTTGTCAAAAACTTCTTTACATGAGAGTACAAAATATAAGAATTAGAGAGAGCATAAGTTTCCTAGATGATGAAAAGAAAGAGAGGATAAACTCTTTTATAGAGCTAGAAGAATAATGGTAGTTATAAAATAACCCATCAATGACCTTAAAAGTCTCATAAATGTATGTTCCACTTGTGGCCTAATCCTTTAAAAAATAGGGAGGTATGTGTCAAGTGTAGGAAGGTTATATGCAAGTAACTCCTCCTAAATCCTAGGTTGACCAAAGAAGTGAGTGCCACCTCATGAAATCTAAATTTATAATTTCCATAAATACAAATTTTTCACAAAAATAAAAGAAAACTTAAGATAAACAAAATTATCCTAAATAAAGAGTAATTATAACACTCCCTTTTAAATTTTATTTAGGGGTTTACAAACAAATAAGAAGGAAATAAACATTACTAACTCTCTCGCTTGATGAGAAATTTCTTCAATCCTAACTTATTACAAAAGAATACAAACTTGTCTTTACATAGAGATTTAGTGAATATATCAACCATTTTCTCTTCATTAGGATAGAAAGAGAGAATAATTTGAGTGTCTTCAATAAGTTCGCATTGAAAGTGATGTTGAATCTCACTGTGTTTGGACCTTGCATGAAAAACTAAATTTTTTATTAAAATAATTATACTTTGATTATCACCAAAATTAGAATATCTGAATGTTGTGGGTGGCCCAAATCTATAAGAAATCTTTTAAGATAAATAGCTTTCTTTAAATCATGATTACTAGCTTTATATTCAAATTCTATGAAAGATAGTGATATAGTTTGTTGATTTTTACTATTTCATGAAATATTGTTGGAACCCAAGAAGAAGTAATAACCACTAATGGATCTATGATCATTTGGATCATCAGCACAATCAAAATTTGAATAACTTGCTAAAGTAAAATTACTGTTTGAGGTATACTCGATGCCATAGGTTAGAGTACCTTTAATATAATGAAGAATTCTTTTAATAGCTTTAAAATGAGTAGCTTGAGGTTTAGACATAAATCTAGAAACTAATTCAATAGAAAAAATAATATCAGAATGAGTATGAGTAAGATAATTTAATCTTTCAACTAATTGCCTATATAAAGTAGGATCAATTTGTTTTGTTTGCATGTCATTAATAATTTTGACACCAAGTTCACAAGGAGTAGTAACAGGTTTGCAATCTAACATATTAAATTTAGATAATAAATCATATGCAAATTTAGATTGAGAAATAGAGATGTTATCCTTTTCTTGTCAAACTTGAATACCTAAAAAATAATGTAAAAGACCCAAATCAATCATTTTAAAAGTATTTTTTAAAGTATTTTTAGTGGAAGAAACCATTAAACTATTACTACCAATTATGATTAAGTCATACACATACAAGACAATGATAACTTTGTCATTTAGAATATTTTTGACAAAAAAATTAAGATCTAATCTATGAGTAAAGCCCTGAGCTATAAATAATTAATAAATTTTAGAGTACCATTCTCTAAAAGATTATTTTAAATCATAAATAGCTTTGTTTAACTTGCATACAATATGTTCATTACCTTCTTTTATAAAATCAAAAGGTTGAGACATGTAAATTTCTTCATGCAAGTCATCATTTAAGAAATTATTTTTAACATCTATGTGAAAAATAGGTCAAGCATATGAGCAACTAAAGCTAAAACAACTTTAATAGTGAGCCTTTTAGCAATAAGGGCAAAGGTTTCATTATAATCAATTCTTTCAATTTGAGAAAAACCTATAGCAATGAGTTTAGCTTTATTATTTTCAATTTGATTGTCAGAATTAAACTTAATTTTAAACAACCATTTACAACTTTCTAAATTATTCCTTTTAGATAAAGGAACTAAGTCCCAAGTGTTATTAGAAATCAAAGAATTGTATTCATCAAGCATAGTTTTTTCTCAATGAGGGTGACCTTGAGCTTGATTTAAAGTTTGAGGATCAATATTTTGCATAAATTTTGACATTAAATCATAATTTCAAAATTGTTGTTTATTTCTATGAATATCATTAAGATCAACATTAATTCTTAAATTTTTATAGTAGTCTCAATCCATTTAGGCATATCTTTAGATAGAGCAAGACTAGAATAAGGATAAAGAATTGGAGTAATAACATCATTATGATCATCATTAGATTCAAAATAAAAAGAAAAAAAAGAATATCAAAAGAATCTGAATTGGAAGCACAATCAAGCACACCATTTTCAACAATATTAATATCTTTTTTAATCTTGATTTTGTTAGTTTGAGGATCATACACCTTATAGGCTTTAGATGATTTATCATAACTAATAAAGATAAAAGTGTCTATTTTAGAATCTAATTTTTGACACTTTTCAATCATGATCATCATTAGATTCAAAAAGAAAAGAAGCAAAGACAATATCAAGAGAATCTGAATTAGAAGCACAATCAAACACACTATTTTTAGCAATATTAATATCCTTTTTAATCTTGATTTTGTTGGTTTGAGAATCATACACCCTATAGGATTTAGATTATTTATCATAACCAAAAAAGATAAAAGTGTCTATTTTAGAATCTAACTTTTAACACTTTTCAATTAGAATATGAATAAATGCATCACAACCAAAAACACATAAATATTTTAAATTAAGTTTTCTACCACTCCAAGTTTTTTCAGGTCTAATATTTAAAATAGTTTTAGTGGGGGTCCTATTAATAAGATAAATAACATAATACATGGTTTCAACCCAAAATTTATAATGCATATTTTTAGCATGCAACATATACGTAGTCATTTTATTGATAGTCCTATGTTTACATTCAACAACACTATTTTACTCAGGTGTGGGAAATAATTTTTTCATGATTAATTTTATGTTGCTTACAATATGAAAGAAAATCATTGTTAACATATTTGGTATCATTATCAATACGTAATATTCGTAAAAATCTTGTTAACAATGAGAGTGATTTTTTTTTTAAAAATTATAAATTTTATCTGTCATACAACCATCACAAGTAGAAATAGTGAGAGAAATATTAAGCAAACTTTACACTATATTGATTTTGTTCATGAGATAAATACTTTAGTAATTGATATGCCCTAATCTTTCATGCCACAAATTAGCATCATTAGAAGTAAGCAAAACATGATAAGATGAGGGAGAAAAGAATCTAGTAAATTTGAACAAATTATCATTATCTAAAAAGGCAGTATCAACTACTTGAAAATATTATTTTCTAAATTTACTATAATAAGTATCATTAATAAATTCTATTTTATAGTCATGTTTGTATAATTAAGATACAACAAGTAAATTCAATTTCAAATAAAAAATAACTAAGACATCATGTAATTCACCAGTAGAGATTTTAACATTTCTTATGGTTTCAATATTATAAGAAGCATGATTTACAAGATTTAAATGATTGTTAGAAAGATATTATTTTAATGAAGTAAATAATTGAGCATTGGATGTCATATGTTGAGTAGCGCTAAAATTAATAATCCATTCAACAGGAGAAGTATTCAAAATACAAGTAAAATTAGCATTAGTATTAGACTTTTATTTTGCTTGAGTATTATTGTTACTAGTGCTAGCATTGTCTTTAAATTTAAGCTTTTCATTTTTGATATTACGTTTATTTTTTAAAGAATGATATTCATCATGAGTATTTTTGTCACAATAATTATACTCTAACTTTTTCTTAGGTTTAGAGTTATATTTTTGATCTTTTTTATCATGTGTATTATTAGACTTAACATGTTATTTATCATTTTTATGTTGGTGTTTAAAAATAAAATCATGTTCATTAGTCTTAAAACTACTAAATTGAATCATTTTTTTCTCTTTTTGATGCAAAAAAAATACAAAATAATTCAAAAGTCAACATAACAGATGGAGTAAAAAAAGTTAGTTGAGAATAAATATTAGTAATAAACTATTGAAAAAGTGAAAACAAACATTTTTTCATAATAATATGAATCAAATTTTTATCAAAAAGTTTAACGCCTAAACTAGCAAGTTGAGAATGTAAAAAATGAACTTTAATCAAAAAATCATTCATAGATTTAAAATTATTATATTTTAAATCAGATAATTGAACTTGAAATTGAATTTTATGAGATTCATTCACAACATCATAAACAGATTTATATTTAGATTAAGCAGTGGAAGCAAGAGAACAACCATCAATATGAATATGTAATTCAGGAGTCATGACCATATCAATCAATCCTAAGGTTTCATCATTTTTAGCTTGCCATTTTTTTTTTAATTTTATTAGAAGCAATCTTAGTGTCCAATTGAAGATATGTGTCATCTACTACATATACTAAATATTTTAACATGAAAATGTATTGCATATACGATTTATATAAATGATAATTAGTGAACATGAGTTTAAATTTAGACAATAATTGAATCATTATGCCTCAAAAGCTCAACCAAAAAATTGAAAAATGAATAGACAATAAAAATTATTGAAACATAAAGAGTATAGAAGGGATAAGACACAAAATAATGACTATGCCAAAATGCAAGGAAATAGCCTAGCGAAAAAGAAGTCAAACTGGATTGTAAAAAATATATAAATATTAAAAATTAAATTGTCGAAATTGATCTTAAATTGAAATCAAGAATAAATGATGTCCAATTTTTTTTAAAAAATTTTAACCAAATTTTAAAAAAAGGTTTTGATTTTAAATTTTCAAAAAATCTTTAAAAAAAAAGATGAATTTTTTTTAACTTGATAATACATAAAATGCCTTTTTTTTGGGTTAAAAGACAAGATTAAAAAAGTTGATTGTCTTTTTTTTTTTTGAAAAAAAACTTTGCTTAGAATAATATTGAATTTTATTTTATTTTATTTTTAAAATCATAAAAAAAGCAAAGTTATGAATATTTAAATGAAATTAGAAAGTCAAAATAAAAACCTTAGATTTATAAAAAATGAAGCAATCATTTTTTTTTTTAAATTGCATGAGAAGGGCATTAAGAGAAAAAAAAACATACCTATGAAAACTTGAAAAAAAATTGCTAAATGCAGTTAGAAGGAGACCAAATGCATCTATCCAAGAAAAAGATAGAAGAAAATTTTCAAAAAAAAAAACTACACACCTATTAGAGGGTCGTATAACTTGGTACAGATGTTGTACGGATCTGTATGGTTGAAAAGAAGAAAAATAAAAAAAAATGTAGGGTAGGAGCGGGCAACGCCTCAACAAGAGGGGCTAAACAGAGACATGAATTAAAAAAACTCAATTGGATAAAGATAAAGAGCATACAGGTGAGAATAAAACCTGTAAAAAAATTTTGAAAAAATTTAATAAAAATGTGTATATTTTTTGTATGTATTTCCTGTTTTTGATTTGAATGTAAAAAATAAAGAAAAGAGTAGAAATAAAATTATGCAGGACCAGAAGTAAAAAAAATTGTTTTGTTTTATAAAAATTAAAGAATCGTGGTTATGACTCTTTGAAAAAGATTTTTTAATGATTTTTGAAAAAATAGAGAACAAAAATGTAAAAGAGTATTTATTTTCTCTTTTGGTTTACTAAAAAGCTTCATATTCCCTACTTCTACCAAAAAAAAAAGTTAGTAAAAACTGATTAAAAAATAAGCATGATGAATTTTTTAATTAAAAAAAAAAAGAATGAGTAAAAAAAGTTTTTTTTTTTTTTTAAAATGAGCATGCAATGTGCTTTCTATTTATTATCTTTTGCAAAAAAATGCAGAGTTAAGAGAAAGAAAAAAACATAGATAATAGTTCATGCTTAAGAAAAAAATTAATGAAAAAAATGATTCACTTGTATGATAATGTGGTATAAAAAAATCCTACAAAAAAAAAGATTTAGAAGCCACAATTTAAAATATAAGAAGGAAAATAGATTTAGATAAAAATGTAAGGGTGAAGCCCTTGTAAAAAAAATCCAAAATCATTTCTACATCTCTTACACTCTTTTAAAATTTCAATATAAAAAATGAACTTGGTTATGATATCATGAAGGATTTATCCAAGAAGCATTCATAAATTTGACAAAGAAGTGCAGAAAATTAAATAAATAAGTTTCCTCTTCAATACAAGTCAAGATTGAGACAAAGATTTTGAAGTAAGAAAACTGAACGAATCAGTGAAAAAACCCACGTGATAATATTAAGAGACTTGCCAAAAACTTCTTTACATGAGAACATAAAATAGAAGAATTATAGAGAGCATAAGTTTTCTAGATAAAAAAAGGAAGAGATGAGAAGCTCTTTTATAGAACTAGAGGAATAATGTGAGTTATAAAAGACCTCATTAATGATCTTATAAGTCTCTTAAATATGTGTCACTTGTGGCGTAAGCCCTTACAAAATAGGGAGGTATATGTCAAGTGTAGAAAGGAAGGTTACATGCAAGTAACTCCTAAATCTTGGGTTGATCAAAGAGGTAAGTGCCACTTCATAGAATCTAAATTTATGGGAATTTATAATTTTCATAAACACAAATTCTTCACAAAAATTTAAAAAAAAATTATGATAAACAAAATTATTTGAAATAAAAGATAATTCTAATAATACCTATCGAACATGTCAACGTGCTTAGAAATCATTGTTCTGAGATTACAGCTTCCATCACCTACCTAACTCATAGATAAAACTTACAACCATCAAAATGGTATAATCACATTATGTCATAAATCAATAATCAATATAGATTATAAAATCATCATCAATAGTAATAAACATTTTATAATATAATTAATCATAAAAATAAGTATATAGCCAACACTGCTACATCAAGTATCATAGATAATCCATCTAAATAATAGTTAAAATGATTATAACATCATAATGTCAATGTAATAAGAACAAAATATATGTAATGAAAATATAGAATCATAACATCTTCTTTATTGATAATGAAAATTATATCGTCAATGAATCAACTTTTTCGCCTATCGTGAAGGTTAAGTTAGAATCATAACATTCTAATCATGGGGTTCTAAAGGTTCAACTACGATCCTAAAGATGTGAAAAAAAATTTAATATTTTAGGAAATAATAAATAAGTCATGAAATGTAACATATTTTATTATATTTTTAGAAATTTTCTTATCAAATTGATGCATTGTGACCTTACACTTCTCTGAAACCATAAACAAACTGATATAGACCTATCTAGATCATTCATTCCTTGTAGCCCTATTTTCCCTGTTTATTGGCCATAACTCCTTGTTAGTTAACTCAATCATGAAATTAAAACTATTTTTGGATACCCATTAAGCTCTTATATAACATACTGAAAAATCTCCTGAGGTTACTTTGTACGGATTTGTACTTTCTTTTTTAGACCCTGTTCCAATTAGCCCTCCTTTTGTGCAAAATGTCTTGTCCAGAGTGATGTATGGACTTTCTAATCAAAAAAAGCACCATTACAGATACCCATTATCTTCTTACAAGTGAATCAAACATTTTTTTGGGAACTTCTTTGGAGAAATCCACTTTTCCTCTATTGGCCTACACTCTTCCCTTCACATGCACCTAGGTCTCACTTGACAGTTGACTTTTTCCGTACTTATCCGTACTTTGGCACCTTGAAACCACTTCCAACAGTTTGATAACATCATCAAGGGTCAAATTACAAAGTTTCAAGAGTTTTCAAGTATTAAAACTCATTTTAAGGGTTTGAACCTAATTCAGAATGTTCCCATGACAGTCATAGGCTGCGAGCTAATTATTTTTGCTGGGAGTGTTCTAGGTTGTTTCAAGGGCTCTAATCACTTTTATAGGGTCGGTTTTAACCCCATACACCTTCTTCAATAATCATCCAAGTCATATCAACCCTATGTACCTTCCAATGCTTAACATTTTAGTGTCTTTGACTGTATTTTCATAACAATCAACAAGGTTCTTAGTTTCTTTTCAAATACAATGGTCAACAGGGTTCCAAGATGATATACAAACATGTCGACATTTAAAAGACCTCCCCATTCATATGCTCTATCAAATATGACTTGATCAAAACATTTACTATGCAAAACATGCAACTTTCTTGTCTTTTCCTATACACTGTCACCTACAGGCCTGAATTCCAAATGTGGAGTTTTAAGATACCAAAAGAGATTTTTAAAGCCTGTTTCTTCTTCATTTAGGTTTATACTTGCATTTAGACTTCTCTCCATACCATTATGAACTTTATGCAAAGATTTTTACATGGATTTTACTTAAGACAGTGGGCTGTATTTTTAATTTCCTGAATATCTTGTTTAGGCCTGTTTAGGCTTCTTTTAGCTTTCAAAGCTCTTAAGACCTTTTGTTCACATAAATACTAGTTTTAACTTACTCCCAACATGCAAAATAACCAGTCTACATGTAGCTTTCACAATGTTCTTTGAATAATCATCATACATACTCACATACACACACACATATATAGGCCTGTCTCCAAAATTCACAAAGAAACCATATATGAAACAAATACATTCATTCTTCTTAGATCAAATAGAAGACTTACAGCTCAATATAAGATTCAGTTCCAGTATCCCATGGCTTTCAAAGCCTTGCTTTCTCCTTCACACATTATTTTCTCCTTCTCTTCCCTTTAACATCTCTTGAATGAGGTCCTCCCTCACTGTTTCTCTTCTTTTCTCTACATTCTATCTTCTTTCCCTTGAATGAGAGGGATTTTCCTCTCTGTTCTTCTTCTCTTCTACAGCCCTCTCATCCTCCTTATTTTCTCATCCTCTCTATTTAATGAATTCTTCTTTGTTTTCTTTTCAAGGATTTTCTTCCAACTTCTACGCCCAAATTGGGCTTAAGGCAAACAAATGCTGTTTTTAAGTTTTAACAATATTCTAAGGTTGAAAATAGTTTCAACCATTTCCCCTTTATTTTCTCAACAATCTAACAATCACTTTTCACCTTTTTACTTTCAATTTTTGATAATTACATTTACCTTGAAGGTGAAATTTTAAAATCTCACAATTTGGAGGGAAAACCAAAATTTGAATTTTTTTACACTAGAATTTGAAACTTTTGTAGATGTTCCTGCATCATACTCTCCCTCTAGAAAAGATTTGAACCTTAGTTCAAATGTCATGCTTTCTCTTCACTTTAGTCTTCACTTGTATACTTGGATCCCACGGTCTTGTTGTCAATACCAATGCTTGTCTTTGGTAGTCTTTGTCTTTCATCTTGCTGTTCTTCCTCTTCTGGTATGTTCTTCTCCTCATCTCTTTCTCAGCTGCCATCTCCCACTTCCATGCTTCTTCATCTTCATTCATGTCTTCTAGATCTTCTTGTTGTTCTTCTTGGTTCATGAGCTTCTCTAATGGCTCATGTATGTCATTCACTTCAGCAACCTTCATACCTGCATACAAAACATCCAAAGCCACCTTAGAATAAAAATCTTTAGGCCATGAAGCCTCTTGGATGTCTTCACATGCTTGCTCTTTGACCAAAACTGCCTTTGCCTCTTTGCTCTGCTCTTGTCTTGTTTCACTCTTCCCAATGGTGTCTTCACCATGGCTTGTACCTTCTTTTATCTCTCTTGAGTGACCAAACAGCTGCTCCAACATCTTCAACTCTTCCTTTAGTGAGATTTCATCTATCTCACCATCTTCATCAAACTTGGGCTGATCACTCACAAGGATTACTTGCCCTTTATCTCTTATCTCATCTTTTCTTAGCTTGTCTTCAAATAAATCAACTTCTTCATCAATATACTCATCAAATACAATTGAAACACCCTTACCTTGTCTTTCCTTGCTTTCTTCAATCTTTTCTTGAAGCCATCTTGTTTGCTTTGCTACATACTCTCCCCTTTCCTCATCATCCATCCATTTGGAACTCTCTCCTTGCTGCATATTAGTCTTCATAGACATTTTACATTCTTCATTTTCCATAAAAAGATCATTGAATGATACAAAAACATTATTATCCCATTCATTGCAAGCAATTGACTTACCTTTCATCTTTGTATCTTTATGCTCTTCTTCATTATTCTTTGAGAAGTTTTCTTTCTCACCTTCATTCTCTTGGCTGCCGGAATCACCTTCAATCCTCTCTTTTCTCTTTGCCTTCTTAGGCACCCACATCTGATTCTTCTTCTTATCATTTGACTTCACAAGCCATTTAGGCATCATGCATCCATGCTTTTGTACCAGCACTTCCTTTTGCTTGGGAGTTTGCTTCTTCCACCATTTAGGCATCACATATCCATGGTTAATTGGAAACTTCACCTTTCCTTTTGCTTCTCTAAATGCATATCAACAGTTTCATGCTTATAAGAAAAATCAAGTTTTGAATTCACCTTTACCTCCTTAATGGGCTGCTCCATTAGTTCCTTGACTTGCATAGCTTCTTGATTATCTGTCCTTTCTTCTTCCTTCATTCTTGGCTGTTCTCTTTCTTCTTCTTGGCCTTCAATGGCATCATGGAATTCAACTTCATCTTCCATCTCTTCTCTTGCTTGTATGGAATCATCAACACCTTTCTTATGCATTAACCAATGCATCTCTTCTTCTTTATCAACAGCAGCAAACTCTCTTCTCTTTCCTGCACATTCACTTGTGCACTTGGTGTCTTCTCTTGCACCAATCTCTTCACTTTCCAAGGCCCTTCTCTTGACCTTCACAAGGCTGCTCATACCTGCACTTACCCATGCAAAAATAACATTAGATATAAAAACAAGAGACCATAATGTCTCCATGAGTGTCCTCTTCATCAACACTCTCATCTTCTCAAGTGCTCTTCCTGGCACTTCATCTTTTCTTTCTTCTTCTCTCTTGTTCTCCTCAATGAGAACCTTCTTCACAACTTCTTCTTCTTGCTGCCCACTTGGCAACCTTCTTATCTTCTTGCCTCTTTGGGCTTCCCTCTTCATGGCAATCTCATTTTGCCTCTTTCTCCTCTTCACTAAGAGATCTATTGGCCACTTCAATCTCTTCTTTATTGGCCATACCCGTGCTTTCCTATTCAGCTGCATCCAAAACTCATACTCATCTTTAACCTTAGCTAATTCTTTCTTCAAACTAGCAATTTCTTTATTAAAATCAACATTAGTCATACCTTTGATGCTTGCTTTCCTTTTGCTGCCCTCATGTGCCTTGCTGCTCTGCAGTGCCTTCAACAATGCTTCCATCTCTGAGATCTTCACCCAAGTCTTTTCCACCTTGGTCTCTTGATCCCTTGTCTCATCCAAGCCTTTCTCCTTGACTGGTCTTTTGACAATCTACGTGGTCTCACCTAGGCCTTTTACATCCTAATCTTTTGATCCTCTTCTCTCAATCCTGCAGCAACTCTTTAGACAATTCTTCAACAAACACAAATTACAAATCCAAGCTCACCTTGCTTTGGATCTTCTTCTGCTAGGCAGTCCCTTTATCACTCTTCTCAAAACTTCATCCTTTACCTCACCTAAGTCTGTTTCATCTTAGTCTTTTGGCAAACTATCCAAGCTTCCTCTTGGATCTTCTTCAATAAGCCTTCCTTGGCTTCTTCTCTTCTTAAGCCTCAATGGCTTGGCTGCCTTTCTCTTCACCTATTTGCTTCTTAACAAAATAAACTCAAATCAAATAACATAGACTTCTCATACCTTTTCTCTAGCAGAGTTTTCTAGTACTGTCCTGCTGATCCTTGCCAATTCCTATAACAACTCATTAGAAATCATAACCATCAAAAAGTTACCAATTCCCAAGAGCTTCAAGCTCTGATACCAAATGATGCATTGTGACCTTACACTTCTCTGAAACCATAAACAAACTGATATAGACCTATCTAGATCATTCATTCCTTGTAGCCCTATTTTCCCTGTTTATTGGCCATAACTCCTTGTTAGTTAACTCAATCATGAAATTAAAACTATTTTTGGATACCCATTAAGCTCTTCTATAACATACTAAAAAATCTCCTGAGATTACTTTGTACGGATTTGTACTTTCTTCTTTAGACCCTGTTCCAATTAGCCCTCCTTTTGTGCAAAATGTCTTGTCCAGAGTGATGTACGGACTTTCTAATCAAAAAAAGCACCATTACAGATACCCATTATCTTCTTACAAGTGAATCAATCATTTTTTTAGGAACTTCTTTGGAGAAATCCACTTTTCCTCTATTGGCCTACACTCTTCCCTTCACATGCACCTAGGTCTCACTTGACAGTTGACTTTTTCCGTACTTATCCGTACTTTGTCACCTTGAAACCACTTCCAACAGTTTGATAACATCATCAAGGGTCAAATTACAAAGTTTCAAGAGTTTTCAAGTATTAAAACTCATTTTAAGGGTTTGAACCTAATTCAGAATGTTCCCATGACAGTCATAGGCTGCGAGCTAATTATTTTTGCTGGGAGTGTTCTAGGTTGTTTCAAGGGCTATAATCACTTGTATAGGGTCTGTTTTAACCCCATACACCTTCTTCAATAATCATCCAAGTCATATCAACCCTATGTACCTTCCAATGCTTAACATTTTAGTGTCTTTGACTGTATTTTCATAACAGTCAACAAGGTTCTTAGTTTCTTTTCAAATACAATGGTCAACAGGGTTCCAAGATGATATACAAACATGTCGACATTTAAAAGACCTCCCCATTCATATGCTCTATCAAATATGACTTGATCAAAACATTTACTATGCAAAACATGCAACTTTCTTGTCTTTTCCTATACACTGTCACCTACAGGCCTGAATACCAAATGTGGAGTTTTAAGATACCAAAAGAGATTTTTAAAGCCTGTTTCTTCTTCATTTAGGTTTATACTTGCATTTAGACTTCTCTCCATACCATTATGAACTTTATGCAAAGATTTTTACATGGATTTTACTTAAGACAGTGGGCTGTATTTTTAATTTCCTGAATATCTTGTTTAGGCCTGTTTAGGCTTCTTTTAGCTTTCAAAGCTCTTAAGACCTTTTGTTCACATAAATACCAGTTTTAACTTACTCCCAACATGCAAAATAACCAGTCTACATGTAGCTTTCACAATGTTCTTTGAAGAATCATCATACATACTCACATACACACACATATATATAGGCCTGTCTCCAAAATTCACAAAGAAACCATATATGAAACAAATACATTCATTCTTCTTAGATCAAATAGAAGACTTACAGCTCAATATAAGATTCAGTTCCAGTATCCCATGGCTTTCAAAGCCTTGCTTTCTCCTTCACACATTATTTTCTCCTTCTCTTCCCTTTAACATCTCTTGAATGAGGTCCTCCCTCACTGTTTCTCTTCTTTTCTCTACATTCTATCTTCTTTCCCTTGAATGAGAGGGATTTTCCTCTCTGTTCTTCTTCTCTTCTACAGCCCTCTCATCCTCCTTATTTTCTCATCCTCTCTATTTAATGAATTCTTCTTTGTTTTCTTTTCAAGGATTTTCTTCCAACTTCTACGCCCAAATTGGGCTTAAGGCAAACAAATGCTGTTTTTAAGTTTTAACAATATTCTAAGGTTGAAAATAGTTTCAACCATTTCCCTTTTATTTTCTCAACAATCTAACAATCACTTTTCACCTTTTTATTTTCACTTTTTGATAATTACATTTACCTTGAAGGTGAAATTTTAAAATCTCACAATTTGGAGGGAAAACCAAAATTTGAATTTTTTTACACTAGAATTTGAAACTTTTGTAGATGCTCCTGCATCACAAATGAATCATTTTAGATATGAATCTATTATCTAACCTATCCAACAGAGAAGGTCTGTGGATTAGACAATCTTTTGAAGGAAATAAATCTGATTCAATAAAATAATATATTATAAATAATATTTTGTATTCTCACTGTAATATCCTCCAAGTAACTTCAAAAGATAAACCAAAAACATAAAACTAAATAGATTTGAGATAAATCAAGATCAAGTAAACAATCAAACATAAAGACACAATAATCAACAATTAATAATCTAACTAAAGAACAAAGAAAATAAAATAAAATACAATTAAGTCGAAACTAAGAAATAAACTAAATAAAAAAGACGAAGACCTAAGAGATAAAACTAAACTAATACTAACTAAATACAAATTCAAATTAATCTAACAATCAAGCTAATGAACAAATCTAATAAAACTTAAAATAAGAATAACGATAAAAGGTTTAATCAAAAATCTAAACTAAAATATATAATAAAGACAAATAAGTTAATTTAAAGTTTAAACTATATTTAAACTATAACAAATAAATTAATCAAGAAAATAATTTATCTAAACTATCTAATCTAAATAAAGCAAACAAAGTAAATAATCTAAGGAACTAATTTTTAAAAAATAGAAATAAAACAATAAACTGAATAGATAGAACAATAAAGTTAAAACACTAAATTAATAAAATCTAAAAAATAAATTATATTAAAATCAGAATTAATATAAAGTATAATAAAGTCTATGAATCTCAAAGGAGAGTCATTGTAATAAATAAGATAGATTTTATTGAGAAAACCAACATCTTTCTTTATAAATATTTTGAGAGAATTTTTACAAACAAACAGGTCAATGAGATGTCACAAAATAACGAAGTGTTCATCATTATTTAGGTTGATTACTTTGGTTCTACACATAGAACTGAAAATAGAAATCATTAAAATAAAGTATCATTAGATCTAAGCAATTATTCAATCATCAAATAAAGTATCATTAGATCTATTTGTAAAATTTATGCTATCTTAGAGAAGTTACATAGAAAAGAAGAAAGATAAATGATTGACTTCACAAAATATATGTCTTCAGTACTTGTGTTGTTTTTCTATCCTCAAAAGAATCTTTGATCTTTTTTTATGCTTTTAATTTGATTTGAAAGAACTTACAACTATTTTTAGTTAGTTATTAGTTTAAGTTAACTAATTGAATTTTAAAAAGTCAATTAATTATAAATAGTTTTTAGTTAAGGATAGATTTAGTTAAGACTTAAAAATCTTAATAGATCAACTATTTAATTATAGACTAAGTACTATCTAAACAGATGGGGACCCTTATTAATTAATAATAAACAGGATAACATATATATCAATAAATAAACAAATAAGTTAAATATTTAATAAATTTTATTTATATAAAATCATAATGTATATCCAAAATTAACTTAGGCATATATATCAACAATTAAAGTTTGTTTATACTTTTTAAAGTACCATCACCAAAAATATCAAAAATGTAAAGCTAAAAGTAAAAAATTCTATCATCTAAAAGTTCAACTAAAAATAAAGTCTATCCTCAAGACATCTAATAATCCTATGAATCTAAAAGCACATCAATTACAATTTTATTTATTCATTTACACATTCATTATATTTCATTTTAGTTGCAAGAAACTACACCAACTTCATTCTAGAGTTACTCATATTGTCATCAATTTTTAGATTGATCCGTTTGAGTTCTCTGACTTCAATAGATGAATCTATATCATTTCAGTTATCTAAATTTTTCTCTGAAGTGAAACGATGAATCTTAAGGGTTTTTTTTCTACCAAATAAAATAGGTTCTTCAAACTTAACTTTCTGCATCCCATAATAAGTTTACTATGATAAGATGTCAAACCTAGTTTCTTACATCTCAAAATAGTCTCCCTATAAGAAAGTGAAGGCTCATTAAAAATTGAAGGCAATGCAAGGTTAACATAGTTATTAGCATGAGTAACTTCAACATCAAATTTAGTAACTTGATTGACAAAGTGAGGTTCAATAATAGGTTGAACTCTTTTAGTAGTGGGAGACTGAATTGGTAAATGTTGTGGGTTATTTTTAAAATGGTGGGAGGAATTGATTTATGAGAGAGTTCTAGCACCAAACCTACATCCATAAAATTTTTGGTTATCTTTATGATTGGTTGAATTGAAAGACAAATTATTTAGAACATTCTAAAATTTGAGATATTTAACATCAAAGTAGATGAACATCCTAGTACCTCTATGGAATTTGGGACCAAATATCTTGACACAAAAACTACCTTTTAAAAACATTCCTATTTGAATTCTATTGGTTTATATTATCTAAATTTTGTCCCCAACCTCTGTCATCATTATTTCTAGCTAACTCTATCATCATTATTAAAATTCATGCTATCTCAAAGAAGTTCTATAAAAAAAAAGATCAATTATTGACTTCACAAAATGTAGTCTTTAGTACATGTATTGTTATTCTATTCTCAAATGAGTCATTGATCTCCTCTTATGCTTTCAATTTAGTTTGAAAGAAGTTACAACTAACTTTTATTAGCTATTAGTTTAATTTAACTAATTGACTTAAAAAAAGTCAATTAATTATAAATAGTTATTAATTAAGAATAGATTTAATTAAAACTTAAAAGTCTTAATAGATCAAGTATTTGATTATAGACTGAGTACTATCTAAATGGGTGGGGACCCTCATCAATTAATAATAAATAGGATAAAATATATATCAATAAATAAATAAGTCAAAGCTTTAATAAATTTTATTTATATCAAACCATAATTCATATCCAAAATTAACTTAGGCATATCTATCAATATTTAAATTCTGCTTATACTTTTCAAAGTACCATCACCAAAAATATCAAAAATCTAAAGCTAAGTATTAAAGATGAAAGTATAAAATTTTACCATCTAAAATTTTAATTGAAAATAAATTTTATCCTCTAGACATCCAGTAATCCTCTGAATCTAAAATCACATCAATTACAGGCTTTCCTTGTTCATTTAGACATTCATTACATTCTATTTCAGTTGTAGAAAACTTCACCAAATTCATTCTAGAGTAACTTGTATTGTCATCAATTTATAGCTTGATCTATTTGAACAATTTGACTTCAACAAGTGAATCTATATCATTTTATCCATCTAACCTTTTCTTTGAATTGGAAGGATGAATCTCAAGGATTCTTTTTCTATCAATTGAAACAAGTTTCTCCAAATTTAACTTACTACATCCCATAATAGGTTTACTATGAGAAGATGTCAAACCTAGTTTCTTACATCCAAAAATGGGATCCCTATAAGAAGGAGAAGTGTCATTAGAAATTGAAGGAAATGCAAGGTTAACGTAGTTTTTATCATGGGCAAATTAAACATAAAATTGGGTAACTTGATTATCAAGGTAAGGTTTAATAGCAGGCTAAATTCTTTCAGTAGTGGGAGTATGAATTGGTAAATATTGAGGGTTATTTTAAAAATAGTGGGAGGAACTACTTTGTGAGAGAGTTCTAACGTCAAATCTACATCCATAAAATATTTATTTACCTCTATGATTGGTTGGATTGAAAGGCAAATTATTTAAGACATTTTAAAATTTGAGATCTACAATATCAAAGTGGATGGACATCCTAGTACCTCTATGAAATCTAGGACTAAATCTCCTGACACAAAAACTACCCTAGAAACATTCCTATTTGAGTTCTGTTGGTTTAAATTATCCAAATTTTATTACCAACCTCTATCATCATTACTCATAGCTAACATGCTCTGATCCCATATAGATATTTTTAAACAATTTAAAATATATTCAAAATTGATGACTAAAAATCAACATAAATTTAGTGAAAATAAAATAAAATTGTACATATCAACAGAAACTCTAAACTAGATTATATGAAGTGTATCTAATATCACCATAATATTCCCATGATCTCATCAATTGAAACTTTAGAAATAAAAGTATAACATCATAATTTTATTTCACAAATATTTTGAACTATTTTAATGAAGTTTCTATCTTCAATGTAACAACTTCTTTGAAAGCCAAATTGAATCAACCAAACTTCAAATGAAACCTTGGTAAATTTCATAACAAATTCTACTCAAATTTTTGAATCAAACCCAAAAATAATTATGCCACCTAATTCAACCAAATACTTCTCAAAATGTAAAACTAAATAATATTTCAAAGTAAAAACCACTTGTTTGAAATATAACCCTCATCAAAAAAATTAGTGAGAAATAACTGAGTTCTTCAAGGAACTATTATTTTAATATCCAATTTTAAAATAAAATCCAAAATTTCAATACTAACATGAATATTCAATAAAAACTTCATATTTTATCTAAGTTCTTTAAAACCAATATTTACAACTAAAACTAGAAGATGAAACTTATGGCTTACAAACCTTTCATTCATATGTTTGACAATTTCCTAATATATCTTTCCACATTATGGCCAATCATATTTGTTCAAATATTTTATGTATATAACCATCTTATGAACTTCATAAAACAAACAAACCAAATTTGTTTCTACAAAAAGCCAAGGTTCATGAATTTCAACAGTAACCAAAATTTTAGAAAACAAAAGACTTTTGAAACCCTTCCAAGGCAAGTATAGCTGAAATAATGAATGACTTAAACACCAATATCTCAGGCATATATTGATTCATCTTACATAAAAAAAAACTTAGCATAGTTCAACAAGCTTCCAAACCTTAATAAAACCTTATATGCACAAAAATATGGCTTCAAAAAATTGAAACATCTTATAATTCAAAAATAATGGACCTACTAAATCTTGGATTTTAAGCACACGCTGAGAAAACCTTTCAATATTTCAAAACTCAAAAATCTCATTTCATAATAAGCATGCAAATTTTATTTTGAAACTAAAACTAAAAAAAGTCTTGAAAGTTTAAATTGAAATGTGAATTTGACACACTTCCATTCTTTCTCAAGTTTTAACATGCTAAAAACTACAAAGGATTTTACTTCAAAAGTCAAGAAAGATGACATTGTGGCATGTTTCACCACAAAATTTACTCGCATGTTTGAAAAATTACAAAACCATCTTATATCATAATATGCACACATGATATCCTTTTAATATTTTACTGAGTTTAGCCTTATACATCTAAAAATTCCAAAAAAAACCTTTGAATCTTAAAAAATAAATTTCCAAGCATCCAAACCATGTTAACTATTAATTGAAATCACAAATATTTAAATAAACTTTTTATATTTCCAAACACCTAGTTTCAAACTCAAATGACTCTATATTTCATTAAAGACCTATAATATAGAAAGCTATAACTAGTCTTAGCCAATATTATGCATGAAAATATATTCAAGATTGAGACACCATTTCTTGTTCAAAATATTCAAGCACAAACAAACCTCTCGAAACCATGAACATCTATATTCACAAAATCAAACATGCAGGGTTTATTTTTATCTTTCATCAAGAAAACCAAAATTAACTCATTCATGCAAAATAAACTAAATACTTGACCACTAAAAATTTATTCGACTTCCATGATTTACATGCATAGATCATATGCAGAATAGAATCACATCCTTGTTTGAAATATCGAAAGAATATTTCTCAAAAATTCATTTATTTTTTTTTAGCATGCCTGATAATTTACCTTTGTAATATTCTACCTGGAATCCTTAAAAATATTTCTCTAAAACTCAAAATCCACTTAGAATGCAAAATGCCATATTTTTACTTCTGTAAACAAGCTTCATGAAATGATTAAAAACCAAGAAAAATGACCTATTTGTATTTTCCACCCTTCGTTGTAACTGACTTGATGACATGTTCAATTTATATTGGTTCATACAATTAGCATTAAATTTTAGCAATCTGTTAACAATTTTAATGGAACCATCAAATTAATCAATAACCAAGATACCTACTAAACACATTGCCAACTTCCATGAATTGAGGCATGCATACTTTGTATTAAATTCTTCCTTACCACCAAATCCCCAACTTGATTTTGATGCCTTGGGATTGTGTTTTACATTAAATACCTTATCCAACTTAATGTGCCACAAAAACATGCTACCAATTGGATGTCAACTCACTATGTTAATATCTCAAAACATGTGTTCATATTACCATCCATGCTTGCCTTTTGAAACACCATCAAATTTTAAGACTTAGGCTTAAGAAAATAATAATTTAACTTTCAATGAATCTTTATACCTTCAAAAACACCAAATACTCAAACACTTAGACTTCACCATGGCTTGATGATTTTGGTGATATCACTTCAATAATTAGGATAAATAATCCTAAGGTAAGGTGTTTCGAAAAGTACTATATTATCTTTAGGACTTAGGCATAGGAAAATTTTGAACTAGGAATCTTAATATAGAGAATCAAACATTTAGGAATTTTAAGATTCTTT
Organism: Torreya grandis; assembly: GCA_037957365.1. Classification (NCBI taxonomy): domain Eukaryota; kingdom Viridiplantae; phylum Streptophyta; class Pinopsida; order Cupressales; family Taxaceae; genus Torreya; species Torreya grandis. Next base: position 2,039,787 of record JARHVA010000578.1, on the reverse strand, counting down.
CATATCTTCAAAATTAGTTAATCCAAACAACAAATCAACCCCAATGTATGAACAGCTTCAAAGGTCCATTATATCATAGAAATTAAAGTGAACTCTCAAAAGAACTAATAAAAAAATCATAATTATTTTTTCTAAAATGAAATGTATTACTTCAAAATGATCTTCCTTATGATTGAAATCTACCCAATTGAGGTTCATTTTCCAACTAAGAATTATATGATCTCTAAAATAAAAGAAATGATGCACTTGATCATGAATATAGTGTTTCCTATAATAATTATGAATGATTTGTCTATATACTCAGAGTATCTATTTCAACTAAGTATCACATAATCCATGTATATAAAATAGTCAAAATGTATTGTTTAAAGTGAAAGTATAATCATAAAGCTATTATGATAATTCATATTCATTGAAATCAAAAATATATTTGAAAATGACATAGCAATATATATATGCCTCAATATTTGAAATCACACAAAGTGAAACCATTTCAAACTGAAATGTTGTCTCATAATCTGATCATGACTGAAAAATAAGATAATTAATCACAAACATTCATGATGATAAATATATATATGCAAATTTTATTCATTTATCAACTATGCTTTTTAACCACTTAAAATATAAACATAAATTCATCAACCCATCATCATCAATTCATAATTAAAAATATGTATCTAGATATACTACTAGTTGATTGGGTCCTTAACACAGCTTTAAATTTTATGATAGAGTCATCACTATGGCAAAAATTATTAGTTTAAAAAATGAGGGGTGTAAAAAAAAAGCATAACACTAGCAACCTTGCTAGTTAGTTTTGAGTAATAAAATTGAGTAGCAATAAATTGCCTATTGACAAAAATGTACTCTTGAGAGTGTGATCTAAAAAACTTATTTCTCAAGTAGATATGCATGAACCCCTTTAATTATGAATTTTAGTAAGGGATCAATTATTCAGCTAGCATGGCATTAAGAAAGAGAATGATATAGCAAGGAAGTTTGGTTTGGATGCATAATCTAATACAAATGCCTTAAATAGAAAATCTAAAAATTAAGTAATAGTTAACAACTTGATATAACTCAACATATCTTATCTATATATAATGAACAGGATGATGGTTGCGGTAACCAAGAATAGATAATGAATTCTGAGTACATCAATCTCTGAACAAAAAAACACAAAAAATAAAAGACACATACAACATAATCAATTCATTTCAAGGTAAGACAAGAATAATTAAACAGTCTAAGTATAGATTAAGAGTGAGGATGGTTAACTTAGACCATCAAATAATATAGAATGAATTAATCCTAATCCATTATTTATCTTTTGAGTATATCCCACTTGAAACCCCATATAATTCCTTGATTGATCTTTAATCATCCCCACCTATAATATATACTTGTAAATGTTTAGGTCTAGTCTAAGAATGAAAATACACACATTCTAACATTGTAACAAAAATAATAAAAATAATGACATAATCAGATTTAATTAATAATTATTAATACAAACACAGTAGATACAATTAATAATTATTAATTCAACACAACATAAAGCAACTAGTCACACTTCTACATGTCAAAAGTCTAAAACCATCCTAAAGAACTAAGTCAAAGCATCAATCAAAATACATTAAAATAATATAATCCTTTATGACTCATAGGCTTCATTAGATAACTTATTGAAATCCTGAAGTTAAGGCTTGGTACAATCAAATAAATGATGTGAAATGATTTTAAAATGATCACCATCAAACTGAGATAAGCATAGCATAACCCAATAAAATTTAGGACCAAACAAATCTAACACCCAATGTCAAATGATAGATTATGGTGAACTGCATAAGGCTCAAATGAACAACCTAGTCATAAAATAAACACAATGGAATATATCACATTGTGTGTGTGTGTGTGTGTGTGTGTGTGTGTGTGTGTGTGTGTGTGTGTGTGTGTGTGTGTGTGTCTACTTGTGTGTGTGTGTGTATATATATATATATATATATATATATATATATATATATAATAAAATAAAAACCTTAATAATTATCATTAAAAGAATCCTAATATCAATTCAAAATGATCTACGGTCATAAAAGAGACTAGGCTTGAACATTAACCATACACAGTTTATAATCAAATAACCCAAAATCCATAAAATCAAAGCCATGACTTACCTACATAGAAAGATGATTATACCACAACCTATTTCAAATGGAAATGATTGATTTAAATGATATAACAATTCAATGTTGAATAGGTTGACAGAACCCATAACAAAAACCATAATGACCAAGATACCATATAACTCGAATGAAATAATAGTATAATCAAACCCCAAAAAAATTAATCACATCTAGAAGTCCCATATGAATAATGAATAAGGTTACTAGAATAAAAAAACTAGCATAACATATGAAGACTCATTTATCCTTAAGTCACGAAACACCAAAATGGTTCACCCAACAAACTCAAAAAATAACATGACCCTTCATTTTTTTTTAAGAACACAGTTACATAACCATCAAATACATAGTGGTTATAGACAATAATTCTAAAACACCATGCTTGACAATATTTAAATATTCTGCCATTAGAAACAAATACAGACATCTTTTTATAACATGCAAACAACACCTTAAAACATTTTTTGTTTGAACCCATGGGAACACCCTTAGTCTATATAACTCGTTCACATATATACATATAGAACCAAGAAAACCTCTCAGAAGATTCTCTATAAGACACAATTGAATAAGATGCAATCATCAAAACACACAGTCAAAAAACATCAAACTTATCATTCTTTGTGATTTTTTGTCGATATAATAAAACATAGACATTAAAATGATTACACAAACAATATATCAAAAGACATAAAGCTTGCCAACCCTTAAGACATCCAGCTATTATAAAGGAAACATAGCCATTTAATACATAGACAATACATAAAGATTCATCATAGTTTATAACCCATTTGACTGCATAATGATATTGATATATATATAATTTTTATATGTTTATTGTAAGTTTATAAGTAATAAATGTATCAATATATCTATTGGCCATTTTGGCTCACATTTTTACCTAGCTTAAATAGATTAGCAAGGTCCTAATTATTGAGTAGATTAGGTGGCTTAGAAGCAGGCTCAACATTACAAGTGGAGGGATCTGAGTAGATTTTCATGGTGCTGAACAATTGTAGGAATAGGTCTAGAAAAAGCCTAAGTTTCCACAATCAAATATTTTAACTTTTGACCAAGTGTTAGAGCATTCAGAATTATTTTGAATAAATTGTTCCACATAAAGCCTAAAATAAAAGTACAAGGCATAATTCTTTTGGGAGAGTTATTCCACTATATTTAGCTAAGTATCAAGAATTGTTTCAGACATTTTATCTGAAACAAAATTCCTAAAGGGTCATTTATTTGAAGAAAGTCCTATATAAAAGTTTTGAAAGGTATATTTTAGATAAATTGGTCCAAAACACTTTTTTCAAAAGATCATTCTTTGAAAAAGTGGACCAAACAAAAATCCCAAAGGGTATTTCTTTCAAGAAAGTGACCAAGACAAAAATTTTGAAGGCAAGTTTCTTTCAGATAATTGTCTGAAACAAAAGGCCCGCATAAATACTTTTGAAACAAAAATACTAAAGAGTCATTTTCTCGAGTAAGTGTCCCAAACAAAAATCTTAGAGGGTATTTTTCTCAGGAAAGTGTCCTATATAATTCCCATAAAGGGTTATTTCTTTCAAGAAAGGGGCCAATGCAAAAGTTTTAAAGGGTCACTTTTTAGACAAAGTGTCCTAGACATTTTTTTCGAAGGGTCATTTTTCAAGCAAAAAGCCCAAAGATAAAGGTTCAGTCAAAAGATATAAGGGCACAAATTCTTTAGGGACCGAAGGCATGAATTATTTCAAAGAAATTGTTTTGAGGAAAATGACTAAGTATGATTTATTTTAGACATTTTGTCCAAAATAGAGATCTCAAAGACATGAATTCTATTGAACATTTTATCTACAAAAAAATTTCCAAGGCAAAGATAAGGTAGACTCAAATATTTTAGTTAATTATCCCATAACAATTTCCCCAAACATTTTTTCTGATGTAAAAGAGCCATAAATAATTTCTTTAGAAAAAGTGGCCAAGACACAAAGCCCACAACAAATGTCCAACAAAAGTTCCAAAAGAAATAGCCCAAGAAATTAGTGATCCAATAGAGTGACATTCATGCAAGTGTCAAAATAAAGCTCAGCAATCATCTATTAGAGTCAAAAGATCAATGGTCATGTAGATGTCATTGATGTTCTCATGAATGTCAATTTATGGGCATGCAAATGTTAAATTCAAACCCAAGAAAATAACCATTAAAGTTCAAATATCTCAATGATGATCACATAGACATCAAATACATTCATACAGATGTCAAATATGTTCATGCAAATGTCAAATATAGTTGTGTAAATGTTAAAATTCAAGCTCATAAAATAGCTATTTTCATTCAAAAATTATCAAAGGGGTCCTCGACTAAGTGCAGGCTTGATAAGTATCCAAATCTCAGGTGCCTAGATCAAATCTAATGACAAGTAGGTAAATATAAGATAATAGGCCCAAATATATCAATGGCTTGCATTCAATCTTGGATTCAAGATCAATGGTGCATGAGTAAGTCAAGGATTCAGTGAACCCTGAGTGTAAATATGTGATTGATAGCGGCACAAGCACATGTGTCCTAGTAGAGGATCTATGGATTACATTCATTTATATCAAGAAGATCAATGGAGTAAGATGATTCAAGAGGTCAATGATCTGAGTCACTTTTTGACCTCAAATCAAATGAAATCGAGCTTAAATAACTTATATAGAGGTTAAAGGGTTATTTTTTTGCCAAGGCAAGTAAGTATGAATGGAGCCAAGCTTGAGCATGATCTAGATTGGGCTAGGAGTGGATATTTTAGGATAGGATGGTGTCATTAAGACTCTATAAGGGTAGATAAATGAGATATGGTAGGGGCTTCTCATCCTTCAAACACAATCATGACTCAATGAACCACCACTTAAAGTATAAATGGTGCAGCTTTGTTAGTTTCAAGATATGAGGATTTGGTCCTCATAATGAGTAACAAGTGGCAAATAGCATAGAAAGCAAAGGAAGACACATAGACTTCAATGGCTTCATTACTAAATCCAACTGCATGAAAGTGACCCTTTTCTCCACTCTTGCATGCCATGATAAACTAGTAAGGAGCAGTTAACAACAAGACAAAACTCTAATAGATGGATCTAATTGTTATAACTATATTGATGCCAAAACTTAGCTAAAAATAACTTGATTCCACTATTGTAGCCACCATGGATCATCACTGAGAGAATAATGTAATGATGCAATGGACTAAATTGACTTGGATCAATTAGGAAGATAAAATGAGTGTAATTTATAAAGGTATTTGTAAAAACTTTTCAAATGGACTTGAGCTCATTTGATTCCCTTTTTATCACCAAAACTCCCTTTCTCTTGCTTATTTTCTTCTATAAATATAGCCTTTAAGATGTTGTTTTGCATCCCTTAGGTTGGTATGACTAGACTCTGCTAAAATTGTATTTAACACCTCTTGGAGTAGTGAATAAAGTATTTTACAGTCATTTGCTAATTTGTATTTTGTGGTTTTATGTTTTTTTTAATATGCAAATATGATTGTTATCTTCTTTTTGCATGTCCAATCTCAACCTTAGTGCTAACAACTTTCTTTGTAGGTCATATAATGTGTCTTACCATTGATCTCTCAAAGATATAGTGGATAATCAAATTTAAATGTCTTCAACCAAACCTTATTTTCATTACTCCCTAGTTTGAGTGCATCAAACTAACCTCTATATGAAATACTATTGCATAAAAAATATAGTAAGAATTACATTAGCCTCTTTCACAGTCCATTAGTGTGTTAAAGAATATGAGTTCAAGAGTGGATATAATGAATTCATGGTTCATCACCACATCGTAGAATAGGTTTACTTCATGAAAATATCTTAACTCTTTTCACCCCAACTAGTTTTAGGTTTCAAAAATAAAGGTCCAAATTATAAAATCTGAGGAGCTATCCTCATAAAAAATCCTAGAGGTTTGGTCTAGTTATAGGCATCCCACAGCCTTAGACCATTCCCATGTTAGTCTAGGTATGGGTTAAAATTGAACAAACCTAACCTCTATTGGGTGTTATCTCAATAGCTAACAATTCTAGCATGCTTGATGGGACCCAAATTCAGCCATTAGAGTATAATTTTTTAGCATACTCATCTTCAAAGCCAGTTTTCAATACTCCTTTACCCCTATCTCAAGGTCAAATGTACATTGTTGTTCATAATTAAAGTTATTTTTATGATTTTCTATAGGCTATGGCAATTTTAGAGAAGAATTTTGTTATTCTTCTCCTTACCAATAATTTTAGTATGATCCTCATAACCCAGGTCAATCCTATCATAATCCATACCAGCCATATGATGATTATATAAAGCCTCATCAATAGTATGAAATCTCATACAAGTCCTATAACAACCCTCATTAATCTTTTTATCCTCTTGATTAGCCCAATCAAGTCCCTAAATAATCTATCTCAAGCTTCAAGAAAACTTTTTTTGGCTATGAAAAAGAGATGATAAGCATAGACACTAAGAAAAGATATGGAATGGAGATCTCCAAGTACAAAATTTAGAACATGCGAGAAAATTTTTAGCATGCTAAAGAGGTATGTTCAACTTTTATAAGGCAAGACTTTAAAAGTTTAGTTTTGATATTCTAAACATTAGAGGTCTAATAGTAAATATTTAAGAGAGGTTAGCAGTTTATGAGAAACCTCAGGGTCCTCCTAATCAACAATATTTTTCCATAGAAATACCCTTTTCCCTTTACTATCAACAAGCTAATGTTTATCACAACCCTCAAGACTCAATCCAAACCTTGCCTAGCTTTCCTACCTGGAAGTCTATCCAGGAAAGGTCTTAAGAAGTTGAAGAAGCTTGTTATGAGGAGACTAATTTTTAGATTGCAGACATCATACATGAGCCTACATCTTCAAGTTTTTAGGAAGATGTTTCTAATGATCTAGTTCATGATTTTGAGGCTAATTTATCCAAAAAAATTGAGCTTACAAATTGGCATCTTTAGTATTCAATGGTAGCTACAAAGTCAACACAATAGCAAATTCCTTCTTTCACACCCATGGCTATAAAAAGTACATAAGTGAAAGTTCATAAACTCAAGTTCATAACTTGGAATTAGATATAAAAATATAGAGAGAAATAATATCATTCAATCATGCTTCAAGATGCTAAGTTCAAGAGTAAACCAGACATTATTCATCCTCCACTCATTACTTCTCAGAAGCCAAAGTCTTTTCCTTCATGGAAAGCCATTTAAGAAATAGTGTAATAAAGAGAGGAGGTGAAGGTGATCCAAGAGGATCAACCTCAAGAGTAAAATTAGGTATCCATGGTAACATCTTTGGACCTTTCTCATCTTATTGAGTACTTTTAGGAATATACTATGCTAATCCTAGAGGAGCCTATCCCTTTTGAAGAAAATGAGGAATGTGTAGCTGAAGTAGATGGAGATGAAAGAATATTGCATGATCAAAAGGAGGACATCATCATAGACACACTCAGTGGCAATGAAGGGATTGATCCAATCTCACAATCTATTTAATAAAATGAAGTCAAAGAGGTGGTTACTATGATAGAATATTAGCTGAGAATAGTTGATGAAATTCAAGAGGAAGACACTCTAATTATACAATTTGAAGATGTGTTCCATGAGCTCATTGATCCAAAAATAGCTACTATCCATCACGAAAAGGATAAAAATACAAAAGATGAGCTTCAGGATATTCTACATGAAGAGTATGAGTTGCCATTCTCTATAGAAGATGAAGATTAAGCAAGTACAACAGATCAAGAAATATCATATGACTCTATCCAAATGGTACAAATATTTTATCAACATGTTTCAAATGGTAAGAGTATTGATGAATTTCATGTCCTTTTAGTTGATCATGATGAAGATTCCTTTTGGGATGATTTAAAGAGTTTTTATGCAAAGCTTGATAGTCCATCTCCACATCCTATGGAGATTAAGGAATGTTCTATAATAGCTATTATTGTAGCTCTTCATTAAGAAGAAATTAATAATGTATTATATCCAAGTTTGGATACCAATCAAGAAGCTAAAGAATATGACAATTCGTTACCTCAAATGGATCATAATGAAGACATCAATCCAAGTATACCAATTTAATTGCCAATTTAATACTTAGATGAGAATGTGACAAATCATGATCAACCTATGAATGAGGTAGAGATATCATTTTTTATGTAATAAATAATAATATGGGAAGAGCATGATTGGATCTTGGATCCATACCTTCAATCAATGTACCTAATAATGGAGGTTTGAATCCCAGCTGCATCATCAAGAAGATATGAACATTTAATTACTCTTATCTACAAAAGAGAGCTATCAAGAGAAGTCAAATACATTTCAAGGTTCCATAGTGCATCAAATAATTTTCCATTTGATCTTGTAATAATGCTTTGTACATAGGTAGGTAGTTTTTTTCCTCCAAATGCTTTTGCATGTTGTTATATTTGTCATTTAATTTATTACTTTGTCTTTTATTGCTTTGTTGTTGTTTTCCCCCCATTACTCCAAAAAAATGTTTCTAAAATACAATTAGAATATTTTTGTAAATATAATTTCATTTATTTAGTCATCATAAGCAACTTGATCAATGTTTGGGTTTCATGACCAGTAGGTTGGTCAAGCTAACTGAGTTGCCAGAAATGTTGGCCATTTTGGCCCACATACCAAGCTTCTACATAGTTTAAACACATAATAAAGGTCCCAATTGTTGAGTGGATTAAGTGTCTTAGAATTAGGCTCAACATTTCAAGTGGAGGGATCCAAGTAGGTTTTCATGGTGTTGAATAGTTTCAAGAACAGGTCCAGAAAAAGCCTAAGTTTACACAACCAAATATTTTAACTTTTGGCCAAATGTTAGAGAATTTAGAATTCCCTCAAAGAAATTGTTCCACACAAAGCTCATAAAAAAATTACAAGGCATGATTGTTTCAAGAGAGTTATTCCAATTTATTTGGCTAAGTATTGGGAATTATTTTGGATATTTTTTTTGAAACAAAACTCCTAAAGGGTCATTTCTTCAAAGAAAGTCCTAGATAGGAGTTTTGAAGGGTATCTTTTGGAGAAATTGGTCCAAAACACTTTTCTCAAAGGATCATTCTTTGACAAAGTGGACCAAATAAAAATATCGAAGGCTATTTCTTTTGGGAAAGTGACCAAGACAAAAGTTTTGAAGGCAATTTTCTTTTAGACAAATTGTCCAAAAGAAAATGCCCGCATAAATACTTCTGAAACAAAAATCTTGAAGGGTCAGTTTCTTTAGCAAGTATCCCAAATAAAAATCTCTAAGGGTATTTTTATAGATAAAGTGTCCTATACAATTCCCTTAAAGGGTCATTTCTTTTAGGAAAGGGGCCAATGTAAAAGTTATAAAGGGTCACTTTTTAGACAAAGTGTCTTAGCTATTTTTTCTGAAGGGTCATTTTTCAAGCAAAAATTTCAAAGACAAATATTAAATCAAAAGCTACAAGGGCACAAATTCTTTCAATAAAACTATCTAGGACAATTTTCTTGAAGTCATGAATTCTTTCAGATAATTTATTTTGGAGCAAAAGACTAAGTATAATTTATTTCAAACATTTTATCTGAGATAGAGATCCTAAAGACATGAATTATATCAAACATTTTATCCACAATAAATTATCCAAGGCAAAGGTAAGGTAGACTTAATTCTTTTAGGTAATTTTCTTGTGATAATTTCCTCAAACATTTTGTTCGATGCAAAATAGCCACACACAATTCCTTAGGAGAAAGTGGCCGAGACATAAAGGCCACAACAAATGTCTAACAAAGGTCTGAAAGAAATATCCCCAAAAATTTGTGATCCAGTAGAGTGGCATTCATGCAAGTGTCAAAATAAAGCTCAATAGTCATCCATTGGAGTCCAAAGATCGATGGTCATGTAGACATCATTGACGTTCATGTGGAAATAAATTGATGCGCATGCGAACATCAAATTCAATCCCCAACAAATAATAGTTAAAGTTTAAATATCTCAGTGATGGTCACATAGACATTAAATACATTTGTGTATATGTCAAATGCATTCATGTAGATGTCAAATATAGTTACATCGACATCAAAATTTGAGCTCATGAAATAGTTGTTTGCATTTAAAAATCATCAAAAGGGTCCCTAAGTATAGGCTTGACAAGTATCCAAATCTCAAGTGCTCAAATCAAATCTAATGATGAGCAGGTAAAGATAGGATAATATGCCCAGACAGGTCAATGACTCATGTTCAATCATGGATTTAAGATCAACAACACATGAGCAAGTCAAGGAGTTAATGAAACCTAAGTGAAAACATGTGATTGACAAGTGGCACAAGCACATGAGTTCTAGTAGAGGATCTATGGATCATGTTCATTCACATCAAGAAAATCAACGGAGTGAGATGAGTCAAGGGGTCAATGATTTGAGTCAATTTTTGATGGAAAATTAAATTAAGTTAAGCCCAAATGACTTAGATGGAGGTCAAAGGGTCAGTTTTTGACCAAGGTGAACAACTATGAATATAGATAAGCTTGAACATGATCTAAATTAGGTTATGAGTAGATATTTTGGGATCAAAAGGTGATATTAATACTTTGTATGGGTAGATAAATGAGATCTTCTCATCCTTCAAGCATAGTCATGACTCAATGAACCACCACTCAAAGTATAGATGGTACAGCTCTATCAATTTCAAGATATGGGGATTTGGTCCTCATAATAAGTAACAAGTGGTAGATGGTTTGGAAAATGAAATCAAACGTGTAGACTTCAATGGCTTCATCGCCAAATCTAGTTTCATGAAAGTGACCCTTCTCTCCACTCTTGCATGGCATGACAAACTAATAAGGATCAGTTAACAAGACAAAACTTTAATAGATGGATTTAATTATTATAACTACATTAATGCCATAACTTAGCTAAAAATAACTTGATCCCACCATGGAGCATCACTAAGAGAATAATGTAATGATTTAATGGATTGGAGTGACCTAGATCAATCAGTAAGATGGAATGAGCTTAATTTGTAGAGGCTATTGTAACAACTTTTTAAATGGATTTGAGCTCATTTGAGTGCTAAAACTCCCTCTATATTACTTCCTTTCATCCATAAATATAGCCTTTGAGCTATTATCTTGCATCCCTTAGGTTGGTACAACTAGACTCTACCAAACATGTATTCAACACCTCTTGGAGTAGTGAATAGAGTATGTTGCAGTCATTTGTTAATCTATATTTAGTGTTTTTGTGTTTGTTTAATATGCAAATGTGATTGTTATGTTCTTTTTGCATGTCCAGGCTCAACCTAAGTGCTAATAAATTTATTTTAAAGTCATATAATGTGTCTTACCATTGATCTCTCAAAGATATAGTTGACGGTTAAATTTAAGTGTCTTTAACCAGACCTTATTTTTATTGTTCCCTAGTCTAAGTGCATCAAACTGACTTCTATATGAAATATTTTTGCATAGAAACTATAGTAAGCATTACATTAGCTTCTTTCATATTACATTAGTGTGTTAAAGAGTCCAATTTCAAGAGTGGATCTGATGAAATTATGGTGCATCACCACATATTAGAATAGGTTTTACTTCATGCAAATCTTCTAACTCTTTTCACCCCAACTAGTTTTAGGTTTCAAAAATAAAGGTCCAAATTATAAATCCGGGGAGCTAGCCTCATAAAAAATCATATAAGTTTGTCTAGTTATAGGCATCCCTTAGCCTTAGACCATTCCCATGTTAGTCCAATTATGGTTCAAACTTGAACAAACCTAACCTCTATTGGGTGCTATCTGGATAGCTAACAAACATGTCTCAAAATAAACTCAAAAAAGAGGGAAGGTTATAGCATAAAAGAGAGACCATATGGCTTTAGGAATCACCTTTTTATCTGGTTTCTAAGAGGAAAAGTGATTTCAAAACCTATGTTTATTACTAGAAGCTATTGCACACACACAATCAGACATGGTCAAGTAGTTTAGGATAATCTTGATATAGGAAACTAACATGCCTTAGTTAAAGGTTGCTCTTTTTAGATTAGTTATTGCACACTCTTAATCAAGAGATTATGATTTCAGACTAGTGAGGTATCTGAGACAACTATTTAACATACATAGAGAACTATATCAAGTGAAAACACCTCTACACACTTAAAAATATGAATCAATCAACTTACTTTCTAATAACCAATTTAATTTGCTAATCATTCAATATATATTGCACATCTAAGACTAGTATATCAATCATGACAAAAAAAACTCATTCACAACTTTTACACACTAAGAATTATTGAATCATACAACTAAAAGGATAAGCCTAATTACATAAATATTGGAAATAAAATACATAAACACATAAGTTGACAATCAAAATTACTTATGTTCCTATTTATTGAAATCTTCTGACCCTTTACAATTGTGGGTTACATGTGTTTAAATAAACTTGGAGAGGGGTTACCTCATCCTCCAAGTACATGCAAAATACATTACATTGTGTAGTTAAAACTTTAGTTCTAACTATGGTCTCAAAACCATATAAATTTATCTTACACTTGTCAATAGTTCAAGTTAGCCTTTACAAAATCATGTAATGTGTACATGTTTATAAAATGAATAGTAAACTTTTTACAATAAGTTTGAATCATAAGAAAACTATAATTTTATATTTATATTAGAACATGCATGCATAAAACCTGCCCTTAAGACTCAGTTGATGTCTACATGGATGCACTGACCTTAGTGGGAGTTTTAACCATAGTCATCAATGAATAAATGGATGTAAGTACTTTAGTTTGATTCTTATTTGATTTTATCTCAAGACAGCATTTATGCACCACATCATGATGTTGTCTAATTATATCTAAGTTCAAAAGAGAGGGTCTATGTACCTTTTTAACCTATCCTAAAAACTTTACATGTTCTATTTTTGTATTATGAAAGTTGATTTTGAAAATTTCAACTTTGGTTACCTTTTTTCTTATAAATCTCAATTCTGCTTAAGTGTATTCTAATGGCATCCCTTGTAAACACTACTTGAAATTTTCTGAAGCTTCTTGAATACACTGATCAAAATTAATCATGCTTATTAACTTTCTTGTAGCATCCTTTGCCTTAGATAATTTCAAGTCATTCAAAATTTGCAAGATAAATGCCTCATGTTCGTGGTATTTAGGGATCAATGACCTAACCATTGTTACCCATTATCTGGCCTCCTTTGTTCTAATGACTACCATTTAAGGTAATTATATGCATCTAATGGTGTCATTAGGTCTAAATGGTTTTAGGCCTTATTGGTTGTGTAAAGAATTAACAACTTCAGTTTATTCTCGTTAGCCTTTAAAGAATTAAACAATTTATGGGTTTGGGCAATATAAGGGGCTAATTCAACCTACATTGCCTCTAGTGCCTCTAAATAATTATAACATTTAGATGTAACCTCTTGTACCTCAGTTTCAATGCCTATTGAGATGTGAACTATATCTTTTTTTTCTTTGATCAGTTTTTGTTTTGTTTTCAGCTCCTATCTTGCCTAGTTTGTGCCCTCGTGTAGTGCCACCATGGCATCTTTATGTGTTTTGGATAGAGACCTAAAATCTTCATTGTAAGGGGATTGGCCCACCTGTATATTATCTCTTAGATTAGGCATAAACTTATTTCCATTTCTTTTAGAATCATTTATTTACCAACTTCATCCTTCAAATTTCTCTTTCTTACCCTTTGGATGCTCCCAGATGGCTTGTCAAACAAAGTTGTTATGGATGGGAGCTCTATAATCTTAAAATTAGGCATTTGAGAAGTCTTGGATCTTAGATCAACAATCCATATAGGAATCACCAACTAACTGGGCTATATCTCTTGTGTGATTTTAACAACAACCTCCTCCTCAATGTATTTAGTTGGTTGTTTGTTGGCTATCTTGAGGATTGTTTTAAGAAGGGAAGGCCAAATGATTTTGGACCAATCCAAACCTCCATATTAGGGGAGTGGATAGACTTTGATGACATTTTTTGCCTTATTTCCCTTGCCTGAACTTATAACAGTTGTTTCCTAGGATGGGCTAGTAGATGGCATGGGCAAAGTGATCTAGGTGGATGAAACAAAGTGGCCATGGTTGTTTCAATTTTATTTTCTACCCTTTTCCTCTTCAAGGTTTTGATTATGGTAGTCCCAAAGGGGATACTAGTAGTAGCCATGATGGATGTGGATAGCATGGTGGGGGAAGATAGAGAAATGGTAGTGGTATAATTCTTCTCTACATTTGGAGTGAGTAGAGGAATGTGTAAGAGTGATGATGAGGTTAATGAATCATCAATTGTGGAAGTGACAATTGCCACCCTAGGAGTCTTTAGAATAGAGGAAATTAGAACATAACCAAAAATAGGGACACATGAAAAAACTAAGGAAGTGATCTCTAAAGGCTAATCCTTTTTACCTATTATGCCCTCTATGGTTAGTGCATTTCCTTTGTCAGTCGTGAGTCTCAGTTCCTTGTCTCTCTCCAATTCTATGTCTTCATCAAGTTCTTATTCTCCTTCCTCCACTTGTTGAGGTATTGAAGGCAAGCTCTATGATTGCTCAATTATTAGACTATCTATGAGGGGAATCATTGGCTTCCTTCTATATAAAATAATGGTATTATCTTCCAAGGAGGATCCTTATTGAGTTGAGGCATCATCTTCCTATATGGTCACCCCTAATGATGTAGACTCTTGCACTTAAGGGGTATATGTAGGTGTTTTAATGTAACTATGGTTGGGTGCTCTATGTATTCTTCATCAGAGGACTCTAGATTAATGGGATATCTTGGAGCTCCCTTGGGATCAGGATCATTCACCCCTGACTCTTTCTTGATAGTTCTCAACTTATAAGTAAGTTACTGTGTTGGTTCCCCTTGTACCTCTGTATGCTATGGGGGTTGGCTATTCCAAAAATATAAAGTGGTCCACCCTACAACAAGTGGTATTTTGTTATGCATTTCCTTCACTATAATTTAAGGCTCCTATTGAATTATCCTAAGATGGTCTTCCCTAAACCCCATAACTTTTGTCCTATCTAGGACCTTATTATCATCTTTTACATTCAAAAATAGAAACTCATGGTCATAAGAGACATGTTGGTATGGGATACCAAAGCCCTAGATATGTCTTTGTATGTAATCATGGGGATCCTAGTCCCTATTTGGAAATGTGGGTAAGTGATAGATTTTTCTCTCATTCCCCACTTCTCCAAAGTGTTTTCTCTATATGTAGCACATTTTTCCAATAATCACATGTGACCCATAATATCTATTTTTCTTGTTTTTGATCAAATCTTCCTCAAAACTCCACCATAGTTGATAAGTAATTTTTTCCTCTACCAACTTTTCAATTACATATTTGGGGAGGCATAGGGGATGGACCTTATGACCAACAATCATAATCACCATGTAGTTAGGATACAACTAATAATCTCCCCTTCTAGTTAGTGTTTTCATTATGTTTGTTCCAATTTTGGGCAGTGAAGACCCATGGCTTTCTTACCATGCTTGAGGATAGACATCCTCATCAATTTGAACCATGTTCTTTGTATATGCATAAATGTGTAGGAACTGGTAATAATCACAAATTTGATTCTTGACACAATATGTGGTTGGACTCTAGAGCTCACCAAGGACCTTATATATTGTGCCCATTATGTCATCCAAGAGATAGGACATCATGTATAATTGGCTAGCTATAATGGGCCATTTGATTTTGTGTAAGACTTGCTCTCTCAAATAGAAGCTAATAATTTCACCCAAATCAAAATTTGCATCACTGGTCATCATTAAATGAAGTAATGGCACCTAAACCAAATTAATAAAATGGATGTTGGGCATGCCATACACCTTGTTAAGTAGTGTCATTCCAATCCACACCCCCATTATAAATTTGTTCGTAGGGGTGGGATTCTTTCCTTTATATATCATGGTTTCCCTAGGGAGAAACCATGACCTCAACACCTTATCCATTAAATTCTACTAGTTCCATAAAACTCATTTATGTTTATCAAAAAATGCATCTAGAATTGGTAGTGATCAATACCTTTAAAACTCAGCGCTGGAGATGCACGCCATGACTATCTAGTTATCCATATGGTGTATAAATACATCCTATGTAATCTTCTCTGTAAATAATAAATCTCATAAAAGGTCAATGTAAGGCATCACCTTAAGCTTGGATGTAATTAAGTGTAGTACTTGTCTTTTGAGGGAGAGCAAGTTTATAATGAATTGTCATTATGTGGCAGATAGATTCCCATCTAGTCAAAATACATCGATAGAGTCCACAATATCCCATATTTAGAATAATTTCCATACCTACTGTCTAAGATGGTGGTATCATAGATTATGTTTGTGGATTTTTTTGAATCCTTTATGGAGAATAGCGATGGTGGAAGTGATCCTCTAAAACTCTTATGATGATGATGTCTTTGAAATTATGTGTAATGCTTGTAGTTTATTTACATGCTTTATGAAAAAATCTCCTCCACTTAGTTTCTTATTTGTTTTAGATTCATAGGTAGTTATGGATTTCATGCATAGAATAGCAGTCAAGTTCAAATTTGTTTATGAGAAATGAATATGTCAATGGTTACATGTCATGTTTATAGCATTAACATTTAATTATAATTCATGCATTATAAATGTCCAATGTTTATATGTTTTGTATTATCTGCATATTTTAAATCTCATTAGTTTAGTTAGTGGGTATGGTTAGCAAGTATCAAGAAGTTTTCTTGATTTATTAGCTAAGTATAATAGGATTTTGGGAGTCAAGAATCAAGCATTGAGTTTGGTGTTAGCATCGAACCTATAAAATATTTGAAGAAATCTTCTGAACACAAATCCTAAACAAAAATCCTAAAGACCTAATCTATCAAAATAAATGTTTCAAACAAAATTCCTGATACAAAAAACTCAAAGACCAATATCTACAAATCACATAAATCTGATGATGATTGTTTCAAACAATTTATCTGATCAAAAATATCAAACATAATTTATGATAAATAGGTTCGAACAAAAATTCCAAATAAAGTATTAGATAAAAGACAATTCATTTAAAACAATCATTCAGATAAAATGTCTGATTCCAAAACTTCAAACAAAATTTTTGATACAAAAATCCTGATGAATAAATGTTGAATAATTCTTTCAAATATAAAGGCCAAATAAAATCCCTGATAAAAAATTTTGATATATAAGACCCAAACATAAGTTTTGAAGAACAAAATTCTTGAGAAGGCTCAAGCAAAATGTCTGAAGACCAAATCTTAAATAATTCCTTTGAATAAAACTAAGTCCCAAAAAACTTTCATAGTTCAAAAACCTCCAAAAATTCATTAATAAGGCCAGTCTAAAAAATGTATAATACTATGCTTTGTTCCTCTAGGTGTAAAGACTAAGGAGCAATCTGATTATAACTTTGCACATATATGTAGAATAAAGGGCTCATCAAACAAGGACAAAATCCAAAAAAATTGGGTCCCCATTTCTCTTTGAATAAAAGGGGTATATTAGGTACAATAATTTCCTCATTACAAGTGGAAATGAGTGCCCTAGGTTAGATAATAACAACACCCCTCTAGTGTACTCTTCATAGCACTATTGTCCAGGCCTAAATCTAGTTCTAGAATCTTGATTCCAATCACCAGACTTCTCTACACAACAAGTTTCAAAACCTTATTCCTCCTTGAGGCATAATTTATAGCTAAGTCTTTATTTTATCCTTACGTTGTTATTTTTAATAAGTTTTCAGAATACGATAGTTCTAAATTAGTGAATGTTATAATTGTTATATTATTCTCCTAATTTTTCATAGTAATGTTATCATTTAGGGTTTTTGCATAAATCCAAAAATTTGATAAAACATATTGGTGAATCCACTTATTGTTGAATATTGATTATTCTCATACTTCCAATTTTTACTATTTAAATATTTCCAAACCCTACCATAAATATTGTTAGGGTTTGTATGCTTCTTACTATTTTTTCCACTTGATGTTGTTATCTTTCTAAATTTAATAAATTATAAAATAATAAAACATTTTTTGATTACATATAATAACATTTTCAAGATTTTATATCATATTATATGCAATCCAAAAAAGCTATTTATATTCCTTTAAGAAGAAGTGATAGACTAGATTGTATCCCGATTGAGCATACTCAAATTCCACTCAACCCAAATATAGATAGTAAAAAAGTGCATCAACACCTTTTAATGTACCCATACCTACCAAATATGTTGACTTCAATGATACTAATTTCAAACATGAGTAATTTGATCAAGATAACCAAAATATTCAAGATTAGCATGATGATGTACCTCCCCTTATAAATGAGGAGAAAATTGAATTCAACAAAGAGGTATTTTGAAAATTATTATATAAATACTCTATGATCAACCCCTTGATCATGATACCATTATAATAACTTTTTTGGAAATCAAAAAGGCCAACATGGTTCAATCTTATCAAAATCCTCCCCCTTTGGATACAAATTTTGTACCACCTATCACAATGAGGTAAACTCAGGGGTTTCAACAAACTACCATGCCAATTATTACTCCATCATTAAGAAAACCACTTTTTTTGACATACACTCCTTTGATCCTAATTTAAAATTTCTTATGTAATTGATTCATTCTCTATAAACTAAGGTGTTACATTTAGAGAAAGGTGCTTTGAAAGCTGACCAAGCACTATAATCTCATGTTTTACTACACAATCCATTGGCACAACATATCATATTATATCCTTTACCTAAAGGATTTATTAAAATCAATATTACACTATGTAAAATCAAGGGTGACCTCGAATAACATCTCAGATCATTTCATGCATCATGTATGGACTATGTGTCCAATTATAGATTATTGACCAAGCTATTCTAGAGAAGTTTTAAGGACTATGTATTACAATGGTAGATCCCTTGGCAAATATTTTTTTATCACACTTTTGAATCAATATTAATGATAATGTTTCATATGCTCAAATAACCCTACTTGAACAAAGATCTAATGAGCCTATCATAGAATAGGTTTTAAGATACAAGACCATGTTATCCAAAATGACAAATCCTATGGAAGATAGTAATTAAAATATGTATTTAATAAAAGTTTTCTTACATCTCAACATTAATCAATTATGTTAAAAATTTTCAACTCATTCACATATTTGCACCATATAGTAAAGGAAAGAGAAGTTAAGCTATTGGCAATGAACAAGTTTAAGTACACAACCAATTATGTCACATTGTGATTCCTCTCTAGACATAATAAACTATTGATTAGTGTATTTTATGGTTATTGTTTGATGAAATAATATTTTGGTTACTTTTAATTTCATATAATAATTATTGGATAGTTATATTTAGATTATTTAAATGATTGTTAACTATGGAGTTAGTTATACTCGTATATTATGTACATGATGATCATGTTTGTTTAGTTAATTACAATAGTATATTATAGATGTTATATTGTTTTGGGCTAACTACCTTTATTATTTTGAGGTGGATGTAAGATGTATCCATCCCTCAAAATATGATAGAGGGAGGTCATCATCAAATAGGGTGGCGTAAAAGGAGGTGTTGGGGGATGACAGATTGAAGAGTAAGAACCTTCACACACCACGATAGTTTAATATATTGTGATATTTGTTGCTTTTGATGGATTATAATATGCTTTTAGATATGATCTTGATTTATTATTGATGCTCATGTTGATCTGGTTGTGTGTTATATTTATACTATCATAATTAGCTTGTCTCCTATGATGATGTTGCTATTATGAGTGATTGGAATTTGTGTATGTCTTTATTATGTTTTGTTGTTATCTATGGATTTAATTGAATGTCCTCTAGATTTTCATGTCTTAATAAATTACTATAATGGTAGGATGGACTCCATTTCCTTGTATTATTTTTATGATTAATTTAATTATCTATATAATGTTAAGTCAATGATAAAAGTTACATTGTGTAATGAATATTGGGAAAAGCATGGTATTGAGTAAATGTTATAATGTTCAGTTGGTAGTTGATGGTTTTGTTAATAACCTAGTGCTAATTCAGCATTATCCTTAAAATTATAATTTTTTATTGACTTTTATAAATTTGATGTTAAAATTCAAATGCATAAAAGGATTATTATATTCTTGGAAGATTCGAGAGTTTAGGGTTTATATTAGCATTGATATGTGTTAATCAAGATTATGCAAAAATATGGACTTCACTATGGATTATCATGAGGAAAATATAGAAGGATTGTTAGTTTTTTGTTAGTTAGTTTTTCATGCATCAACTTAGTCATGATTATCACTTGGAGTTTGGCAGAGAATGAGGTATTTCTATTTGAAATAAAATAACATGTAAAAGGTTAAATGATGGAATGGGGAAGATATGCATAAGACAAAATTTTGGTAGCATTGACATGTCTTAATCAGTATTATGACAAAATATGGACTTCACTATGTATTAGCTCGAGGAAAATATGGAAGGATTGTTATTTTTTTATTAGTCATTTTTCATGCATCAATGTAGTCATGAATATCACTTGGAGTTTCATAGAGAATGAGTCAGTTATATTTGCAAGAAAATAGCATGTAGAAGGTTAAATGATGGAAGAGGGAAGATATACAAAAGACAAGAGGTGTGGAAGTTTGGAATGAGTTATAGAGAAGGCACATACCAATGTGGCATAGACATGGACCCCATTATCAGGTCGATTATGTTAGTTAATTTCATATTGGTTTCCTATGAATTTAAATCAATGAAATTTTATTAAGTTGAGAGTTTTTGTGTGTTCATTTCTATTATAAAAAACTAGGGTTATATACTTGGTACTGCAAATGTCTTGGCCATCCATAGAACTAATCATGTGACTCAATAACCCTACTTATTTTATTTTTAACTATGAATTTATTTCTATAATTTACTAGCTAAGTTTAATGAGGAAATTTTGGTCTTATGAACAAAATCTAGTGGATTCGGTAAATTCAGAGTTAACTTTGTAAAAAAAAATAGTAGAGAATTTGAAGGCTGAAAACCCTAAGTTAATTGGTGACTATGTTGATTTTTTTAGAATTTGAGTTTTAAGAGAGAAATTTGGGGTTTATTTTAGCACCATACACATCCTCGTTCAAACACATATCGAGTATTATATATATGGATAGATATATGACTGAGTATGAATGTTTAAATTCTATTGTAGAAAACTTGAACTAAACCATTCCTTTCCTTACATAAATGTAGGCTTGAATTTTATTATAACCAGGTTATTTTATTAATGACTATATATAAGAAAATATTTGATATGGAAATTATACAGGTAGTCAAGATTAATATATGAGTATATTCATAAACATTTCAGTTGTTTTTTTTGGATAATTTATTGAATAAATATATCAATGTATATGCATGTTCAAATGTTTGGATTCTTCCATTTGTATATTTTGTGTCTTGAATGAACCATAAATGGGGATTGAATATGAATGAATACTCCCTATCATTTTAACTATGAGTTTATTTTGGTATTAATTATAGTGAAGACTAAGGGTTTCTAGTATAAATACTAGGTCTGATTTTAATTTCATTTGATGAAATTTTTACCTAAGTATATATATATACCTAGTACGTCTAGGTTATCAGTTCTTTTATTTGTGTGTGTGTGTGTGTGTGTGTGTGTGTGTGTGTGTGTGTGTGTGTGTGTGTGTGTGTGTGTGTGTGTGTGTGTGTGTGTGTGTGTGTGTGTGTGTATTGTTAGAGGTAAAATCACTGATAGGGGGTGAATCAATGATGCAAGATAATCTAAACTTTAATTCCAATCCTTGCAATCCTTAATAAATCATCACAAGCATTCATAAAGCATGCAAGTCATTCATAACAATGAAACAAAAAGATGATGTAAGATTAAACACACAACACATGAATTACATGGGAAACCCTCATGGGGAATAAAACCCACTCTCAAGCCTACAAACACATGGACTACTTTTCCTATACGATGATCACAAACATGATACCTTTTAGTTAATCACCCACTTCACAAGGAGAACCCACCCTTAAGTATCAACAAGCACCAAGTTGTTCTAGATATTGAGCACACACACAACACCTATGAAATAAACATCTTCAAAACTTTGATTGTCTTTCAATCTGATGGAGAAATAATGTGTAACTCTTCTGTTTAACCCTTCACACTCTTTCAAGTTTGCATATACAAATAAGGCATCCAAAACACTTTTTGGATCACTCTAGACCTCTTTACTCATCCTCAATCTCCAATCCTACAAGTACACTATTATAACATCAAAATTATGATTATAGGTCATACACATAGTCCTCAGCCTACTCTACTCTTTAATCCATCTACAAGGCACACTCCCTCTCCCCTTGCTTTGCTTCACAACTCTATCTTCCACACAAAAAAACTCTAAAAACCATCAACTTTGATTTCACTCTTTATATAGCCTTCATGAATATTATATTCTTGGTCAACCATTTGACTTGCCTTAACCCTTAATGTTTCTTATCATTCTAATAAATTTACTATAGCATCCATGGGTCACCCTTAAGTAGTTGCACCTTTCAAATAGGCCTTAGTATCCCTTATAGGTCTCATTCAGACCTATTCACTCTTTTATCACTTCATCAAGAAAATTAGAAACAAAAGACCTCTTCCAAATACATAGGTCCACTCTACATGAACCCTAAGACACCTTCAAATGATTTCATCCATCACTACACTCTTCTATATATGTAGAACCTACTCAAATAATAGTCTTGTACACAAGAATGCCATGAATGAACAAATTCAATATGGATTGGTCAAACCTCCAAAATCCACACATATGGTCCTCATGGAATCTGAAATACTCTCTAATAACTAAATCACCTTGAAACATAAAAAACTCATCAATACAAACTCAAGCATCCTTCTTGGGTCACTTGCAGATGATGGTCAAACACATAGTCAACTTTGAAGATAAATAACTAAAAATGTAATGATATTCAAATATTATAACTAATATTTTTGGATGTGCCTTGGAGTGATTTATAAAAATTTTTTTTATACCACTATCAAATTCATCATATATCAAAATTTATAGCTCAAACAATATAAGTTGGTTTTCCTTTTTTAATTTAAATTCCAACTATCACTATGTAAAGAAAAAAGCTTCAAACACACGTCTCCATCTTGTGCCTTTTGGAAACTTGATAAAATATGCTTCATTAATCTCCTTGAAAGTCACCTGGTCTTTACCTTCAATTTTTGACTATTGATCTTTGATCTATGCTACCAAGATTGAGATACTTGGCAACCTCACGTGCCTTTTGTGGACCCTTCTATCAGAATCTATACACTTACACCACTTGGTAGTCTCGTGTGCCTTCTATGAACCCTAATTTTTAGTCTTCAAATGTGCTTATGCCACTTTGTTATACTTCATGCAATCTTAGGATCCTTTGACTTATTGACCTCATGCTCATCGTTGGATCTCTATCTATGATTAAATGTGCACCATTAGATCCTCAATCTAAATGATCTAGATTTCAACACTTGGTAGTCTTTAATTTACCCTTAATAACATCTATTTCCCAAGTCTTGAACTTGAAATTCTTTGGCACATCACAGTATACTAGAGTAACTTTGGCTAAATATGGGAAACACTGTAATCTATCAAGAAAGATAACTTTGCACCTTGGTATCTTTTGATAGACACCATATCAAGACCTAAAATTTGAACCATATGATCTAGGAATAAATATAAATAAAACCATTTAACCACTTTATTTTGATACCTTCACACATGTGAATGTTGACATCATCAATCTTCTCATTTAGCCTAATATACCAAGATGACTAGGAGAACCTAGACATTCATATGACTGCTCTGATGACATCCTTTAACTTACACAAGAACTCCAAGTGGTTTTGACACCCCATAGGTCTTAATAACATGATCACATTACCAACCACACCCATTATCTAACTCACCAAGTCAAACATTGAATAACTATGTAAGAACTCTGAAGCACATTAAAGCACACTTTGTCATTATCATTCTAACACTCATGACACCTCATCAACATCCTTGGTTACTTTGGAGACATCATTGACAACTATCCAAAATTATCCCCCTTTTTCATTGATCTCAACATTAACACAGGACTTATGCATATCTCCTACTTCCTCTACAAACACTTTCTCCACACTTTACCAATGACAAAGTGGGCACCAATTGATCCTAATGACCTAAAAATACTTCAAGAACCAACAAAAATAAAGGACCACTTTAGAGAGATGCTATAAACTATCCATATCTTTATGCATACCACTTATTACCAGGTCTTCATAGTCTTTCTCATTGACAACACACCATCTTGACCATAACCTTAGGCTCTCCTGAGCACCTTCAAACCATCTCCAACTACTAGAGAAAGATTATTAACTTTTTTCTCCCCTTAACCAAAGACCATCCAATGATTTATATAAAAGGAGATGACTCTCAAGCTTTGTCTTAGATATTCAAATGTTGCCTTTGTCAATGGTTTAGTCATAATATCTGCAAGTTGTTCTTTTGTAAGTACATACTCCAACTTAAAACTTTGCTTACTAACTTATTCTCTCAATTAATTACATCTAATAGGAATGTGTTTAGTTTTTGAATGCATAACATGATTCTTGGAGATACTAATTGCACTAGTATTATCACAATAGATAAGACAAGGTCTATTTTATCTTACGTTATAGTCTTCTAAAGTTTGTTTCATCTATATTAAGTGGATATAACAGGAAGCAACAACTATATACTAAGTTTCTATAGTTTTTAGAGATATAGAGTATTTTTTCTTACTTAGCCAAGACACCAAGCATTCACCCATGAAGAAAACACCACCAATGGTATTACTCCTATCATCTATGCATCCTACCCAATTTTCATTAGTTTATGTCTATAGAGTGAATTCTTTGTTCCTAGGGTACCATAAACCATACTCTATATTAATCTTGAGATATCTCAATATCCTTTTAACTGCTTTCAAGTGAGATTCTCTAGGATCATCTTTAAACCTACAAGGCAAACTACTTGCATGATATCAGGCCTAGAAGCAATAGAGTATAAGATACTTCCAATCATGGATCTATACAAAGTTTGATCAACCTTTGATGAGTCATATTGATTACTTAACTTACACCCTATGATCATTGGATTACTCATTGGCTTACATCCAACACATCAAACTTTCTTAACATATTCTTGATGTATTTAGCCAATGAAATGAATATCCCTGCATCAAGTTGGTTAATTTTTAATCTTAATAAGAATAAAAGCTCTCCTGACATTGACATTTCAAACTCAGTATTCATAGCATCTAAAAATTATCTACTCATGTTATCATTGTCAGAACTAAAAACTATGTCATCAACATAGACTAAAACTAATAATTGATGAATTCTATCTATCTTAATGTATAAATTATTGTCAACTACCCCTCTTTTGAATTCTTGACTCAATAGATACTTCTCTAGTCTATCATACCAAGCTCTAGGATCTTGTTTAAGACCATATAAATCCTTCTTTAGTTTGCAAACATAGTCTTGATTACTTATCATGGAAAAACTTTTAGGTAGCTCATTGTAAACTTCTTCATATAAGTTGCCATTCAAAAATTTATATTTCATATTCACTTGGTAAACTTTGAAACCCTTGAAGCTTGCATAAGATAAGAAGATTCTAATTGATTCCATTCTTATCATAGGATAAAATGTCTCATCAAAATATATCCCTTTATCTTGAGCATATCCTTTGCATACAAATCTAGCCTTATTTCGTGTGACCTCTCCTTTCTCATTCATCTTGTTTCTAAATACCCACTTATTTCCTATCACATTTTTGTCAATTGGCATTAGAACCAAATCCCATGTTTCATTCTTTACTATTTGATCAAGCTCTTCATCCATTACACATGTCCAGTTTTCATCTTTACTAGCTTCTAAGAATGTTTTAGGTTTAACCTCAGATAACAGAGTTGTGTCTTGTTGATTCTAATTGACCAACAATCTCTTTCTAGTCTATAGACTAACATTCACATTTCCAATAACTTGGAAAACATGATGATCCTTCTATATTCTTTTAGAAGGAGTTTTAGTGTCCTACCTTACCTCTTCCTCTTCATCATCTAATTGATCTAGTATGCCTTCATTATTTGAAATAGGATTTTCAATAGTGTCATTTATTTGTAAGTTAGGCTTTTTTATGTCACCTACTTATTCAACTCTTACATTAGATATTTCAAAAACTTTGTGGAGTATTTTATTGAAACATTCGTAAGTAGAAATTATGAAGGAATAACCTAAAAACATGCCTTCATCAGACCTTGATTCAAATTTACCAAGATTATCTTCATCTCTCTTGATAAAACACTTACTCCCAAAAACTCTAAAGTGTTTGACATTGGCTACCCTATTCTTCCATAGCTCATATGGAGTCTTATCACCATTTATTCTAACTTGGCATTTATTCAATCTATAAACTAATGTATTAATAGCCAAAACCATCTGATAGTTTAGAATCTTGAAGCATGGTTCTAGTCATCTCTTGGATAGTTCTATTTTTCCTTTCAACTACCCCATTCTGTTGGGGTGTCCTAGTAGCATAAAATTGTCTTATAATTCCTTATTCTTCACAAAATTCATCAAACATATAAGATCAAAATTATCTTCCTCTATATGATCTCACACACTTAATTCTTGATCCTTCTTCATTTTCAATAAGAGCTTAGAATGCCTTAGATTTTACAAAAGCTTCTAATTTCTTTTTAAGTAAATATATTCAAGTCATCCTAGTAAAGTCATTAATTAATAACATGAAGTAGTTGTTACCTTGTATGCCTCTAGTTCTTGTAGGTCCACATAGATAATTATGGATTAACTCTAATGGAATTGTGGTGAAATTCTCCTTATATTTGTAGCTTCTTTTGGCTTGCTTCCCATGAAAGCATGCCTTGTAAAGAGTATGAGGAACCTTAGTGATTTTAGGGATTTACCTTTCTAGCCATTTTGAACCAATCCTCACTAAATTGTCAAAGTTTAGATGTCCAAGTCTTATATGTCAAAGCCAACTTTCCTCTTATTGATTCATGAATCACTCATCTCTATTAGATTAATGGAATACATACAAGTTGTTTTCTATGTTGTAATGAAATTACTTCAAGAATTA
The DNA here is from genome assembly GCA_037957365.1 of Torreya grandis. Taxonomy (NCBI): domain Eukaryota; kingdom Viridiplantae; phylum Streptophyta; class Pinopsida; order Cupressales; family Taxaceae; genus Torreya; species Torreya grandis. Next base: position 2,012,358 of record JARHVA010000578.1, on the reverse strand, counting down.
AGTATAACAACAAAATTATATCCAAATATGACTGAAATATATCCAAATATATGATAATAGATAAGCCACTTTGAGGGGGCAACCTCCACAAGCTTCAATAAGAGAAGAATTCACAATATGATGATAAATGATTACCCACTACCTCCTATATATAGTCTATCTAGGCCATGGTTACTCCATAGGCCGACCTACTAATCAAAAGAAAGCATAGATAAATGTAATATAATGTCAAAGAGGGATAAGTAAGCCATAAGTCAGCTAATACTATCCTCATACATGTGATAGGTTAGGGGTGTAGCATGCCCTTCCCCTTCAAACCAACATTGTCCTCAACGTTGAACAACTCTGGATGTTGTTGTAGAAAATCTTCACCTTCCCAAGTTGCATCTTCACTACTTTGGTTTTTCCACTTGATTAAATATTCCCTAATCTCTCTAGTTCTCAACCTCTTAATACGTGTTTGGAGGATCTTCTCTGGTTCCAAAATGACGCGTCCCTCTTCATCTAGTTCTAGGAGCTCTATCTGGGTAGCAACTTTCTATCCAATGACCTTCTTCAAACAAGAAACATGAAATACTGGGTGTATGTGAGATGAATGAGGTAACTCGAGCTTGGAAGCCACACTTCCAAATTTTTGTAGGACCTGATAAGGGCCATAATACTTAGGAGCAAGTTTGTTGTCCTTTCTCTGTTGCTTTAAGGACATCTGCTTATAAGGCTACAAATGAACAAATACCCAGTCACCAACCTCAAAATTTTGCTCACTACGGTGTTGATCTGCTTATTGCTTCATCCTATTTTGTGTCAAGGCCAAATTCTCTTTCAAACTATTCAAAACCTTTTGTTGATGTTGAATGTGCTCTTCCACATCTCGAACCTTCATGTGCACCATTAATGAAGAAGTGATGGAAGGTGGATGGTAACCATATAGTGATAGAAATGGAGACATTTTAGAAGAGGTATGGAAAGATGTGTTATACCACCATTCTACAAGTGGTAGCCATTTAACCCAATGTTCTTCTTTATCTGATACAAAACAATGGAGATACCCCTCTAAACATTTGTTAACCACTTCAGTTTGTCCATTAGATTGGGGGTGGTAAGATGAGCTATGAGCTAGTTGAGTACCCAAACGAGAAAATAGTTTAGACTAGAAATTACTAGTGAAAATAGGATCATGATCAATTACAATTATTTTTGGGGTTCCATGTAATTTGAGAACTGCTTCCATAAAAATAGCCGCTACTGTACTTGCTGAAAATGGGTGTGAGAGAGCAAAAAAATCGGCATATTTTGTAATCCTATCCACAATGACCAAAATAACATTCTTACCTTCAGAACAAGGCAACCCAGTGATGAAATCCATGGAAAACTCCTCCCACTTTTGACTAGGAATTGCTAACGGTTGTAACAAACCTGGGGTCTTAACTGTTTCACCTTTATTCTATTGGCATATCAAGCATTCTTCCACAAACTTTTGTACATCTCCCTTGAGTCCTTCCCAAAATAATTATTTCTTAATTCTATAATAAGTTTTCAAGAACCCTGAGTGTCCCCCAATTGGAGATGCATGCAAATCTGCAAGAATCTTATGTTTAAGCTCTAAATTTTTGCACAAGTATAACCTACCCTTATACCATAGGACATTACCTTTCCATTCAAATTTGTCAGAGGATAAATTACCTTGCTGGAGATTCTAAATCAGAACTTTTGTATCCTTGTCTTGCTCCCATTCTAACCTAGCTTCATCTACCCAATCTGCTCGCAATATGGACATTGCACAAAGTAATGCTTCTGTAGATGCATCCCATCTGGATAGTGCATCTACTGCTACATTATCTTTACCCTTCTTGTAAATGATTTCAAAATATTTTGGTTACCCATTTTTGTTGTTCCTCAGATTATAATCTTTGCTCCAAAAAGTATTTGAGACTATCATGATCTGTTTTCACCTTAAAGTGTCTACCCATCAGATAACGCCTCCATTGTTTAACTGCATGAAGAATAGCCATCATTTCTTTCTCATAGATAGGTTTTTGTAGATTCTTACCTTTGAATTGATGACTTTCAAATGCAATGGATCTTCCTTCCTACATTAGTACTACCCCCAATCCAGACCTGAAAGCATCACATCTAACAGTGAATGTTTGTGAGAAGTCTGGAGTAGCCAAAATTGGAGTGGTGCACATAGTTACTTTTAGTTTCTCAAATGCTTTGGTGGCATTATCATTCCAATGGAAAGCATCCTTCTTTAGCAATGCATTGAGTGGGGATGCTATACTACAATAACCTTTCACAAATCTTCTATAGTAACCTATTAGTCCAAGGAACCCTCAAAGGTTTTTGAGAGTTTTTGGCATGGGCCATTCCATTATCGCTTTGATCTTCTGGGGATCAACTTTTACCCCTTCATGGGAAACAATGTGACCAAGGTACTCTACCTCTTGTACTCCAAAAGCACATTTAGATGGCTTCGCATAAAGTTGGTGCTTCTCCAAAACTATCAAAACTTGTTTCACATGTTGCAGATGTGCTTCCCATGTCTGACTATAAATCAATATGTCATCAAAGAAAACTAACACAAACTTCCTTAAAAAAGGCCTAAAAATAGTGTTCATCAAGCTCTAAAAAGTAGATGGTGCATTTGTAAGACCAAAGGGCATTACCAAAAACTCATAATGGCCCTCATGTGTTCTAAAAGCAGTTTTGTGAACATCTTCATCCTTGATTCTAATTTGATGGTACCCCGAGTGAAGATCCAATTTTGTGAAATAATTAGCACCATGCAACTCATCAAGTAAATCATCAATTACTGGAATAGTAAACTTATCTTTGATGGTGTACTTGTTGAGTTCTCTATAATCTGGGCACATCCTCCATGTGTCATCCTTCTTCCACACCATGACCACTAGTGATGAATATGCACTTTGGCTATGCTTGATGATCCCTGCCTCCAGCATCTGATGGACCATCTTTTCAATTTCACTCTTTTGTGCATATGGATATCTATATGGTCTGATATTTGGTGGTTGACTACCTAGAATTAGTTGAATGGCATGATCATGTTCTCTTTTTTGTGGTAGTCCTTCTGGCATGACCCCAAAAATAGATGAGTGGTCTTCAAGAATTATTTGTAGATCAGGATGTGTAGATACCTATGTGGGTTGAACTTCTATGGAGCATAATCGTACAATAATTCCCTTTGCCCCCTTTTTTAGCATCTTGGTCATCTGATGTGAACTAACCAATTGTGGAGATTTTGCATGTAATCCATGTAGTTCAATTTTTTTACCTTTAGAATGAAAGTGCATGAATAGTTCTTGGAAGTTCATCTCAATGGTACCTAAGGTTGTGAGCCATTGGACTCCTAAAACAATGTCTGTGTTACCCATGGGAATAGCAAACATAGGAGAGTTGAGATTGTACCCACCCATAGTAAGCTTAATACTATGGCATTTGCCTAAACAATTAATTGTGCCACCATATGCAATCATAACCTAAAATTTTGGTGCTGGGTAGATGAAGCAGTTCAATCGAGTGGCCAGCTTATGGTTTATAAAGTTATGTGTGCTCCTTGAATCAATCAACACTATCACCTTCTATTTCTTGAGGAAACCCACCACCTTAAGAGTTTGTGGAGTGCTAATACCTGCAAGTGCATGACAAGAGATTGTAGGTTGGGAATCTTTAGGTACCTCCTCTATATCTTCCTCATCATCATTGGAGGCATCATCTACTTCTTCATCTTCGTTTGGTCCCTCAATGTAGAATAACTTCTTCTCAGCACATCTATGTCCTTTACTCCACTTGCTATCACAGCCAAAACATAATCCTTTTGCATGCTTCTCTTCAATTTGTTGAGGGGTCAATCTAATAGGTGGAGGAAATGTTGGTGACGATATGCTATGATCTTTGAAGTGAGTGAATGGCTGCTTCTTGTTGGCTATGAATTTTTCCTCAGATCTACATGCTAGGATAATAGATTCAGAAATATTAAGTGGATTAAACATGCATACCTCATGTTGAATGTGGTCCTTGAGTCCACCCAAAAATAGGTCATTGAAGTTTGCTTCAAAAATTGTCTCCACACGTAAGGATAGGTTTTGAAAATGATGAATATAATCCTTAACAGAGCTAGTTTGTCACAATTTTCCCAGTTGGCTAAAGTAATTCTCTGTCACACTATTGCCATAGTGTAATTGTAGCTCCTCTGTAAAAATTGACCAGGTGACATTGAGAGTCATCTTTTTCTTTTGAGCACACAACCATCGATACCAAATGAATTAATCAGGTTCAAGATACAAGGATGCCATGGTAACCTTCTGTCCACTTGGAATCTGATGTAGGTAAAAAAAACTCTCCATTTGGTTGATCCAATTGAGTGGATCTTTCATCAAATTTGTGCATATCCACCTTTGGTAATAGGTTCCTCTGTGGCCATGGATTTGGATTTGAAGTAGACCGGTTAGGAGAACCACCCTGGTGGGTTTGTGAAATAGAGTTAGATTGATGATTTGACTGATTAATGTTCAAATCCATCATGATATCTCCCAAACTATCTTGTATGGATTGCATATTAGATTGTATGACTTGCACCTCACTCTGAATGCTTTGCACACTATAGTCAAGCTGGCTCACTTTGTGATCTATGTCAGAAAACCCTGGTACAAAGGGTCTATTACATCACCCTTTTAACTCCATCTCATCATTTTCAAGAGTTTTACCTAGATTTTCAGCACCCTTTCCTCAGCCCCAAGTTTGTGACCCTGCCATAAAAGGGTTTTACGATGTCGACCCTTATTGACACTTTTGACCCAACTTTGACAAAGCAATTTTGGAATACAAAGAACAAATCGTAGCCTAATTTTTCTAAGCTTTCCAAAAATGTAAACAACTCAAAAAAATTCTTTTAATTGCGCACTATAGAGCAATTTTATGAAAAATTATAAAATAGCGATAACTTTTGTAAAACAAATATAAATGAGCTGAAATTTTAATGGAAGCTTAATTTGATTACTTCTCACCTCTAGTAAAAAAATCTCAGAGAAATTCGCAACCATTTTGTATATATCACAAAATTTAAAAATTTAGTGTTTCACCCACAAGATTGCCCAAATCGCAGCTCTGATACCACTTGTAATGAAATTACTTCAAGAATTAAGTATAACAGTAGAATTATATCCAAATATGAATGAAATATATCCAAATATATGATAATAGATAAGTCACTTCGAGGGGGCAACATCCACAAGCTTCAATAAGAGCAGAATTCATAATATGATGATAAATGATTACCCACTACCTCCTATATATAGTCTATCTAGGCCATGGTTACTCCATAAGCTGACCTACTAATCAAAAGAAAACATAGATAAATGTAATATAATGTCAAAGAGGGATAAGTAAGCCATAATTCAGCTAATACAATCCTCATACATGTGATAGGTTAGGGGCGTAGCATATGTTGTGAATGTTTACAACTTATTTTCTATACTTGGATCTTCTCAATTCACACCCTTTGTCATGAAAATTTAGATTATTTCCCTTTTTACACATTTGACTAACACTTATAAGATTGTGTTTCAAACCTTCTATGTATATAACATTTTTAGTTCTAGTGTGACCATTATCCAATCTTACAAAACCTTTCCCAACTATGTTAGCAGAATCATTGTCACCAAATCTTATTGTGCCTAAATTATGCTTCTTGAGAGAGATAAACTTGCTCTTATTTCCTGTCATATGACTTGAGCATCCACTATCTATGTACCATTTCTTATTTTCATCTTCTTGAGTATGCAAGTTAGTTTGAATAAACATTGATTCTTCCTTTGGTGAACTATCTAAATCATGTTTCTTATTTTCTTTAATCTTAAATTTGTCTTTATTGAACCATTTAATGGTGTCAATGACTTGAATGTCCTTTTTCCAAAATTCTCTCTTGTAGTACTTGGATATATGTCCTTGTTGATTGTATTTATAGCATAGAACCTCATTTATGCTCCTTGAAGAGTAAGTACAGTCCCTATATCTATAACCATATTCATTACAAGTATAATAATATCCAATAAAGACATAACTATAGATGTTTACGTCATTCATCCTCTTAGCTTGGTGATCATTCACCCAATACTTCTCATCCTTGATTTCTTTGGTAGAGCTAGAATTTTTCTTATCTTTAGACAAAAGAACATCTATATATGTCATAGCTTTATCTTCCAAATTATCCATCTTTTGATTCATGCCTTTATTCCTCATATCCTACAAATTCTTGATTATAGTTTTCAGTTTACCTATTTATGTCTTCACGTAATAATCTCATGATACATTGAGAAAGTCAAATCTAAATTCTTACTCCATTTCTTATTCTTCAGTCTTTTAATTTCTTCCTCTAGACATTCATTCACTTCCTTTAGATGTTTGATCTCTGATAAGGCACATACTATTTCACCTTGGAGAAATGTTTCAGCCTCTTTATCATCCATTGTACCTTTGATCACCTTCAAGTGGTTAAACTTACAAAGAAGGTGTGGCTCTGATACCAATTTTTAGAAGTACAATCATTGAGATGGGGGCTAAATTAGTGATGCAAGATAATCCAAACTTCATTTTCAATCATTTTGATCCTTAATCAATCATCATAATCATTCATAAAGAATGCAAGTCATTCATAATAGTGAAATAAAAAAATGATGCAAGATTAAAGACACAACTAATGAATTTCATGGGAAACCCTCATGGGGAATAAAACCCAATTTTAAGCCTACAAGCATATGGACTACTTGTCCTATAAGATGATAAAAAACATGAGACCTTTTAATGAATCACCCACTTCACAAGGAGCACCTACCCCTAAGCATGAACAAACACCAAGTTGTTCTAGATGTTGATCACCCACATAACAGCTATGAAATAAACATCTCCATAACTTTGATTGCCTTTTAATCTGATGGAGAAATAATGTGTAACTCTTCTCTTTTAACCCTTCACACTCTTTCAAGTTTGTATATACAAATAAGGCATCCAAAACACCTTTTAGATCAATCTAGACGTCTTTTCTCATCCTCAATATTCAATCCAATAATTACACTATTATAACATTATAATTATGATCTACATATTATACCCATAGTCCTCAACCTTCTCTGTTGTTCAATCCATCCACTAGGCACACTTTCTCTCCTCTTGCTTCACTTCATAACTCTATCTTTCACACATAAAACTCTAGAAACCATCACCTTTGATTTCACTCTTTATAGAGCCTTCATGAATATCATCTTCTTAGATGTCCATTTGAATTTCCTTAACCCTTAAGGCTTATTATCATACTAAGACATCGATCATAGCATCCATGGGTCATCCTTAAGCAACTACACCTTTCAAATAGGCCTTAGTAACCCTTATATGTCTTATTGAGACCTATTCACTCTTTTATCACTTCATTGATAAAATTAGAAACACAAGACCTCTCCAAGAACATAGGTCCACTCTACATGACCCCTAAGACACCTTCAAGTGATTATATCCATCACTACACTCTTTTGTATATGCAGAACCTTCTCAAACAATAGTCTTGTACATAAAAACACCATAAATGAATAAATAATAAACTTATAATCATTTTTTCATACTAAATATGGATTGTTCAAACCTCCAAAATACACACAAATGATCCTCACGGAGCCTAAAATAATCTCCAATAGTTAAATCACCTTGAAACATCAAAAACACATCAATACAAACTAAAACATCCTTCTAGGGTCACTTGCAGATGATGGTCAAACACACAATCAACTTTGAAGCTCAATAACTAAAATTGTACTAATATTCAAACCTTATAACTAATATTTATAGATGTGCCTTGGAGTCCTTTACAAAAAAATTTATACCACTATCAAATTTGTCATATATAAAAAATTGTAGCTTAAATAATACAAACTGTCTTTCCTTTCTTAATTTAAATTCTAACGATAATTATGTAAAGTAAAAGCTTTAGACACATGTGTCAATCTCATGCATTATATCATCTTGATCAAATACACTTCATGAATCTCCTCATGAGTCACCTAGTCTTTATCATCAATCATTGACCATTGATCTTTGATCTGTGCTATTAAGATTGACACTTGGCAACCCCGCATGCCTTATATGGACCCTTCTATCATACTCTATATGATTACACCACTTGGTAGTAATTCATGTCTTATATGAACCCTACTTGTCAGTATTCAAACATGCTTATGCCACTTGGTAGTCCCGTGTGCAATCTCATGATACTTTAACTTATTGACCTCATGTTCATCATTAGATCTTCATCTATGATTAGATGCTTGTTTTAGATCCTTGATCTAAATGATCTATATGTTGACACTTGGTAGCCTTACATTTACCATTGATAACATCTATTTCTTTAATCTTAAAATTAATGGTCTCTATCATGTCACAGTCTACTAGATCAACTTTGGCTAAGTATGGGAAACACTATAATCTACCTGGAAAGCCAATTTTCACCTTGATATCTTTTTCTAGACACCATATCAAGACCTATAATTTGAACCATATGATCTATGCATAAATCTAAACAAGCCCATATGACCACTTTATTATAACACCTTTACATGTGTGAATTATAACATCATCAATATGATCATTTAGCTTGATTTGCCAAGATGACTAGGAGAACCTACACATTCATATGACTACTCTAATAAAATCCTTTAACTTCCAAAATCACTCCAAGTGTTCTTAACACTCCATAGGTATTTTTCAACATGATCACATTACCAACCACATCCATCATCTACCTCACCAAGTCAAACACTGAATAATTATGTAAAACCTCTGAAGCACATTAAATCACACTTCATCATTGTCATTATGATACTCATGACACCTCATCAACATCCCTGGTCACTTTGGAGACATCATTGATAACTCTCCAACATAAACATGCTATATTTTATTTGAACTTTATGGAAACTAGTTATTATTAGAAGTATAAAACTATGATCATATATACTCAACAATGTCTAAACAAAAATGTGTGTGTTGAATTATTTCTTGCTATATAATGAAATTCATATATATATATATATATATATATATATATATATATATATATATATATATTCAGTTAAGTTTGTATTATGATTATGAGTTTATGAATCATTGGTTAGGTATATGAATTTATTGAATTATGTTTGTAACTATAAAGAAAACTATATAATACAGTTGGTTGAGTTTGAATATACGACTGTATACATTTTGTTATACAAATCATAGAATATTGAGTATAGTGATAAAATAAAAGGTTGAGGTACTATAGTTTTGATTTGATATATGTTATGAATAATTCATTATAATTATTAGTTTGATTATATATTTATACATGATACTCTAGTTAATGGACAAACATCTTGTCTAATTGGAGTATATCATATATAATATACATTTATAATGGTTGTTTATAAATTACATTACATGTTTAGTGGAGTGATTTTATATGTGAATAAATGTATAGGATACATGTGTTTTTTTGAATTTAATATAATTCAAATTCATATATGCCATATATAAATTTACATATTCCGTCGATACTCAAGACCATTAAATGATATAACAAAGAAATTTTGGGTGATTTTGTTATGTGTTATTGGTTTAAAGTAACATTAAATTATGTGGTATTTAGGATTAAATAAAAACCTTATTATTTTAATGTGTTTGTAATGGCTTATTTTTGTACTTTTGGTGTGTAAGTATTAAGCTAGAAATTTATGTTTATGAATAAATAACATAAGAATTTAGAGTTATATATTAATATTCGGTAACTTGATGTCTAGATATATTTCTTACCTAGATGGTATGATTTTATTGATGACTATTTTGAAATATATTTATTATGTAATAATTAATTATATGTTTTAATTTCATTACATTAAATTCGATGGACTAAATGAATGTATTCAATATTTCCTTGTTTAGCACATACTTATATGATTATAGAGAATATTCTTTATAAATATATTGGTTTCAATATTATTGAATATATAAAACAAATCTTGTATTAATGACCATAAATAAGTGAGATGGATTCCACTTGCTTAATTAGTATCACTAATATGTAGATAAAGTGTAATCCAATTGAGTGGTGTGTATGAAATTGACTGATCTATGAGATCAATAACTATATGAAATATTTAGCCAAAGTAGTCTTTATATATAAACATTATCATTTTCTCTATTTGATTTAGTCTACATATTTGTATGATATCATGCTAATATGGTCTTTCTTTTTTATATACATCATGTATTAGTTATATTACAACACATGGGTTCTAGTTTATCACTCTGGATTCCCACACCATCATTATCTACCCATCTATGAAGGGAGGGCCATTACATAGTTGGAAGATTATGTGGGGGATCGATGGTCTATGGTTGGTATGGAAAAGCACTCCAATGATGCTCTCCCTCCCCTCACTAATACTAAATTAGCGACTACACTTGAGATTACTTATGGATAATATGAATTCGTTGAGACTCACATGTTCTGTGGAGATTTGTATCATTATATATGATTATTAAGACATTTTATTATGCCAAAAAATTAATTTTTATTCATATGTATAATTAAAATAGTTGGCTATAATATTGTATCAGTTGTGGCTAAATTTATAATAACACTTTTATGAAATAAAAGCAGTCTTCATTTCTATGTTCAGCATTATACATGTTCTTGATTTTGATATTAATATTATGATAATTATCTAAATATATTAGCTATAGATTTTTTATGGTTATCTGAAACTAATGTATTTAGTTAAAGATCACTATGTGTAGGTTTCAATGCGATGAAATTTGTTAGTTGAATTTGTGTAATTATTTAATTTTTTTACCCTATTCTAATAAAACCTAGTAGGGTTGTTAAAAATTATGATCATAACACTAAGAATTAAATCAAGCCACAATACAAGGTAAGATAAATCGATAACAAAAATGATAAAAAAAAGAAACAATACATGTAGTTATATAGCCTACTCCATGCATTATCTTATTAGTTCCTCCACAATGATAGTTCACTAACTTACCAAAAGTTATATATAAGGTTCTTAAAACACTATTGGAATGAAATATCATATATATCCCTCACATTAAAGAAGTAGATATGAATTGACCTCTTTAAAAAGGGTTTAATTAGAATACCTTCTATGACTATCATAGGGCACTAGGCCTTACTACTAATAGATGTATCATTTTGAGACATAAGATTCAAGATTTGATAGATGAAAACATCATTGACATGGGCACACCAACTAAAACTAAAACAACACAACCAAGTGAAATAAAAGCAATGAAAATATTTAGTAATCCTTTTCCTAAGCACACAACTAACGAGACCATCGATACATTAGGTGTGTATTATGCATATACTGCATAACCTCCATAGTTTATTATAATTTTCATGTATAAATAACATCCATTTAATGATATAATAGGTGTTTATCATACATCAATGCCATTTAGGACATTCATTAAAAATGTTTAGAACATGAGATAATCAATGATAACTTAGATTTACACTCTTTGTTTATTCACACACACATTGATCACCAACCTATTCAAAGTGACATGGTTGATAATGGGTCAAGTGTAAAAATGTGTATAAACACACTTTTTATCATCTTAGAGACATAGATTGAGATATACTTCCTAAAACTATGGTCATCAAATGATTCAATGGTCACATATAAATCTCTATTGGTGAGATCACATTACCATTATAGGTAGGTCCCATACATGTGTCCACCAGATTCACAATAGTACCTTAGTGCAAGGGTCTTTGACATTTTATTTAGATATATTTTGATTTGGTAGATTCATGCATTTCCTTCTATAGTTCATAGATACTTGAAATAAATATACACTAATGAATTCATTACAGTTTTGAGTATCTATTATGAGTACCCCTTACCATAGAAAAATGTAACCAACATACAATCACCTAAAAATATACAACATACCCAAATATTTTGATAGTAAAGATCTACACTTACACGAAGGCTTATTCTATAGAGGCCCCTTCAATAGATATTTTTCAAAAATTCTAGAGAGCTACTCTATACTCTATCACATATTTGATTGGTATTACAAAGTATTGAGGGTAATTCACATAAGACACCAACAAGCTTCACATGTTCTAAGATGGTATCCAAAAATACCCATAGTTTAACATAATCAATATGGAAATGATAATTATAACATAATTGTTGTTCCATATTCAAATTTTCCATTAAGATCAGATCCATCACAACAACACCCACCTTTCCATCTATAAAATTTCACAATTCCTTTTTTTGACATAAGTCCAATTTAATTTGATTCTGATAGGACCTAAGTTACCCAAAGCTCTGACACAACTTGTCAGAATTAAGAGCACACATGATTACCATTGTATAAGCAACTTACATGCAGAAATAACCAGAAGAACAAATAACTATCAATGAGAAAATACACAGAATATGAGAGGCAACACACAATTGTATTCAACTCATTACAAAGGAAATTACAATAAAGAGATCACACTCTTCTTCCACCTCTATAAAGCTTCCTCCTCAAGGGCTCCAAGTAATCTTCCCACCTGAGTAATCTTCTCTCATAGGTCACAACTAACAACTAACACAAGCTGTTGTTCACCTCATTGTACGTCCAGTACAACCGAGTACGAACTGGTACTCCAAGTAGATCTAACCATGATCCTGCTCCTGATGTATTGTTGTCACCTTGATCTTGCTCCCCCGTCGATCCTGTTCTAACCCTCACATACACACATCCCTGCAGACCAACCTAATCTTACTTATCACATGTAGATCTCCACCATGATCCTGCAACACCCTGCATATCAAACCTGATCTTACATACATGGGGAATCCTACTTGATTCCACCATGGGAAGAACTCTCCAAGTTCCACACTTGGGTTCTACAAGTTCAACACTTAACAATACAGCCCATGAGTCTATTAAATAGATCTCATGCATACACTAATTTAGACAAGCGGCTCAAAGACTCAAACTAGTCTTTATCATGCAAACTACGCGTTCACTTAACTGACTATTCGTCGACAGCAGTTCTGACTGCCACAAGTGACTAACGTCGGTCCCTGCCTGACTGGAGGTGACCGAAGCCGGCCGATCCCTTACTGATGCCAGTTTCCTTCTGCACTTCCCCTGACTGATGTCAGTTGTGGTCTACCGATGCCAGTGACTGCATATGCTCAAAAACCTCCATGTTTGCCTTAAGGTGAAGCTTTTAGCTCCACACCCTAACAATCTCCCACTTAGAGATAAATAGCTACACCTGTACCCATACTAGTACTCTGTCTAATCTACATCCTGGCTTGTATTCCTCTTCAAGCTCCCACATGAAGACAACCCACCACACTCCTTTTGGTGTTAATCATGTGCCTAAATTTCTTCATTCTCAGCTTACCTTCTTCTGTCGTTGCTATACTCCCACTCAATCAAAAACCCCTGTGAGTAACCTGTAATCAACAAACCACTAACCAGATCTGGGCCATCTGTTAGTCAAACTCGCTCTGAGAACATCCAACTTTGCTTTGATACCATTTGATAGGACCTAAGTTCCCTAAAGCTCTGACACAACTTGTCAAAATTAAGAGCACACATGATTACCATTGTTTAAGCAACTTACATGCAGAAATAACCAAAAGAACAAATAACTATCAATGAGAAAACACACAAAATATGAGAGGCAACACACAATTATATTCAACTCATTACAAAGGAAATTATAATAAAGAGATCACACTCTTCTTCCACCTCTGTGAGGCTTCTTCCTCAAGGGATCCAAGTAATCTTCCCACCTGAGTAATCTTCTCTCATAGGTCACAACTAAAAACTAACATAAGTTGTTGTTCACCTCATTATACATCCAGTACAATCGAGTACGAACTGGTATCCCAAGTAGATCTAACCATGATCTTGCTCTTGATGTATCGCTGTCACCTTGATCTTGCTCCCCCGTCGATCCTGTTCTGACCCTCACATACACACATCCCTACAGACCAACCTGATCTTACTTATCACATGTAGATCTCCACCATGATGCTGCAACACCCTACATATCAAACCTGATCTTACATACATGGGGAATCCTACTTGATTCCACCATGGAAAGAACTCTCCAAGTTCCACACTTGGGTTCTACAAGTTCAACACTTAACAATACAGCCCATGAGTCTATTATATAGATCTCATGCATACACTAATTTAGACAAGCAGCTCAAAGACTCAAACTGGTATCTATCATGCAAACTACGTGTTCACTTAACTGACTATTCGTCGACAACAATTTTGATCGCCACAGGCGACTGATGTCAGTCCCTGCCTGACTGGAGGTGATCGATGCCGGCCGATCCCCTACCGATGCCAGTTTCCTTCTGTGCTTCCCCTAACCGACGTCAGTTGTGGCCTACCGACGTCAATGACTGCATACGCTTAGAAACCTCCATGTTTGCCTTCAGGTGAAGCTTTTAGCTCCACACCCTAACAGATTCCTTTGTAGGACTCATCGAGTAGTATATTTCTCTCTATTTCTTAGCTCATATATATGAAAAAATACAAAAGTAGTAAAATATTGTAGAAAATAATGAAATCATGACCTATGCATATTTCTATGTACTTTGTCATACATCAGTTTAATTATGCATAGTATTTTGTGTGTGTGTGTGTGTTTTAACTAGTTTTATATCATACATGTTTCACCAGTGTCACATTCTGATTTCTCATTAAGTAAATTTACCTAATTATCCATGGATTATTATGGTTGATAAATTGATCTATTATTATTTAATTAAGTTTTAAGTCATATTTTATTATGGAATAAGTTTATGTTGTTATGATTACATGATTTCATTGTTATAAGATAGTTGTATTGTATATTCTTTACATTATGATCATGTTGATTTTTTATTATAACAATATTTTATGATATATATATATATATATATAGTTTATGTTGTGATTACATGATTTCATTGCTTCTTTACATTATGATTATGTTGATTTATTGTTACCATAATATATATATATATATATATATATATATATATATATATATATATATATCATGATGTTACAGGTTAACTACCTTCTTGTCCTGAGTTGAATGTAGGAGATATTCATCTCTCAGAGCATGATAGAGGGAGATCATCATCCGAGATGATGGTGTAGATGGAGGTGTTAGAGGATGATATAGGAAAAACTAGAACCCATGCACACACCACATTAGATAGCACTCATAATATGCATTGTTTGAATTGTTAGTTTTAGTACCTCTTTGATGTTATCTACATTTAAATAATTAATCATGTGTATTAGTTGTGATTTAGGTATGTTTAATGTTTATGTGGAATTAATATTGTGTGATTGCATTGTATATATTATACATATATTAAATGTATAATGTTACTATGTGTTTATGTCATGTTATTATATTCATAATTATTAGTGCTTTATGAGAACATAAATCTACGTGAATAGTATCTAGTTACTACTATCTATAGACTAATTTTAATGTCTTTGTAATATTTTATAACATTATCTAGTTAAATTTATGATATTGAGAAACACCATTATATAGATTAACACCTTAAAATATAAAGATAACAAAAGGCATTGGATGGTCTATATATAACATAGTAATAACAATGACTACGTTGTTATAATACTATTATGTTTTGATATAATAGTTTTTTGTTTTACCATTTTGGTTAAAATAATATAATTGACTTCATATTAGTAACATAATTATTAAGGTCATGATATTTTTTATTTTTACTAATTTATTGAAAATATTGCATTATATCCTAAGACTATCTTATGAACTAAACCTAGCCATTATTTAGAATGCATAGTCAATAGTGATGATTCGAAGTGTTAGTTATCATTGACAAATAATGTTAATGGAAGAATTTTGAAAAGGTATATATGTGTACATGTAAGTCAATAGACCATGCATGATTTAATAGATAAAATAATGATTAAGGATTTTGGGGAAAGTTTGAGGATGTTTGAGTTTCATGTTTATGTTGAACTAGGGTTAACCTAGTAAAGCTGAGAGATTAGTGGCTAATGGCCTTTTTGTATGAATGGGAACTTTGAGATTTATGCAATAAGTTGCATAAATTTCATGGAGTAAAAATTTCGATGGAAAAAGGATAATAATGGAGTTGGAGAAGAGAATGACACATCATAAAGAGAAGAAGAGGGAACAAAGTGAAGTAGAGAAAGATTATTCTAGTTTCACTTGGAAGCAAATTGAGAGGTTGGTGATGCTAATTCATTATTGCTTAACTCAAAAAAATATGTGAATATATTTTCCTCTTGAGGTTTTTGGAATTTATTTGATTTTTAATATGATATAGGTTTAGCCTTATGGATGGCTCAGCCATCCATAGAACTAAATCTCTATCTCATAAATCTTTATGAAAAGGAAAACAAACTCCGTGTATGTGAATATTCGATAGGGTTAAATGAGTTGATTATTATGATGGAAAAATACCCTAGATTAATAAATTTTGAACCTTGGAAGATAGTTTTGATATAAATAAATACTGAGTTTTATTTTATAAGTCATGGTCTATATATGCTCAATTAGATGTATGTTGAAATTATGAGCATATAGATATAATACACAAGACTTGAGTGTATTTTGAAAAATATGAAGTCTGAGTTGCATTGATGATTCAATAGGTTGACATACAAAAAAATTGTATTATTTGCTATAAGGTTCGTCTAGGGTTTGTAAATGTATGTTTAAGGACATTGTATATTTGACATTTTAAATAGTGAAAAAATATGTATGTGTTGTGCATCTATTCAATACACAAAACCATGAAATTAATTACATATGGACTATGTACTTAGTTATTCAATAGTGGGAACATATAAGCATAAATTTTATGTATGTGTAATTTGATGCCCAAACTGTGAACATATGTATATCAAGATTGTGTGTAATTTGATGTCCAAACCATGAACATATGTATATCAGGACTATTTGTAATTATCCTTCAAACCAAGAAGATATATATAGGTCTGAGTTCAATTGTTTTCAAAATATGATCCTTTATAAAAAATAAAGGACTGCATGCAAACCTATATAACCCTATCTCATTTATGAGTTTTATATTTTAAAGTAATTCTTTTGAGGTGATTATTATAGCTATCTTGATGTCTAATAGAATATATATATATATATATATATATATATATATATATATATATATATATATATATATATATATATATATATATATATATATATATATATATATATATATAAGTCAGTTATAGTGTTGATTTAGATTATAGTACAATTGGGATTTCTAATATACATATATGCAAAGAGACACACACACACACACACACACACATTAATAAGGTCGAGTGACTAGCATAACATTTAGGTGAAAGGGTATTAGGTGTAAGTTCTCTTAAGAGACCTTTATTATGTTATGGAATCATAAAACATATATAAGAAATAAATTTTAACATCGATTTGAAATATACTAGGATCTTGCGTACATATTGTTTAGATAATGTGACTTGTAGTTATTGATTGGGCTAAGTATTTGGTTCAAAATCTTTATAGAAAATGGTAACATATTTAAAACACATGAGTTTTACATATTCTAAATTTAGTAGATATTGACCTTAATATATAAGACAATATAGTTGAACAAATACATAGACTATAGTAAGGTCCAATACATAAGGAAATTGTGCAAGGGTTTTTATGTTATGTAGTTCATAATGAATGTGAAATAGATGGTGTTTCAATTTATTTGATACTTTTGAAACCCTATAGTAAGTAAAAGAGTATAATATTGACTATAGTGCTATGTTCATTAATACTTCAGGAATCTTATATCTTGTTGATGAAACATGAATGAATATTATGAATAAGAAAATTATAATGTTGTTGGAATCATATGAAGTACTTGTTAAAAAAATATAAATGAATTATATTTATACATAATATTCATATATTATTTGAAGACATGTATTAGGTACATATTATTAATATACTTAATAAATACAAATGCATGTATATATGAAAGATATTATATGATGGCGTAGGTACTCACACACATATATAGCATATATTTGTATATTGGTATGCATGCCTATAATTATAATATTATTGACTATTAATTTAAGCCATAGAATCCTAAGGGACAAGATGTTGTAATTATATGCATACAGCCTCCTATAAATATAAAAAGTTGTATAAATGAAATATTATGTTTCATGTGGGGTATAACTTTTTTAAGAGATATTTGATTATCTGAAATTATTATGATTGGATATTTATAATTGAGTAATGTGTACAAAAATATAATAGCCTATGATATTTATATTTGTCATAGAACGTACTACATTTAAATTTACTTATGTAAATTAGAAATATGTAGTCTAAATATATATTATACTTGCTTGGTATAAATTGTACTTTTTATGCTTATTATTTATGGGATAAATAATATAGTGAGATTCATTCATACATTTGATGGACTAAATTTATATATTTTGATTATTATTTTATTTATCATATTTTATGCCTGCTAATAGAAAATAATCTATATGAATCTATTGATTATATATTAACCAAATCTGACATTATTGGTACTAATTAAGTGGTGAGACAGACTTCACTAGCTTACTTAGCATCACCAATGTCAGATGAAGGCAATTTGATCAAGTGGTGTGTATAAATTTGACATATCTTAGAGAGAAATAACTATTGAAAACTTTAGTCAAAGTAATGTTTAGTTAAATATTATCATTTCATATGTATGATTTACATATTTATGTGATATCATGTTACAATGTATTTCTTTATGGTACACATCATGTTTTTATAAATATTACATCACATAGGTATTATCTTGTCTCTCTAGGTTCTCACACCATCACTATTTACCCATCCATGAAGAGAGGCCCATTACCTAATGGGGGATTGTGCACAGGATTCATGGTTCGTGTTTAGTGTGCAAAAGTGCTCGAATGATGCTCTCCCTCCCCACAATAATACTTATTTGGAGACTACACTTGAGATTACTATAAATACTTGAGTTTTGAGAACTCACACTCTATAAAGCCTTGTATCTTGTATTATATTTATTATTGAAACATTATTTATAATGAAATTAATAATCTATTTATTTATACATTAATGGCAGTGGCTAAATTATTGTACCAATTATAATTTGAAATTTGTAATTACATTCTATATTTAGTTAAGTTTTATTTCATATGTTGATAGTGATCAGTAACTAGTAGATATTACATGTTTATTTATAGTTAACATACTTAGTGTGTTAGAAGTGGGTCACTAATTAAATTTTGGAGGTGAAATCTAATGAAAGAACACATAGATTTAAATTTGAAAAAAAATATACGTTAGTCTAAATAAATACTAGTGGGGATGTTTTATGTGGTATCAAAGCTATGGCTCAAACTCTAGGACTTAATGAGTCTAATAATTATTTTATATCCTTATATTTACCATAAATGAGGATGGTATGAGTTAGATTATTTGGTGAGGGTCCATAGATTGATAATAATAAAAACCTTATATTTAATCCTAACCAATTTGACATTGAGAAAGTAGCAAAGTTAGATTAGATCTTACAGCCATGAATGAGATTAGGGACTGAATTGTAACCCTAGAATAGGAAATTCCTAGAAATGAAGAGGAAACCCATCAAGATTTGCCTAAAGTGCATCTTATTAAGCAAGAAATACCTCAAGATCAAAGACATGAGGAAGTACCTCAGGATGTGAGAACACATGGTGCTATGGAATCGGCTAGAGATATGAAAAAAGTTAATCCACCTAAGTTTTATGGAACCATTATGGGAAATGAATTTGAAGCATGGTTGACTGAGATGGAGAAGTATTTCAAGATACAAAACTACTCTGAGATCACCAAAGTAATTTGGGGAGTGTATGAGTTGTTTGGTGAAGCAGCTACATGGTGGACCAACAAGAAGTTGGAAATGAATATTTACTCGACCGCCATTACATGGGAGAAATTTTTGGTTATTAATAACATGATGGCTTCCATATTTATATTTTGATCAAAAGCTTACATATTTTTAAAATTTTAAGCAGGGAGACCTATTGGTGAATGAGTATTAGGAATAGTTCACCAAACTTATAAAATATGTACCTCAGTATTAGGTTGATGAGAGGTTCAAAATTATAAATTTTATTATGATATTAAAACCCAAAATTAGTGGAGAGGTGGATATTCATGGACCACTTACCATGGACCAAGTCTTTGAGAAGGTAGTCAAACAAGAATAAAAGTTGAAATATCTTACTCAAGTCAAAGATATGTTTAAGAAAAAGTTTGAAATTTCTAAGCAAAATTTAAAAAATAATAAATGGAAGAAGAGGAGTGGAGACTCCAAGAGTTAGTTCAAGAGTCAGACTACTAGATTCAATAGTGGTTCAGGTAATCAGAAATTGGGTAATGGTTTCAAAGTCATTTTCAAGGGAAACCAATAGTTTGATAGGAAAGGACCACCTAGAGCTTGCTTTATTTTTGGAGGTGACCATTTTACTCATGAGTGAACCTAAGATAAGTCAAGGAACAATTTTATTCTCCTCAGCAAATAAAACTTCAACAATGAATTCATAAGACACTTGACAATCATTAAGTTGAATTCAAAGATTCACCCATAGAACTATCAAGTATTTTATTTGAACATCTAGTTTCCATTTTGATAGATACAAGGGATACATAATTTTTAATATCTCTTAGAATCCTAAATAATTTATCTATAAAATTTGGAGTAATAGAAAATACATGGTCGATACAATATGGTAATGATACAAAAGTCAAAGCTGACAAGTGTTTAGTTGAAGTTGAGATTAGGTTACCCACATTCACAATCGTAGTGGATATTTATGTAGCATCACTGGGGTCATATGATTTGATCCTATGATTCATTTAGATTGTAAATAATAAGGCCAAGGTTGACTGCTATCTGAAGAAGGTTGAGTTTTTGGATGATTTTGGAAATCAAACCCAAATTCAAGATGAAAAAAAGAGTTAAGGCTTAGGCAAATTTATACAATACAACTCAAGAAGTCTCAAGGAAAAGGATGTCAAGCATTTATTTCCAAGATAAATGAAATATAGTAATCTAAGGAACCATTCCTTGAATATTATCCATTCCTTGGGAATTTTCATGATGTTTTTCTAGAAGAATTTTTAGGATTGCCTCTTAAATGAGAGTTTGATTTCTATATTGATATCATACCTAGATTGGAACCATATTCTAAAGCACCGTATAAAATGACAACCACTAAATTGGCTTAATTAAAGACTCAGCTATAGGAATTATTGTCAAAGGGGTTGATTAGGCCTAGTGTGTCACCATGGGGTGCACTAGTTGTCTTCATCAAGAAGAAGGATGGTGCTCTTTGTCTTTCTATTGATTATCTAATGTTGAATAAGGGAACTATCAAAAATAAGTATCTAATACCTCGTATAGATAATCTTTTTAATAAAATGCAAGGGGAAATGGTCTTTTATAGTATTGATCTTAGAGTAGGATATCAACAACTAAGGAATAAAGATGAGGATATTCCAAAGACAATTTATAACTCGATATGGGTATTATGAGTTCAAAGTGTTGTTTTTTGGGTTGATAAATGCTCCAACAATGTTTAGGAATCTCATGAACTGTGTGTTTAAAGATTATCTAGATCATTTTTTTTTTGTATTTCTTCATGACATTTTTATATATTCTAAGAATGAAGAGGAACATCTTCAACATCTAGAATTGGTTTGAAATGATTGCATAAGCACAAATTATATGGAAAGTTGTACAAATATATTTTATCTAAAAGAGAGTTCAAAATCTAGTATAAATTATATATGTGGACTATATTTCAATAGATCTAGCAAATATAAGAGCCATTATGGAGTGGCCAACACCAAAGAATGTTCTCAAGGTAATACATTTTATGGGATTAGTAGGCTATTGCAGGAAGTTCATTCTAAATTTTTATAAGATAGTTAATCCAACTACCTCTATGAAGTGTAAGAACCAAAATTTTATTTGGACAGATAAGTGTGAAGTAGCTTTTTAGGAATTGAAAAAGAGGCTTACTTCAGTACCAGTGCTAGGAGTTCTTGACCCCAATGGTAAATTTTTAGTAATCAATGATGCATCTAGGGATGGACTTGGAGGATTCCTTATGTAGGATGATGTAGTGGTAGATTATGAATTAAGGAATTTAAAGCCTTATGAGGTGAACTATGCTCTTCATGATCTTAAAATTATAGTAATTGTGCATGATTTGTAAGTTTGGAGGCATTATATGTTGGGAAAATCATTTGAACTTAATATTTATAACTTGAGACTCAAGTACATCTTCACCCAACCAAATTTGAATGCTCATTGGAGGCACTAGATATATTTATTCTCTAATTATGATTTTTATATCAACTCTATCAAAAGCAAGGAAAATAGAGTAGTTAATGCCCTAAGTCATAAGAGGTACATAGTAGTTGTGGCTACTATTAGGAGTAATTTTAGGGATGAAATGATCAAAGTCTTGATAGGAGATGAATTCTATGATTAGGTCAGGAAAATGTTATCTAAGAATGCTCAGAATCCTAGGTATAAAGGATATAAAATAGAGAATGATGGGCTTTTATGATATAATAGAAAGATGTATGTACCACATAGGGAGAATATAAGGATCACAATGCTAAAGGAGATACATAATGCCCCATATTCAAGACATCTTGGAGTAACCAAGATCATGGTAGAGATTAGACCACTTTATTTCTAGAAGGGAATCAAGAAAGATGAAGTAGACTTTATGTCACATTGTCTAGAATGTCAGCATGTGAAATCTGAACATATGTATTTGACTAGATTATTGTATCCACATGATATATCAGAGTGAAAGTGGTAGGTGATCAGTATGGACTTTGTCCAAGTTTTATTATTGTCTCATAATAGTCACAACATAATCTTGGTTGTAGTTGATAATATAACCAAGGTAGTTCATTTTATACTAGGTAATTTGATAGATGATGCACCTACTCTTGAGAAGAGTAAAATAAGTGTATCATTTGCATGGATTTATAAAGAATATAATTATGGATCATGATCTAAAGATGACTTCTAGGTTTTGGTTAACTCTGAATTTAACTTTAGGTACATAATTAAACTTTAGCACTGCATATCACCCATAGACTGACGATCAAACTCAGTGTGTTAATTAGGTGTTAAAGGATCTCGTTTGTATGTTTTACCTGGATCAAAAATACAAGTGAGAAGAGTTTATTTCATTATTTAATTTTGCTTACAATAACTCATACCAATAAGCTTTAAATATGACACCATTTAAATCATTGTATGGAAGAAGGTACATGACACCAATCAGTTGGGATAAGTTGGAATATAGGGTAGTCTTTAGATGTGAGATGGTTTTAGAAATGGAAGATCAAGTTAGATCAATCAAGCAGAGATTGGTTGAGGCTAATGCTAAACAAAAAATTTATGTTGATCCAAAATAATAGCTAGGTAGTTTTCAATAGGTGATAAAGTGTTCTTGCAGGTTAAACCACAAAAAATATTGATTAAAGTCAGAAAGTCAAAAACAATTCATTGAGATATGTGGGACCCTTTGAGGTTTTATAAGTGGTCAATCATATAGTGTATATACTTGATTTTTCATCATTTATAGCTTTATTTCATAATGTCTTCCATGTATCTTATCTTTAAAAGTATATAGTTGATCCTTCACATGTGTTGGAATGGAATGGTTTGTAGGTTTTGGATCCTAGGGTGGTCATGGTAGAACCAATCAAAGTAATTGACACTTGAAAACTTTTTTTACATAACAGAGAAGTGTCATAGTGAAAGGTCATGTGGGACCAATACTCTGAGGATAATGCCACATGAGAGAAATATGATGAGTTTTATAAATGATTTACACATTTGTTTGTTTGATTTGTTGCTTCATACTATGTTATTTTTCTACTGAATAATATTTTAATTCAGAATTAGTGTTTGAATAAGTGTCATTAGGATGATGACCAGATTTAGGAGGAAAGGATGTCATCCCAATTTCTCACTAAGAAAATTTATCTAATTATTCATATATTCTTATAGTTGGTAAATTGATTTATTAGTATTTATCTAAGTTATAAGTCATATGCTATTATGGAGCAATTATATGTTGTTATTATTATTACATGATATTATTGTTATGAGTTAGTTGTATTGTATATTATTTATATTATGATCATGTTTTAGATTAAGGTAAAAATAGGTTTTGAAGGGATCCCGAAACCCTGAAACAAAGGAAGAAGGATATAAAAATAACAAACCACAGGAAGAACAAACCTATCGCCTACTGCAAAGCAGCATCAAAACAAGAAAGTAAGAGGAAAGACCCCAGGTTTTACAGAGACCTAGAAACTCAAATACGTTAAGAAAACAAAGGACCAAATTATGGAACCAGTTAAAACATCCAACAAAAAGGACTAGAACAAAAAGACCCTATTCTTCTAATTCTAGGATCATCTTCACCACCTCCTTTCCAATCACAGCAGTGTCCTGTATGGATATTGCAGCCAATGTAGTAGCCTCTTGCATTACTTTCTTCCTTGAGCTCTGTCTGGTCCTCTTACTCGACCCCTCCAAGGATTTCATTTTCTCATTAGCTCATTTTTCAAGGTTTGCAAGAGCAGCACATATGCTAGAAGTAACCTCCTCCATCTTCATCCTGCTTTCCTGAATGAGCTTTCTGAGATTATTCTCATAATATTTAAGTTTGATAGGAATATCTCTCATCTGCATTTCTAAATTATGATCATGTCGATTTGTTGTTAAAATAGTATTTTATGATATATATATCATGATGTTATGGGATAATGAACTTATCATGAGTTGGATGTAAGAGAGATTCATCCCTTAGATCATAATGGAAGGAGAGCATTATTGAAGAGGATGGCATAGATGGAGGTGTTAGAGGATGACAAAGGAACATCTAGAACTCATGCACACACCACATTAGATAACACTCATAATATGCATTGTTTGAATTATTATTTTTAGTACATCTTTTATGTTGTCTATATTTAGATAATTAATCATGAGTGTTAGTTATGATTTAGTTCAATTTAATGTTTATGTGTAATTAATATTGTGTGATTAAGTTGTGGTTGTTATATGTAGATTGAGTGTAAAATGTTAATATGTGTTTATGTCATGTTATTGTGTTCATAATTTTTAGTGCTTTACAAAAATATAAATCTATGTGAATAGTATATGGTCGCTACTGTCTTTAGACTAACTATAATGTCTTTGTAATATTTTAGAATATTAGCTAGTTATCTTTATGATATTGGAAAATACCATTACATGGCTTAACATATTAATATATAAAGATAACAAAAGACATTAGATTGTGTGTGTGTGTGTGTGTCTTTGTCTGTATGTGTGTGTGTGTGTGTGTGTGTGTGTGTGTGTGTGTGTGTGTGTGTGTGTGTGTGTGTGTGTGTGTGTGTGTGTGTGTATATAGTAACAACAATGACTACATTGTTATAATACTATTATATTTTCATACAATAGTTGTTTGATTTACCATTTTGGTTAAATGAATATAATTAAATTTATATTAGTAACATAATTATTAAGTTCATAATATTTTTTTTTTTACTAAGTTATGTCAAATATTGCATTATATCCTAAGACTATCCTATGAACTAAACCTAGACATTATTTGGAATTCATAATCAATAGTGATGATTTGAAGTGTTAGTTATCATTGAGAAATAATATTAATGGTAGAATTTTTGGAAGGTGGATACACAAACATGTAATTCAATAGACCATACAAGATTTAAAAAATAAAATAATGATTAAGTAATTTGAGGAATGTTCAAGAATCTTTGAGTTTTTTGTTTGTGTTGAAATAGGGTTAACCTAATAAAGCTGAGAGATTAGTAGCTAATGGATTTTTTACATGAATAAGAACTTTGAGCTTTATGGAAGTAAATGCATGAATTATATGAGGAAGGAAAAAGGTTGATGGAGAAAGGATAAGAAGGGAGTTGGAGAAGAGAATGGCATGACACAAAGAGAAGAGGGAGTAGAGCA
The DNA here is from genome assembly GCA_037957365.1 of Torreya grandis. Lineage (NCBI taxonomy): Eukaryota > Viridiplantae > Streptophyta > Pinopsida > Cupressales > Taxaceae > Torreya > Torreya grandis. Next base: position 1,986,139 of record JARHVA010000578.1, on the reverse strand, counting down.
AAGTAGAGAAGGATTATTTTGGTTTCATCTAGAAGTAAATTAAGAGGTTGGTGATGTTAATTTATTATTTCTTAACTCATAAAAATCTATGAATATATTTGCCTTTCAATGTTTTTGAAATTTCTTTGATTTGTAATATGATATAGGTTTAGCCCTATGGATGGCTCATCCATATAAAAAACTAAACCTTTATCTCATAAATCTTTATGGAAAGGTAAATAAACTCGGTGTATGTGAATATTTGATAAGGTTAAATGAATTAATTGTTATGATGTCAAAATACCCTACCTTAATAAATTTTGAAGCTTCTCAGATGGTTTTGATATAAACAAAGATCAATTTTGTTTTAGATATATATATATAGTTAGATGTATGTCAAAATTTTAAGCATATAGCTATAATACACAAGAATTGTGTGTATTTTGATAAATATGAAGTCTGAGTTGAATTGATGATTGAATGGGTTGACATAAAAATTATATGTATTGTTTGCTATGAGATTTGTCTAAGGTTAGTGAATATATATTTGGGAACTGTGTGCATTTGACATTTAAAACAATGAAAAAATATGTATGTTTTCTTCATCTATTACATAAAACCATGAAATTAAATACATATGGACTGTGTACTTAGTATTCAACAATGATAACATATAAGCATAAATTTTGTGTATGTGTAATTTGATGTCCAAACCATGAACATATGTATATCAAGACTATGTGTAATTTGATGTAAAAACCATGAACATATGTATATTAGGACTATGTGTAATTATCCTTCAAACCAAGAACATATATATAGGTTTGAGTTCAATTATTTTCAAAACATGATCCTTTATAAAAAATAAGGGATTGTGTGCAAATCTATATAAGCGTGTCTCAATTATGAGTTTTATATTTTAAAGGAATTCTATTGAGGCAACTGTTAAAGGTATCTTTATGTCTAATACATATATATAGAAGTAGGTTATAGTGTTGATTTGGATAACAATACAACTAGGATTTCTCAATATATATATATATATATATATATATATATATATATATATATATATATATAGGGTCGTGTGACTAGCATAACATTTAGGTGTAAGGTATATTAAGAGACCCTTAGCATGTTATATATATATATATATAGGGTCGTGTGACTAGCATAACATTTAGGTGAAAGGTTATTAGGTGTAAGGTATACTAAGAGACCCTTAGCATGTTATGGAATCATAAAACATGTACAGGAAATGAATGTTAACATCGATTTGAGTTCAATTATGTATATTAGGACTATGTGTAATCATCCTTCAAACCAAGAACATATATATAGGTTTGAGTTCAATTATTTTCAAAACATGATCCTTTATAAAAAATAAGGGATTATGTGCAAATCTATATAAGTGTGTCCCAATTATGAGTTTTATATTTTAAAGGAATTCTATTGAGGCAACTGTTAAAGCTATCTTTATGTCTAATACATATATATAGAAGTAGGTTATAGTGTTGATTTGGATAACAATACAACTAGGATTTCTCAATATATATATATATATATATATATATATATATATATAGGGTCGTGTGACTAGCATAACATTTAGGTGTAAGGTATATTAAGAGACCCTTAGCATGTTTTATATATATATATATATATATATATATATATATATATATATATATATATATATATATATATATATAGGGTCGTGTGACTAGCATAACATTTAGGTGAAAGGTTATTAGGTGTAAGGTATACTAAGAGACCCTTAGCATGTTATGGAATCATAAAACATGTACAGGAAATGAATGTTAACATCGATTTGAAATATATTGGGATCTTACATACATATTACTCAGATTATACGACTTGTAGTTATTGATTGGGTTGAGTATTTGGTTTGAACTCTTTATAGACACTAATAATGTATTTAAAACACATAAGTTTTACATATGGTAAAGTTGGCAGAGTTGAACTTAATATATATGATAATATATTTGAACAAATACATAGACTATTGTAAGGTCCAAATACATAAGAAAATCCTACAAGGGTTTTTATGTTATGTAACAATGAATATGAACTAGAAGTCAATTAAATTTATTTGATACTTGTGAAACCTTATAGTAATCAAAAGAGTGGACTATTGACTATAGTTCTCTCTTCATTGATAATTTGGAAATATTAATAACTTATGATGAATCATGAATGAATGTTGTGAATAGGAAAATTATAATGGTTGTTGGAATCATATGAAATACTTTTTAGAAAATATAAATGACTTGATATTTATATACAATATTTATATTTTATTTGAATACATGTATGCAGTACATATTATGAATATATTTAATATGTAAAAATGCATGTATATATGAAATATATCTATATGAGGATGTAGGTAATCACATACATATATAGCATATATTTATACATTTGGATGTATGCCTATAATTATAATATTATTGATTGTTAATTTAAGCCATAAAATCATGAGGGATAGGAAACTATAATTATTTGCACATAGCCTCCTATAAATATAATAAGTTATATAAATGAAATATTATGTTTCATGTGGGGTATGACTTTGTTTATGAGATATTTGATTCTCTGAAATTATTATGACTGGCTATTTGTAATTGAATAATGTGAACAAAAATATAATAGACTATGATATTGATGTTTGTCATAGAATGTACTACATTTAAATTTACTTATGAAAATTATAAACATGCAGTCTAAATATATATTATACCTGATTAGTATAAATTGTACTTGTTATGTTTATTATTTATGGGATAAATAATATAGTGAGATTCATTCATACGTTTGATGAACTAAATGTATGTATTTACCATGTTTTATGCCTCTTAATAGAAAATAATTTGTATGAATCTATTGGTTATATATATTAACCAAATCTCACATTATTGGTACTAATTAAGTGGTGAGATGAACTTCACTAACTTACTTAGCATCACCAATGCCAGATTAAGGTAATTCGATCAAGTGGTATGTATGAATTTGACTAATTATAGAGATCAATAACTATTGAAAACTTTGGCTAAAGTAATGTTTAATTAAACATTGTCATTTCATATTTATTATTTACATGTGTTGTGTGATATCATTTTAGAACATATTTATTTATGGTACACATCGTGTTTTTATAAATATTACAACACATGGGTACTATCTTGTTTCTCTAGATTCTCACACTATCACTATCTATCCATCTATGAAGGGAGGGTCATTCCCTGATGGGGGATTGTGTGGGAGATCAATGGTCTATGGTTGGTGTAGAAAATTTCTCAAATTATGCTCTCTCTCCCCATAATAATACTTATTTGAAGACTACAATTGAGATTACTATAAATACTAGAGTTTGGGGAACCCATGCTCCATGGAGCCTTGTATCTTGTATTGTATTTATTATTGAAACATTATTCCTAATGAATTATAATTATTTATGCATTTGTATATTGATGGTAATCGCTAAATTATTGTACTAACCATGGTTGGAAATTTGTAATTACTTTCTATATTCAGTTAAGTTTTGTTTTATATGTTGATAGTGATCAATAATTAGTATATGTTACATGTTTATTTATAGTTAACATTCATAATGTGTTAGACATGGGTCACTAATTAGATTCTTGAAGTGAAATCTAATGAAAGAATACATATATTGTAATTTGAAAAAATTATATATTATTGTAAGTAAATATCAGTGAAGATGTTACAACTAGTATATATGAGTGACTACAAATTACACTAGACATCATTCCCATAACCAATTATAAGTGATTTCACTATTACACACTCAGATTATAGTTAGATAGGAGCATTATGGAGGATAGGAGTGAAATTTTATAGTGTCCCTCACCCCACTCTTTGTTGGATTATATTAGGATCCAAATATATTTTTTAGTTTATATTTTTTTTATGGGTTGGTTTCACACATTGGTTGGTTTTGTAACCAACTTTTTGTTCATGTAAGCTTTAAATGTTTACCTTTATAAAAAAATAAAGTATGTGATTATATTGAATATTAATGTTTTTCCTCCTGTTTTGATTCTAAACAGTGGTATCAAAGTGCATGCTATCTGAAGAAGAGGATTGAATAATTTAAGGTCTAGCTAAAGGTGACATCTGACTGAACTAAATGTGTAAGTGTTCTCTCTAACACTCACCTATTGCATAAAGATACAGTGGCAATTGTACACAAAAATATCCTCTAGTATACATACACTTTTGAATTAATTTTGTGTCTTAGATAAATACATGATAGCCAATGATATTTTTATCATCATGAATAAAATCTATGCATTATATTATGTATGTCGATATAAAATGATCAAATAATTGTGAATGGTGGCTAAATGTTGCACAGTGAGTTATGACAGGGAGAAATTATGGTCAGATAAGAATTAACACTCATCAATATTATAAAAATATAATCAGATTATAATTTGTTTAATTTTTTTTTAAGTTTATTCATTACCTGTGTATGGTGAATTGATGAACAATTTTTTTTTTTTAAAATAATTATTCCCTGTAAAGTTGACATGGAGTAGTATTAAGAAGGTAAAATAATCTAAAAATATAAATATTTTCTAATATAAAATTTCCTTGCTCAGTGCAACAAATTAAAATGCCAACCATAATACAGACCTATACAATATCTTCATGGTAGAAGCTTTCCTAGGTTAATGGCATGAATTATAAATCTTTGAAAATATTTATTTTCATTTGTCTTTTTTACCTTGGGTCCCACAAGGAAGAAAAGTGCAGATGATTTTTCCTTGCAAGTGAAAAAATGGGTGAATAGATTTCACATTTTCTTTTATATGCAAATATTTTTTATTGTGAAAATTATAAAATGTCAGGTTTATTTACAATATTATTTTATCATATTTTAAACAAGCATATAGAGTGGTTGGAAAATGTGTTTTGGTAATCACACCCACTAAACAAGAGGTCATGGGATTAAAACCCATTGACATTATTTTTTTATCAAAAATTATTTTTTTGACATCATTTTGTACAAAGGAGTTATAAGGTTGATATTATTTTTGGTCAAATAATATTTTTTTGACATCACTTTGTACAAAAGGAGTTATAAGGTTAAAATAAGTTTTTCAATAAAAGTGTTGATATAAGGGTGTAGTAAGAGTTTTAAGGTGTATTTTTTTTATATAGTTCTAGAATTTTTTGTATTTGAAAGCTATTTGGAAGGTAAAGTCAAAACCTCAATAGCATTCCCTTTTCTTGACTTGATTTTTTTTTAGCATCATGACTAAAATTATCAATTACATATCTGAAAATGGAAAATTGTCACCTAAAAACTATAAAAAAGTGGAGTAGAAACATGAAAAACACCCTCATATTTAATGATTTGTGATAAATCACTAAGAAAGAGACCACACCACCAACTAAAGTGAAAAAATTGGTTAAATATCATAAACATGATAAGTGTGCACCCACCCTATTGAAATCATCTTTCACTGAACATGTTATCATTCATATTAAGATAGTTAAGATTGGTGCATGGAAAACAAAGAAAGCATTAAAATATTTGTATGAAAAACACCTGCATATAAAAATATTGACCTTCATATGTAACTTTTGAATAATAAACTAGAAAATAATAAAGACGTCTCTGAATATCTTTTTTGCATGAAAACATTGAAACAAAAATACTACACAATTGGGGGTAAAATTGATGATGACATGTTGATTTCTATCATATTGAATGGTCTTAATTAAACATACATCAATTTTGTTAAAATATTGCAACTTAGTGATAAGCTTACTGGTGTCACATTGGACACCATCTGTGAGTTATTGAATCAACATGAGAGACAATTTACAAAGAAGAAAAGTACACATATTGAAAAATCTCACTATATAAAGAATAGGTTCCATTAAAAATATTATCACCATGTACAATGATAGTTCAAGAAGCATTCTCTAAAACATTTTCATATACATTCTCCAGATCATTCTTGATGGTCTCCACAACATTCACATTAGCACTTTCTAGGATCTTCCAAATGCAGACATCACCATAGGCATTCTTCACACTCTTATAGTTTTTGAAGTGATTCAACTTATTTTGGATCTCATTAGCATTGAAAACAACCACAATTTTTTAAATGTGGTGGTATTGGACATCTTGCATATGTCTATCCTTCTCAACGGACCCGGTCTCCATAAAAAAAAAAGCTGAGGCCAATTTTGTGGATCATTCTAGTGGTAGATCTTCTGGGTACTCCAATTATTATAGTTATTTTGACACTTCCTCTGATCAAGAGGCATCGTATATGGCTGAGGTCTATGGTCTTGATGGACCTAACACCATATTTTGAGTACTCAATGATTCACTTATCTTGTATGAGCTACTAGGCTCAAGATAGGGATTTTTGTAGTAGCAGATTTTTGGCTTGTGTTTTTGCTTGTAGTTCTATTTTTGGCTTTCCATACTTGATATTCATGACATGGATTAGATAGAATTTTTTTTATTTTATTTCTCTTGATGCACATCTTCTCACCTCTTACCTGATAGGGGAGAAGATATTGCATTTGTTGGTCTTCAATCAGTCATCAATGACAATAAAACTTGACAATTGTTGCTAACACATTCAGTGTTAGTAAAGGTCATCATCATTTGTTAGACATCAGGGAGAAGTGACATACATAATATAGGTTTATCACTTAGATGGGTTTTTATGTGGGACCTTATGTGGATCAATGTAGTTGGATATGATTGATTGTTTTCTACTACCGTACGATATGATGACCATCAGGGATGAGTAGACTTTGATCATGTTCATCAGCTATTTTTTACCACAACTCATAGGGGTGAGCTTCTTTATGAAATGACATCATTTTTTGCTCAATGTTATAGGTATAGTACACCACTTCTAGTTACGATAGAGTTTATTTGATGACTTTAAAGTCATTGCTCCAGCTTATTCATCTATTATACCCCTTTGGATCAAGGAAAAGTTTGTTGGATTATATTATGATCCAAATATATTTATTAGTTTATGTTTTTTGTTACGGGTTAGTTTCACCCATTGGTTGGTTTTCTAACCATATTTTTGTTCACATAGGATTTAAATGCTTACTTTTGTATGAAAATAAAGTATGTGCTTATATTAAATATTATTCTTTTCCTCTTATTTTGAATTTGAACACTCTTGTCCCAATGAGATTAGATTGTCACTACTCAGTTTCAAACTTCACACAAGCTTCCTACATCATGTACATTCATTAGTTAACTCAAATTGGGTATGATAAACACAAGTTTTATCCTTATATGCCCTTATTATCTTACTCATATGCTCAATATTTTACATTTTATTACATGTTAAGATATTGATCACCCACTAACATTCTGATATACTATTACCTATTGTTTCAGTGAATTTCAGCTTATATTTCAAAAAAGGAAGAAGAAAAAACTTAATATGGGTATGGTTGAAAAACTTGTTTGATTGTGCATGTGTTAAATTATATGATTATAGAAAACTATTCTTTGGCTTGGGAGGATGACTTGTAAATAAGACAACACTAAAAAAATAGTTGGTTAGATAGATAATTGAGTGGATTGTCTAGCACTAGCTAGATCCTAGAAGTAAGAGCTTCCTCAGGAGATGTCAATCCACACATTTTAAATAATTAAGTTTATAAATAGAATAGATATTACTTGAATCAAAAATTAAAAGGCACTAAAATTGAACACAAGAAATACTTGCTAAAGAAATAGACTAGAAATGACTAATATAGTAATAAGCAGTTCAACACTAGTGTTAAATGGCTTGGGTTTATTTCAAAAAATTATGCAAGGGTCTATGAACAAGTAGGGACACAAAAAATTATATTTGGTTGAGGGTAGGTAGGTGGAAATAGCTTGCTATAATTTCTTTCCATAGTGACCATCAGTGATTAGGATGATTGTCAGTGGTTGGACAGACTGTCGATAGTTGAGGAAATCATCGATGGTTACTATGTGTAAGTCTAGGTTGATAAATGATCAGATTGATGGAATAAAAAATTTAGATTTCAAGAGGTAGGTTGGTGTTGGGATAAGTGTAAAAGGTAAATAAATTAACTAAACACTATAAGATAAATACTTATCTTGTATAAGGTTGATCAAGTGGGTAGTTGAGGTGGTTAACTCATTCGCAGAGTCTGACATGATTCTGATAGAGTAATGGTACTTGACACTTTGGTAGAGTGATGATAGAAAGTTGGCTCTTTGACATGATGGCTAAATCATTGGATTGTTAATGATGATTGACTTGTAAAAAAAGGAACTCTGAATATACAAGTTCTTGATAATATTTGTAGATGGATTTCACCTCCCTGCTCCTCTCTTCTTATAGGCAAGGAAGGGAATGTACAACAAGATGTTAAATAATCTTTCTAATTTTAACTTGATCATGCAATGGCTTGAATGTATATTAAGAAAAATTATTTTTATAAAATCAAGGTGAATGGTTTGCATATTGTTGGTTGAGGAGATGCACCTTGATCATTGGTGGTCAGGGCGACCATCAACAATCACCTTGACTATCGATGGTCAAGGGCCAATGTTTAAAGAGTGGATAAAGGTGTAGGTTAAGTTAGTTGGTCAAACTGACTATGGTTAGTCTTAGTTTATGGTCTAAGGGTCATATTGGTCCCAAAGGGGTCCTAAGGCAATATAGAGGTGTTTCAACATTTAGAATCATGGTGTGCAGATTTTTGGTATCTATATTTTTCCCTTTTTGTTATGTGGCTTTGAATCAACAATCTACAAAATAAACATAGATTATTAGTCAAAGGTCTAGTTGCTTTGAGTATGAGAGGAGGTGTTCCCCCCTCAAATCAAGAATCAATGAGGTAAAATAGAATTACGTGTGAGTTTGATAATTGGTAGAAGTTGATGATGATAGGTGAACATCATGAAGGTGGGTGATAGGTTGGGCATTGAAGTGCAAATAAGTGCACAAAGTGTGACAAAAAGTGTGATAGTTGAGATTGTACATTGACTAGGTTGTCATAATTGGTAAAATTAGGGTCGGTGCTAGAAGGACAAGTGGCAAGTGGATTGTGTGATCACATTTAGGCATGGAGGTTGGGTATACTCATAAATGCAAGTATCCTAAGTGATGTTTGTGATTCAATGGGTATCCAAGGTAGGAAGTACTCCTGGTGAAAACATAAACTAGTTAAGTGTTGTAGGTATCCAAGGTAGGAAGTACTCCTATGAAGAAACAAGTGGGTCAGGTATGCATGAGGTGGTGCAAGTTTAAAAAGTGGCCAACATGGAAATTTTGTTGTTATGGTCAAAGGACCAAGCAAAATTTGTCATAAAATGTGTGTTAGTTAGGCCCAAAGGGACTAAAAATGAGGTGATAAGGTGGTCAAGTTGGGCAGATAAGGTAGTCTCCATGGGTGGGTAAATGATTTAGTTATATTAAGAAAAAAGGGTCTGCTTATAGGTGAGAGAAAAAAGGTGAGTCTATCGACTATCGATAGTCAGGGTGCTCAAGGGTGATAGTCAATGGTCACCCTGACCATTGACAGTCATGGTGAAAACCCTAAAATTTTGGTGGTTAAAAGTTAGAAGTGATTGTCATTTTGCTCATTTTCACTTTTGACTATAGAGCTCTGGCATTTGGCATTTTTGGGAAAAAATATTGCTGATGGTGACTATTGAGGTGGACCTGATGAGTTGGCATGAGTAAGGAGCACATAGACATGTATGAAGATGGGTGATCTATGGCTTACTCCTTGATGGTGGTCATATAATGAGGTAGGGGTGTCCTTAATTTGATAGTTTAGCTTGATTTAGAAATTACATTAAGGTTTGAGGATGGTGGTTTGAATGGTTATGCCCTAGTTAGGGTTTTTGTGTGATTTGGGTAAATTTACAAGTGAATGGGAAAATTAAATGGGTGGGTAGGTGAATTAGGGTAGGTAGGTAAATAAGGGTGGAAAAGTAGGAGGTTTTGTATGTGGTTTAGTTGGTTTTAGGGTAGGTTAGGTTTTAGGTGGTTCACTCACAGAACACCCATAGTGGCTATCAATGATCAAGTTTAACCATCTATAGTTGATATCCATAGGGAAATGGATGTCTAACCATCAGTGGTTATTATGATTATCAGTGGTTTCCTAGTGAAAAAAAGGTTTTTTGAAAGTTCTTAAAATGCCAAGGTAAATTAGATGTGAGTTATTGGGTGTAGGCTAACCTTGTAGGTTGGAGGGTAAATTTGGTGGGTATTAAGTAGATGGGTAGATAAATAGGTTGTTGTGTAAAGTTGAAGGGTAAGGTAGGGTAGGTATAGGAAAAGGTTTAGTTAGTAGGAAATAATGGTGTATGTGACAAAGTTATATTTTTAAATGAATTGTTACAAGCCCAAAAGCATATACAAATGCGTAATCGAGTGTCCCTCATCTTCACAAATATCCACTAAGGGATGACCCCAAATGACTGGACCCATATGGAGGAGGTTGGGTTGGGAGTGATGAAGCATTATCAATATGTGCCTTAAGATGCATCCATGATCATAGCTCTCATCGAGAGATGGGATCCAACTATGAACACCTTCTTACTATTTATTGGTGAAATGATGATCTTGCTAAAGGATGTGCATAGGATCACATGGTTGCCTCTTCAGGGTGATCCAATCTATCAGATAGAGTGAGAGGAGTGAGAGGATCATATTGAGCCATTATATGGAGATGATAGTGATCAGGTCAAATGGCATGCTAGGGAGTTTAGCTACATTTTGTATAAGAGGGAGCCAAGTGAGAGGAGACTCATGAATATGCTTATGATGGCCATCTCATGTTTAGATCTTCTTGACTTGAGAAACGGTAGGTTCCCATACTTACTACTAGGGGTATTGGCTAAGTTTCTATTGGGGTACACTATATTTGGCTAGGTACCTATACTCTTAGTGTAGATATATAGGGAGTTGTGGGGATTTATGGCCCATAATAGATATGGTATCAGTGTCATCATGGTTCTACATTATTGGGCCTATGAGCACATCTAGGTGTTGAGGTTAGTGGGGCTGCCATGGATGGGATACACTTAGATAGATTTCCTAATTGGATTCATGTAGTGGAGAGGTGACTTCATTGCTTTAGGTGTAGGGGAAGGTGTACATAATGTGGATTGGTTTAGGGGTGCACTAGGTGCACAAGTTGTTGGAGACATCACTTGGAGACCCTATGTTGGGATCCTAAATTGAGCTGGCTACAAGAAGTAGACTTTGTCTTTACAGATTTATAGGTGGATATTCGATAGGTAGGATGGGGAAGTAGAGATTATCCCCTTTGATAAGGTGCATAGATAGTTTGGCCTAGTTCAGGGTATTCTAAGTGTATTCCTAAGATACAAGCATGAGGACTCAAAGATTCTATTACCATAGCCACATCTTGTACCAACCTTGTTTGATCAAAAGGAGTTGCTAGCCAAGCCACATATAGATGATGTCAGCTTTGAAGATGGGTACATGGCATGGTACTAAGATTTATATGTGGTTACAAATTTTGGTGATGGTGATGGTGGTAGGAGGCTGATGGTTGTGGACCCAGTTGGGAGAGGGGGCCAAAGGGTATAAGTACAGGGGGTTAGCCTTGATGGATAGGCAAGAGTGGTAGTATCCTCTACACAAGCACAAGTCACAACATTATAAGTGTATGTGGATATATTATAGGGTTAGGTTATTACATTATAAGTTAGCTAGCCACTATGGTAGGTGAGAGGGACAAGGCTAGGGCTACACTAGTATAGGTCACATAGGAGTGAGATTCTCTAAGATATACTAGAGGAACAGTAGTAACACCAATAGGTCCAGTAGGGACAATTGGTATGCATAGATACATAGCCATTGTATAAGAGTTGAGGTATTATGAGGTGATAGTCTTCAGTCACTATCTAGTAGAGCCTTGATGAGGTGAGTATAGAGTTAGTTTGGAAGGTGATGTCAACATGGTGACACCAAGTCAATGGGCCACATCTACAACTGGATAGATAGTGACATCTAGAGGATAGGTAGGTACTACAGGGGGTAGGCACCAAGATCTAGCAATGCTCTAGGAGATAGTGGTGCCCCTATGGCATAAACATGACATAGTATATTATGTTGCATATCATTTTGATCCTGGCCTACAAGTTGATGAAAAGAGATGTACATTTTGAGAGGGAGAGACATGTATATATGTTGTATACATTATGATGTTTATTTGACTCATAAGATATATATATGGTCTTTTTTTATTTATCATACTCATAGTCTATGATTTTCTTTGATATTAATGCATATGATGTGAAGTTTATATTGCTTTTGGATTATGCTTATGTTATGGTTTCTAGACACTAATGTAGACTCACCTAGCTAGGCATGACATGGATTTTATTTAAGGCTATGCTTCTTTTTTTCTTTATGTCATGCTAAATTTTAATGATTATATGCTTTATTATTTAGATTTAGACATATGATGAAATGGTTGATTGTTTTATCGCTCATGGATGGTATTATGTTATTATGTTTGTTATGGTTATGAATATGGTTATGCATTTGCTTATGACATATGTGTATATGCTTTTTGTTAACTTGTTTTAAGATAAAAAAGCATGAGGTAAGTTAATTAACAACACTAGATGGGAAAATAGAGAATATAATCAAGAGACAAACATCATAATGAAAATATCAACTAGTCATGAAAGGATAAGAAGAGAGTAGGATCCTTCTTCTTTGACAAAGAATAAACAAAACCAAAATTGGATTGGCTTAATGAACATAAGCCCTTCAAATGATTTGCATCAAAACTAATTACTTGTTAGTACACTACAATTCAAAGAGTTGAAATGGCTATCCTAAGGCTTAAGGTTTAACAAGTTTATCTAAATGGGATTCATCTATATACATTTTAGTACATTGAAACCCATGACCATGGAAGAATTTGATTTAACATATGCACTCAAAAGGATTTAGTCCTTATGTGACCAACCCAATCATAATATTTTAGTAGGTTGATGTAAAAAAAATAAAACTTAAAGGTTGCTATTGAAACCCTAGATATTAGAGGATGAAACCCCCCAATATCATAGTATACTTAAAACATAACAATTTAGGAAATTAAAACTATGAATCCTCAATTTGTATACCTCATCAGTACACTAGGTTTATCCTACTATATGGTGGTCAAATCCATAGTTGATAAAGTCCTTAGAAATATAAAAATAGAGAGATTAACATTTATTTTTGATTTCTAGATATCGTCACCAATGTGACATCAAGGAAAGATTATACACATACTTTTGTGACATAAATAAGCAAGCCTTACTATGAAAGTAAATATGGTTTAATTACTAACTGTAATAGAAAAACTTGGAATAAACAAATGTTATCAATAAAAATTGAAATAAAGAAATGATTTTTGTTTCTAATTATAATTCTTTGGCAGATGATCATGCATAAAAATTATTAAAAGTTTATTTAAAAGGAGTTAGGCAACCTAAAGAACCTATAAGTTAGCTAAAATGATAGTAAAAAAATAAAATTAAAGTAAAAAACCCCAACTCTCATGAACAAAATCATTGTTACACAGAGACAAAAATGATAGAAACATAAAATAATTTAGAAAGCAGTAAAAATATAGAAAACAAATCATAATTACATAGAATAAAACTGTTGAAATGTTTAACAAAACCCTGAAATGTTAAATAAATCCACTGAAATATTTGTCAAAATTGTTGTTATGACCAACGAATCCACCAAAATGTTGCACAAAATTCTATTTCTATAAATAGATAAATATGTTAGAAAGTTGAAAAACCAAAAATAATAGAGAAAGGTTAGCAAAAGATAAGCAAAAAATATAGAATATGAAATTGTCAAACAATTTAGCAAACCCATTGTGATTTGCATTGAACCCATTGAAATGTTCTCCAAACCCATTGTTTTTTAGGATGAACCCACCAATAGATGTTATAAACTCGTCGCTAAACAATATTCAAAAAATAGACATAGAGCAACACATAAATATAAAAGTGATGAATATGAGACATCAACAAGCCAAGAAATTTAGAAAATTCAAACAGAAACCCAGAAAATAGTCTAGGAAAATCAAAAAAATGCTAAGAACAAAATCATTGAAATGTTATTCAAACCCATTGAAATATTTTGCAAACTCATCATTATGTTGGAACACATATAGCCACATAGAAATTTTTTAAAATGCACCTAAAAACTATAAAATTAATTTTCCATACCAATATTAAATAATAATGCAACTTGAAAGAAACCAGAAATAACTAAAAAATCATAAAGAATGCAATTATGATGATCAAGATGTGGGAAAGTTCCCACCAGACATGATATAATATGATATTTTTAAAAAAATGAAATCTAAACAAAACTAAGAAAATGTCATGCAATTTCATATTTTAAATCTAAACTAAACCTTTGATAGAGCTAATACAATTTTTAAAAAAAAAAAATACTTACAAAACCATGTATGTAAAAGACACCATCACCTTCTCCATTGTGACTTTTGGTTGTTATTGCTTCTTGAAATGTAGGTATTCAATTCCTTCTCCAAATAAAGATAAATTGGGCAGCATATGGATGCATAAAGTTGATTTTTCAATGGATGTGTAGAATGAATTCAATATAAATTTGATAGTTGAAGGTAGATGATGAAAATGAAGTATAACACTTTCATTTATAGACTTTCAAGTGAGAATATGGATAGTTGGGATAAATATGGATTTATTTGATAATGATCTTTATTAAAGGTTAGATTTGAGTCCTCATTCAAGTAGAAAAGACCAATTCTTCATCATCATGAGAGAAAGGAGGAAAGTTAGTTGGTAGTTGAATGGCTCATCATGAATGGGTTAAGGTAGTTGAGTGACTCACCATGGTAGTTTAAATGTTCAATGGTGACTCAACAATTGGTTGAGAAAGCCAAGGAAGTGGTTGGATGACTCAACACTTGGTTGAGATAAGTGTGAAAGATGTCTGTATGAGGTGGTAATTTTAGATTTTAAATATTTTTTGAGAATTATGTATGCATGATTAATTAATTATTCAAAAAAAGGATGAAAGTGATGTTAGTGAAAAATTTAAATGTAGGATGATAGTTGAGTTATTGTGTCCATATTAAACAAAGTTAATTACGACATTAAATGTGGTAGAATTTAGTTATATACTCCATCAAAATATTCAAAACATCATAATGTATAAATAAATATTGTCAAAAACATATATCATATAATCCTCGATAAATTACATGATATCATCAAAAGGAAATAAACATCAAAATTAATACAAAGTTTTGCCTTCATCACAATCAATAAAAAGCATAACTATGATACTATTGCCAAATAGGAATGAAAAGCTCTATCTAGTACTTGAGAGCTTTAAATAAACAAAGGAAGAGCATTGTAAAAATTAGGGCTCACACTATGAAGGGTAGACATTTCAAGATGTTGAGATGGGATGAAGGTGAAGTAGAAGAAATAAGTGGATAAATAGCATAGGTGGGGGTGGAAGTTGAAATGAAAAAGGTATACAATTTTTGTTGGGAATAAATAGCTTGGTGTTGGAGAATCAAATGATTTTGAAACATTGAAGGATTTTGAGAAAATGGAGAGGAATTTGGAATATTTTGCAACAATTGACAAAAAAATTAAAGAATTTTGAGAAGTTTGAGGTTTTGAGAAGAAGTTTGAATATTTTGAGAAGAAATTTTATATTTTTTAAATGACATTGGAGGGTTTTGAGAAGAAATTAGAAGATTTTGAGAACCAATAATATTACAATAAACTTGGGAAATGATAAGTTTAGAATAAAGTTGAGAAATAACCATGTTTGAAGACAAACCTTCATGTTCAAAACATTCATCAATCATGGGATCTCTTAAAGGTTACCTGTCAAAAAATTCTTAATTAGTCACTAAGAGGTCCTTTTGAAACATCATTATGTATATGGTTGACTACTCTCAATATTACCATTGTCTATGTACCTTAGGTGTTTGAAGAGTAATACAGTATGTGGATTATTCCATTGTTTAGCCCATAAATGATAAAAAATCAAGCATAACAAGATACATTATGACTAAACACTCTTGCCTAATAACTAGGGAGAACATAACATAATAAGCAAGATCATAAAATAGAGATAAAGAAAATACAAATTATCTTACATCTTTTGTCGAAGTTTTATGCTTACTTATTGGCATAAGATATGTTTATTCTTAGTCTTATGACTATTTGTAATCTTCTAAAAATGATTCTTCCATGGTGGTAGCATCTCTCCAATAGTCAATTGTGGCTTGGTGTGAAGCTTGACATAAATTAGTCATTATAACACTACTCTCAAAGGCTTTAAGAAGGTATTCCAACATAATAACCTTACACACAAAATCTTGTTAGTCATATGGTGTGAGAACTTGTATTTATAGTTTCAAATAACTAATTATAACACTAAGAAGTTTAGGTTAAATTCTAATTTTGGTTAATTCTAAACTAACCTAAGATTGAGTCAGTATAACCCTTGGAGTTAGGATCAAAGTACTCATGAAATCTTGACACCTTCAGTTTTAGATATTTATGAGGCATGACAAATCAATTTAGATATTTTTAAGGCTGTGACTTATATTTTTGAAATATTTATAAAGATAATAAATCACTTTATTAGTTCATTTGATATTTTGACTTCATATTTGGCTAAGAATTTATCTTTTTGGTAAATGAACTTCACTAATTTGATTTGAAATTTTTGTTTAGGAAAGTTAATTAATATTTAAAATGTAATTAATATTTACTTAGTGTTTTTTAGATTTTGGATATTATTTCAAATGTTTTCAATTAATAGCTATGATAGGACAAAAGTGTCAAATTACTAGGTTGTAATTTGACTAAGAGTTAAAACTAAACTAGGTTTTTGGTACATACATGGTAATATGTCAAATAAGCTAGCCTCATCACATGTCTTAGAGGTAATTAAATACATTATTTAGAAAAATTTAGGAAATTTAGGTAATTTATAAGCTTGAATTATGTTTTTTACTAGTAAATTTAATTGAAATCTGAGTTTAAGCACAAAAGTGACCAAAACTAAGTGTCCATAGTTTTCTCCTATTTGAGAAAGCATTGTAAGACACAATCACAATAATGTATTTTCAAAGAATGCAAAGGTCATTAATCCAAATGGTTTATGCCCCAAAGGGTAGTCGAAAAACCCTTAATACCCCCTCAAGGGAGTGGATGACAAAATACAGTCATCAAATTCTTCCCTCAAAATTAAAAAAATGACATGAACTAGTGGCAATGGGAGTGGGATTATTGAATTTCCCAAAGGTGAGTATAAACAATAATGGTGATGAAGTCACTGATTTTCCCAAAGCTGGTTATGATTAGTAACAAAAGGGTATGACACTAGTTTTTCCAAAGGTGGTTATAAGAAATGGCATAGATAATTATCCCAATAGGGTG
Organism: Torreya grandis; assembly: GCA_037957365.1. Classification (NCBI taxonomy): domain Eukaryota; kingdom Viridiplantae; phylum Streptophyta; class Pinopsida; order Cupressales; family Taxaceae; genus Torreya; species Torreya grandis. The sequence goes on along the minus strand of JARHVA010000578.1, from coordinate 1,968,642 downwards.
GTGGGATGGATACTTATTTACACAAAGGTGGTTATAATCAGTAATGAAATAGAAACATTGATCTACCCAAAGATATTTATAATTAGATTTAGAAAATGTGAAACACTAATTTACCCAAAGATGGCTATAATAAAGAATAGAAAATAAGAAACATTGATTTGCTTAAAGGTGGTTATAATTAGAAACATATTTATTTTCCCTAGAACGGCAGGTGGAGTGGTTAAAAATAATGAATTGTCCAATGTTAGTTATAAACATTAGCATGGGATGTAAAAATAATGATTTGCCCACAAGCGAGTATAATCATTAAATTAGTCTAAAATAGAATTTTTTGCCCAAAGTTAGTTATAATAATTTACATACACACATCAATCAATTTAAAATGAGAATGCCCCAAAAAGGAAACATATATTGTTGATCAATCACAAAATATTTTTCCACATTAGTGCAAATTGACAAAGGGTAGCTTATGTGAAAAATATATAAAATAGATTTACAATGAGATGGAAAAAGATAAAAACACATTTCTATCCTAAATGTGATTTCAAATATGCATGTTCCAATAAACATGATATATAAGTTTAAAAAATCATGTTCTTAATCGGTCTCAAGGGAGGCCCAAAAAGATGGTCTAATTGCAATATGATCAAAAAATAAGATCTAGTCAATCTCAAACCAAGACTCGTGTTACTAGTGCCTCAATCCAGTATATTCATCATTCATAACCACCATCACTAGGACCATCAAGGCCACTAGGGCCTCCTCTGACTATAGGTCCCATGGAGACACAGAGCCAGAGTTGTTCACAGGGAATTTGGCATTTTGGCATTTTGGCACAATTTGACATTGTTAATGTTTATGCTTATGTATGCTTTGTTTAGTTATTGCTTCTGAGATGATTTGTTATTTATCATATGATTATGTTGTATGACTAATATGGATGTTTATTTATAGATGCTCATCTGAATAAACACATAATAAATCATTTTTTGCACTTATTTATTACTCATGGATTCACTTGGTTGGTTTTTGATATATTAGATAAGTACTAACATTGCATTACTATAATAAACTCTTTATGCATACTTTTGCTTCATCTTGTGATATTATACATGATAGTTATGGATAACTAAAATGACAATATCTATACCCTAAACATGGAAAATTTTATTTAAATGTAAATATAAATAACCTAAGAATAAGATATGAATAATAAAATATTAAGTGTAAATAAATAAATCAAGTGCAAGACTAAATAAAAAAATTCATAAATTAATTACATGATATGGATAATCAAGACTTAAGTGTAAACCGAATGTAATAATCTTATAGCAATCAAGGAACAAAAAGACCAAAAACAAAAAAAACAAACAAAAAGATAAAAATAAATCAAACAAATGAACAAATAAAATAGATAAACATATAAATAGACAAACAAAACAAAAACAAACAAAAATATAAAAAAACAAAACACCATACAAATAAACAGAAACGAATGAACAACATAAATAACAAAACACAAACAAACAAAGAGAACTAACAAAATAAAATAAACAAATTATTTAAAAAAATAATAAAACACTAACAATAAAACACAAATAAATAAAATAACACAACACTAACAAAAAACAAACAACAAAACACCAATAAAAATAAATAACAAAACACTGACAAACAAATAAAATAATACACGAACAAACAACTAGATAAATATTAACAAACAACAATAAAAAAAACAAAATTAAAAAACATGTAAATAAAACACCAATAAACAAACAAACAAGATACAAAAAACATGGTAACTAAACAAAACAAATAATTATGAACAAACAAACAAGATAAAACAAATAGTACAAACAAAGACAAATAAAATAAACAAATGAATAGATAAAATGATCAAAATTATACAACAAATAAAGTAAACAGAATAATAAAAACAACTAAACAATCCAAAGCAAAGAAAAGTGCAAGAAACAAACTAATCTAAAACATAAAACCAAACAAACAACAATACACAGATAATGATTAATCACAATGTTAGTATAAACAAAAAAAATTATTCGTGTGTGTGTAATAGAGGTGTCACTCTTGATGACATGGTGACCCCTAAGATAGGTGATAACAACATAGGTAAAATAAACATGAACAAAAGATATAAACATTTTCCTTAGGTTATAAGAGACAATGACACAAATAGAAAGGCAAAAAGAACATTGTTCTTAGGTTATAGGAAACAATGAAATAAATAGACAAAATAGGGGAAAATAGAAGAAAAAAATGGTAGCTAAGCTGACTCCAGATACACTAGACAAGTGGATGTTGCCTACATAGTTTCGTGGACACAAGGTCCAATGTAAACTTTAGGTCAAATGCAGTTCTCCCAAGATATGGGATAGAGGAAAATGAATGATAATAAAATGTGATTGACTTGTAGAGGAACATGAGAATGGTCTTGAAAAATGGTGAGTGCATGAGAAAAGAGAGAGGGATGATGTTAAAAATCATCAAAGTGTCAACACAAACAAATCACACAAGCGATAGAGTATGATTTAGGTTAAGACCACACTAAAAGATAAGAGATGATTATCCACTAATGAACTAAATTGGCAATTCATAGTGTCTATTGCATCTAAGGCTTGAAATGAGGAATAACTCATAAAATGGTGAAAGCATAAACTAAATTTTCTCAAAAAATGGTTAGAGTGTTCAAACAGAAAGTACTCTTAAAATGGTGAGAAAGTTCAAACAAAAATTACTCATAAAATGAAAAGACTATAAGAGAATCCAAGTGGTCATTAATATATCAAAGTTGAATAAATAATATTCACAACATGCATTCATAAAATAGTGAGAGCATATGGCTAAGGCCAATAAGGATTGGGGAAACTAAATGAAAATTGGTTACTCTTGAAATAGTTTGGAGTCCTAGAATCCTTAAGGCAAAGAAGTGGTTAAAAAAGAAAGGAAGGTATGACCAAGCTAACCCAAGATGTCTCATGTATCCAAGTGTTGCCTACATAATCCATGTAGACCTCAAGACAATGTAGTTCTCCTCGAAATGGGAAGAAAAGGACCAAGGTGGTCTAGAAATAAACTGAACAAATAAGATGGTCCATCCTAAAAAAAATTGATGGCTTTATATCTCACATGAAAATTCTAAGCCAATTTTCTTGATTTTGTGATTTTTAAGATTTTCCTAGGTCTTTACAAATGTTTGGGGGTTTTCAAACTATTTCAAATGTTTTTTGAATTTTATAGGCATCTCAACTCAATCAAGAATTATGAGATATAAAATTATCTTTCAAATTGATGAGGGCATGGCTTAGGTTGCTCGTAAAAGGTGAGAGAATTTAAACTTAAATTGTTCACAAAATGGTGAGAGTGTGGTAAAGGGGTGATTGAGCTAAAATCAACATGAATTGAGTGTTGCCTACATAGTCCTTCAGGATATCAAGTCACTATAGTTATTCCTACATAAAATGCATCTGATTAAGTACCATCAATTTCTAGATAAAGACAAATGGTAATAATAATGGAAAGGTGATAAGGAAATGCATGGTAAATGTATTATGCTTAATTTTCCCATAGTTGGTTATAATTAGGAAACAATGACAAAGTATCAGTGGTACTATTTTGCTCATAGGTAGTTATAATTTATAGCACAAGGGGGGTACATAACAACAAGTGAAGGATGCAATTACCAAAACCACTATCATATTACATTCATATACTGCCATTCGAATGTGTAATTGTGAAATGCCTATTGGAACTGAATTTGTCATCAACCACTAAACATGCCTAAAGTAGAAACAAATCAAAACCAAGGCCAAACATGATAGGTGGGGTTAGGTAAAAATAACTAGTTGGTGAAAGGTTAAGGTTATGGTAGAATGGTAAGGGGTATAGTAAAAAGAATATGTATAATGTGGCATAAGTTAGATGATCCTTGTAGATAATAATCTGAGTCCCTCAAAAAAAATTGTGTGAGGTGTAGTATATTCATTGGTTCATCAAGTTTATTTTCCTCTGGTGTATCAATCTTGTATGCTCCAAAACCATAGTTGAAAACAACTACATAGGTCCCTAATTAGTTTGGTTATAACTTTCCTTTATTCTTTGTTTTAGCATTTACATTTTTATGATTCTCTTTTAGCACCAAATCACCAAACTCAAATTCAATATGCTTAATCTACCTATTGTATTGGCCCTTTAGTCAATTTTGATAATCTTGAAGATTATTCAAGGCAACCAAGAATTTACTATCCAGTAAGTCTAGCTCCTGCAAGTGAGACACTCTATAGTATTTTTCATTGATGATGTGTTACAACAAAATTCAGAGAGAAGGTAACTCAACCTCAATAGGAAGAATGGCCTTGATTTCATAAACAAGTGAATAGGGTGTAGCTCTTGTTCGAGTGTATAAGGTTGTATGGTATGCCCAGAGGGTGTTAAATATTTATAAGTACTAATTATGACCAACGTCATTGACAATATTTTTTAGAATGTTAACAATTGTTTTATTAGAATCCTTAGATTCATTGTTGCCCTGTGGATAGTAGGTGGTAGAGAAATGTTATCTAATGTGATATTGAGAATAAAGTCCTTTCACATCTTTATTATTGAATAATATACCATTATTAGATATAATTTTCAAGGGGATGTTATAGTATTAAATAATATGGTTGAATATGAACTTGGAGATCCACTTACTAGTGACATAAGTGAGGGGAATGGCTTCCACCCACTTAGTGAAATACTCGATAGCAATTAAGATGTGTTTATGTGACTTGAAGATATTGGATTGATCTTCCTGATGAGGTTGAGTCCCCACATTGAGAATGACCATGGTGTTATCAATGGTTTGATTGTCTTGGCTAAAGCATGAATCAGATTGGAATGCTTATGCCACTTCACACACCTCCTCACATATGCAGCTATGTCTACTTCTATCATTGGCTAGCGATAACCAGTACACAGTAACATTTTGGATAAGATTATCCCACTAGTGTAGGCTCCACATGCTCCTTCATGGACTTTTCACAATGCTAGTCTGAATTCTATTAAAGGTAAACAATGAAGAATATTTCCATCATAACTTATATGATACAAGGTTGGTCCAAGTAGGGTATAATGAGAGGCTTTGTGGGTAAAGGTTTTTTGATTTTTACGTGATAAATCAAGAGGCATGGTTTGGTCTTGAAGATAGGCATATATGTATAAGTACCAGGGAGATATGGGACCAAAAATGTCACAAAATATCTCGATGACTAATTGTCCATGTGCTGGTGATAATAAATGTTAAATGAGAAATTGATAATCCCTTGCTCTATCATTGATTTAGATCATGGAACCAGCAATGGCCATGGCATTAGTTGTTCTATTATTGTCTTAAGGTATTCTTTCAAATTAAATGTTAGTAATTTTCTACTTAAGATTATCGACCATACCTTTATAGAGTATCATCTTATTGTACTTGGTCTAGTATTGGTATATGGCATGATTAATGAATAACTAAGATTCACTATAAACCATTAAATGTTGAATGTTCTACTATACTAATTGATGAAGCCATGCAATGAGTGTTTTATACTCAGTCAAGTTATTGGTATAGGTAAATCCACTACGAAAGGACCTGAGAATGAGATCCCTTTGTGGTGTAACAAACAATATTATAGCCCGTGATCCATGATTGAATGATCCATCAAAGTACATCTTACACTATTCAACCTTAAGAGGTGCATCTACTTATTCAATGGTCATAATGGCCTCAACTAGAAATCCAAATGTAAGAGGTTGAATATCTTGAAGAGGACATTTAGCAAGATAATGTGCAAGTACTTACCCCTTAATAGACTTATAGTTGACATATTTAATTTCAAACTCACTCAATAACATGATCCATTTTGCCATACAGTGCTATAGAGATTATTTGGATATTAAATAATTTAGTGGATCTACTTCAGCAATAATAATGGTCTTGTTATTCAGCATACAGTGATGCAACTTTTGGGCTACAAACACCATTTTTAAATAGAACTTTTCAATCATTATATAGTTGTGTTCATACATGACCAATGTTTAGCTCAAATAAGACACTGTATGTTATTTTCCCTATTCATTGTGTTGTGTTAAAAGAGCCTCCAAGGCATTCTCAGTTGCTGACAGGTAAAGAAGTAATGACTTATTTGGCATTGGTGGTAACAAAATAGGTGGGTTGGAAAGATATTATTTAATTTGATCAAATACTTTTTGACACTCTTCATTCTAGGAGAATGTAATGACTTTCTTCAATAAGTGCATAAATGGATGGAATTTTTTGACTAATTATGAAATGAAGTGTCTAATAGACTAAATCATACCTTGCAAACTATAGAGCTGCTTCAAGGTAGATGGTGGTGGTATTGATGTATTAACCTCTACCTCAAAAAACATGGGGGGAGGTTATTATAGTGATTATTTATGTCGATGATCTGGTCATCACTAGAAGCACAATAAAGATGATCGATGCGACTAAGAATGATCTCAAGTGATCGTTTCACATGACAGATCTTGGGCTACCACACTATTGTTTTATTTTGGAGGTATGGAAGAAGGAACATTAATTTTTTTTCATAGATGAAGTATACCAATAAATTGCTTGAGATATTTAGGATGATGGATTGCAAGCCTATTGCAACACCTATGGAGACAAGACTTTAATTGTCTCATACAGATCCATCACTAGAAGTAAATGCAACTCTCTATCAATAGTCAATTGGGAGTCTCATTTACTTGACATATACTAGGCTAGATATTAGCTATGTTATCAGCTATCTTTCTTAGTTTAGGTAAGAACCAAAGGTGGCACATTAGAAAGCAAAATAGTGGGTGTTGAGATACATTAGAGGTATAGTTGAGTATGGCCTAGAGTAAAATAATAATGATAAGTTATTCTTGACAAAATACATGCATTTAGATCATGCAACTTCTATTGATGACAGGAAATCCACTTATAGATTTATGTTTTTTCTAGGATCTAGTCTGATTTCATGGGGAAGTAAAAAATATAATTGTGTTTCTAGATATTCCATAGAGGTAGAATATCATGTTGTAGCAAGAGCTATCTATGAAGTGATATGGATACATCGCATTATTTTAGGATTTGGAGTTCCACAGATTCTGCCTATAGTTCTAAATTATGACAATCAAGGTGTTTAACATCTTGTTCACAATCTAGTGTTTCATGATAGAACCAAGCATATATAGGTTTAGATTCATTTCATATGTGAACATGTTTAGTAGCACAACATACACCTCTAGTATTTCCCCACTCATGATCGATGTGCAGATGTCTTTATGAAGTCACTTGCACATGATAATTTTGAGGCATTCAAGAATTCTCTCTCTTCTTCTCTTTAGCCTATGATCAATTAAAGGGGAGAATGTTAGAATAATTAATTAATCCTAGCATTTGAAAATAAATGTCTAAAAGTGATTTACACCTTTTATTGACATAGGTTAGTTAGATGGGGTATTTCCTATGTGTGATTAGTTAGTGTGAGTCATAATCTCCTACAAATTAGGAGATCAAATCTCACTTAGTGTTTTATAAATAATCACCTCTTATAGTGTTTTTGTCAATTTAGTTAAAGCAATTCCATTCTAGTTTTCAATTGCATGAAATTTATCTAGTTCAGTTTTAATGCCCATGTGAGAGACAATGAAACCTAACAGTTTACCAAAAGTGACACCAGATACACATTTTTTTGAATTAATCATGATATTTTACTCACAAAGTCTCTCAAATATTCTTCATAGTACAAGTAGGTGATAGGCACAAATCTTTGATTTACCTAATATATCATTGACATAGTCCTCAATAATGTTGTGCATCATGTCATGGAAAATCACTATCATAGCTATTTGGTATGTGGCTCTAGCATTATTAAGTCCAAACGGCATCACCTAATAATAAAACATTCCCCACAAAGTGGTGAACACAATCATGTTCTTATCTTTTGATGTTATTCTAATATGATTATAACGTAAAAAACCATACAATAGAGAGAGCATTTCATAACCAGTCATTGAGTCGACTATCATGTCAATATTAGGCAAAGAGAAGTCATCCTTCAGGTAGGCTTTGTTGATATCTCTGAAATCAATGCAGATCTTGATACCTTTTGATTTCTTACTTACTAGCATAATTTTTGAAATCCACTATGAATATTCAATTGGCTTGATGTATTTTAAATCTAAGAGTGTTTCTAACTATTTCTTTACTATCATAGTAATATGAGGATGCATCTTATGCAAATTCTATTTAACAAGCTTGGCATCAGGATGTATAATGAAATGGTATACAATCAAGGTGGGGTCTAAACTTGCAATGTCCAAATAATCCCATGAAAATATGTCAATAAATTCCCTTAAAAGTTTTGTAAAAGCCTCACATCCTCCTAAATGAGGGACATGCATAGTTTAATCCACTTTGGGTCTTCTATGTTGAATGGTGGATCCTGATCTAATGATAGAAATTATGTTGGTGAATTTTTACCCTACTATGTAACCCTTCTTTGATATGAAGGTATTTAAATTATGGAGGCACACCATGTGTGAGTAAAGAAGAGATTGAAGTGGATGTATTTCAGGTTTATCCCTTCATTTATTACACTAAATAATTAAATAATTGATTATTTCTGCGTGGACGTATCCCATTTTGGGTGAACCACAATAAATCTATGTTTATATTATGTTGTGTTTTGTATATTATTTACGTCTTTATGTAGTTAATATTGCTCTACATTTTATATTCATAACATTCTAGAGTCCTAATGTTCATCTCTAAAGTGTCCTCCAAAGAAAGTATAAAACCATAATCTAAAATAGTCTACAACGAGTTAAACTGATTGGCAATGAAAAAGTCCTCCAGATGGACTGGCTCATCTAATTTTATTAATCGAGATGAATCAAAATATCCTAATGATGGAATTGGCCATGATAGAAATACCTTAGGGCACTCTTTAACAATATATGCAAAAGCTTGTCACTCCTCAATATTGATATTTGATCCATAAATAGACTATGGGCTATAGGTCTCCTATGTTTCATAGGAAGAAGGGTGAATATATTCATCTTATGGAACTAAAAACTGATTTTCACCAAGAGATTTGTCTTTCTCTTTAGTTTTTCCTTGGAAATATAGCATCTCAAATATATTTTTACTTTCAAACCTCAATGTTTGATATTTTTTTTTTTTTGGCTAGGGAAGTTCACTTTCTCTCTGAAGTAAGCAGTAGGATCCAATCTAATAGCAAATCCTTGCTTGTGATCTCCAAGAGTAATGTGACTTCTCAATCCTAGAAAATCATATATAGCCTCATCATTTTCAAACTCATCTAATGGCATTATTGACTCTTACTGATCCTAGTCTATAAATTGTCGATGGTAAAGGGTTAAATGTGAAGGTTGTTAAATAGGGTTAACAGTAAAAATGTCATGGGGGTTAAATAAATTTATAGTGGCCAAGTCATCGTAGATGTTATAATCAAACCCTACATCATCTTTGGCATCATTGTCACTAGTCATTGGTGTTAGAATGTAAATAAAATATGTGGGGTCACCCCAAGGTGATTTAAATATAATACCATGGGTTCCCTTGTACTTGGTCATTGAGACCAGTTTGATTGTGCCTTGTTGATATAGCCTCAGGCCCCTATAGGATATTTTTCACTTTGGTAATAGTCAACTAACTCATTAGTGTAGAGTTATGAATCATCTTCTACTTAGGGGTCTTGTTCTGGGCCAAAGGCTAGTTTAAAAATAATGGGCTTGTTCAGCTGAGATTTTCCTTTGGTTTCCCACTCCATACGATTAGTTTTGACCTTAGGTATCCCGTAAGCTTTTGTATTTTTATTCAACTTGGAAATATGGAATGCATTACAGGTTCTATATTCTCTAAGACCTTTATCAGTTATATAGAAGTGGTTAGAAATTTTTGGTGGAGGTATGGCTGAGGTAGAGGCTAAATTGTCTCAGTCAATGTAATTAGATTTTAGGCCTTATTTAATGGCTTTTCCTTTTTTGACTCTTTTTCTATTTGATTTGGGCATAGAATTTGTGCCAAACTGGTAGTTTTAGCTCTTATATTTAGTGTCAAAGTGTTTACAATATTGATATGGCTAAAGATCAGATAGTATAGTCACTTCCATTCCTGAATGTGTAAATTTTATATATTGATGCAATGTAGAAGGTATAGCTCTGATTTCATGGATCCAAGGTTAGCCCAAAAATATATTGTAAGATAGTTCCATATATAAAACATGGCATAGAGTATCATGGTTCAATGACCCAATGACCACTAGCAAGCTAATATTACTTTGAGACTCCCACTCTTCATTATCATATGCCTTGATAATGATGGTATCTGGTTGTAAGTTTGTTGGGTTAATTTTCTATCTAGACTTTTCCCTAGGCATGCACTGAAGTGACTAAGACCCAAAAAGATGGTGTACTAAAATTTCATGCAAGACTTAGATTTCTTACGCATTCAACCAAATCATGCAAAAAGAAACTGGTTCCTATGGGTTTTGTCATATGAAAGTGTAGTTGTCATAAATTAGTGCTCAAACATATACTTTATTCAATTACTAACCAAAAAAATGAATACATAGTTATGGGACCACGTTCAATTAAGTGAACAAACATAATCAAAATGACCATCACCATTATATCCAGATTCCACATTCATAATATTCAAATAACTCAGATTCTACTCCTTATATTCATAATAGATTCATAAATTACATAACAACTGCATGCTACAACTTAGTGATATAATTTAGCTATGAATTGGAGTACAATAGAAACATTAAAATGATATATATGATTACATCAATGGAATAATCAACAATAATGATCAACAACATTAAAAATTCTAAATAGGGGTATTTATATGTGGTTCTCCCTGACAAAGTAGTTACAATAGTAATGACACTCTCAGTGACTAGCCAATGATCTCTAATGGACTAAGAGTCATGAAAACCAACTACATTATTTCCCTAAGGACCTAGGACGTTGTGCCCTTACATTCCCATTCAGTGTTGGATCCTCATTGCCAAGTGTCTATCTTCAGTGGGTTGGTACTAAAATCATGCATGATTTAAGTCTATTCCATAACTAAGAATTACTCCTTAACCATCTCCCACTTCTAGTGTACTCCCCAAATATTTTTCTAATAATTTGAGCCCTTCACTCTTAGGTTATCTATTTACTATACATCTCCTCTAACTAGTTATTCTCATGTTATGATCTCTTGCACCATGGTATTTCATACCTATACAATTTTCACATCATGGTCCTTGCAAACTGGGCTTCTCTCGTGCCATGTTTCTTTTGTGCCGCTATCAAAAGACTTCGCCAAAATTTTAGGTCCAACATCACCCCACACTATGATATTAGTACATCCCAAACCAAACATTGATTTTGGCTTCTACCAAAAATTTAGGACCAACCTGTTTAATCTACTTCTTGACACCTTCCCAATGTGACAAGGTGTTGATCAGTGTCATTATTATTTATTCAATGGCCACTTTCAGCTTTTTGGTCTCTTCAGGTTGGTTGGGACATTCACTTGCTTTATTGACCAAACATTCAAGGGATGTGGAAGCATCTTTATGAATGTCCTCAAATATGGTAACCTCAGCTATAGCTTATCCTCATAGTGCTATAAAGTTAGAATTTATTTCTTACCAATGCATGATTATTGTATCTCCCATAGCTTCTACATCCTTGAATGCCTTTATGCACTCGGTGTGGTATTTTATTAAGAGGGTTATATCAACCAATTATTGGCATTAAAGCTCTTATGCTTGAAGATGAACTTATAAAAAAAAATTAGGTCATGTCAGCTTCTCAAAAAACCCATCTAAAATGGGAATTATTGTAACCTAAAATTACACCCTAGATAAGTCAAGTAGACCTTCTCAATTTTAGGACAACATGGAACTATCTCCTTTAATATACAAGCCACTACAAGAGATAGATCGTTAGGTTTGAAAGGGATAGCTCCCTTGATTTGTCTCTTAGGCTCACACTACACTAAGTAATCACTATCAAGGGTGAAAAGGAAAGAAGGAGACATAAAATAAACCTATTCTAATGAGTTGATGCATCGAGACAACTCCGCACAACACACTTACATATGCACTTAAGAAAGAAGATTACTGAAACTGAATTCAACCCTATGTCCTTATAGCACAAGTATTTCTCATAGAGGTAGATCATTATGCCTATCTAGAGGTGGGTGAAGAGGACATCTGATACAAGACACTATTAATCCCGTTCACACTTCAATACATACATAACAAACCATACACTTAATTAAACTTATTAGAAGATCACTCACATAAAGATATGCAAGAGCAAAAATGGAAGTAAGGAGAACATGTTCATCACTTGTCAACCACACAAACCACTTAACATACTTAAGTAAGATATTTTATAGAATAAAATCAACTTATCAAATGTTATTAAAAGTCAAATTAGGTGTCAACACCAATAGGTATTCGCCATACCAATTGTGAATCCAATACAAAGTTAAAAAGACTTGAATTTATAGAACACATGAGAAGAGAGAGAAGAAGTGGAGATAAAGGGTCACAATACTAGGTGTCAAACCCCATAAACTAATTGCAACACATGCAATGAAGTGGAAAATAGGTTAGTATGTTGTAATTAACATGTGTCAATCTCAAACAAAGCACCTTCCTCATGTTGGTGTAGACCCTTCACTATCTTGCTTTAAATTGCCTTCAAGATGGTGAGGAGTACACTTGAGTGTCTAAAAATGCCATATGTAGTAGTTCCACATATGATATTTCATGATAAGTTAGAGAAGACGTCATTGCATTTCATCTACTCATCCATAACAAATGAATTCATCTCCATCACTTATCACTCACTACCAACAATCATTCATTAGCCCTCTAGGCTTGAATCTTCACATATGTCACTCAGTTAGCTTGAATTTTCTCAAATAATACTTTTTAGAGAGGTGTTGGGAATCTCATATAAACCTCCTTTATCCTCTGGTGTATCAAATAGACCTTAATGAAACTCATAAAACACTTCTCACTTCCATCACTTGATAGCCATCTTGTCTTCTCACTATTTGTTTAGACTTCCTATTATGAATGAGATATCAAAAGTATTTTCATGTTCAACCAAGGTGATAAATTAGTTTAAAAATCTAGGATAAGTCTCTAAATATCTCCCATAATGTTTCTCACCTATCCATCCTCCTCTTCACCTATAAAATAGCTCAAATCTTGTAATAAATTTAGTATTAGCCTTGTCTATACAAATGATAGTATGGCCAAATTTCATGTCATAGATCCTAAGAGAGTTACATACATGTCTAATGAAAGTTCATTTCCATTTTATCCTTCTTTGAATCATTTCCCACCATGTCTTTACCATCGGGTTCAAACCAGGGTTTTGAGAGGGTTTTAAGAAGTTTGGACTGTTAAATATTGTTCATAAAATCCTGACATCCAATCATAGAACCAATTTCACAAATTTTGGTTATAAGACCCCCTTCAATTCTCCCCAAGTTATTTATGTATCATGTACATGTTTCATATAGATATGAGGGCTTAAACTTGGTCTCTCGATCTATCTCATGCATTCTATGAACCCCTAAGATGTTTTTAGGTCAAATTGACCACTATGTGCTGATTACCTATAAAAAAATGGCTCTAATACATCATATACTTTACCTTTAATGTCTTCAAAATTTTGGTAAATATCTCATGGTCATATAGATCAAGTGATGCAATTTTAGGGCTTAGTCCTAGTTTTAGGCCTAATAGGCCTGATTGTGTCTCCTATGTGTTTGACCACTTGAGTGATCTTCAATGATTTTATGTGCTTATTCATGTTTTTTTACCTTTAACTCAACCTTTAAAACCATAATATAATGGTTCCAAGAGACTTCCACCTATTTTATTACTCTTCAAATACTAACCTGTAGGATTTCTTGCTCAAGGAATACCCTTTGTCTGAGACAAAATAGGCAGTATCTCCCTTATTTGTAAGGAAAAAGTGAGACTATGGAGGCCTATAAAAAGTATTGAATTTTTTCTATACAAAATCTCATAGTTTTATCATGCTTTAAAATCCTTCAAACCTTCAATTTTCCCAAAATTGGTTCACTAGGTCTGCAAGTTGTGCAAGATTTTAGTTGACTCTACATTGGGGTACAAAAATTAGTCTCTACCCTATTTTTCTTATCCTTAAATATCACATGGAGTGTGATATGTCATTTTTAATATGTTTTTTACATGTTCATCCACTTCAAATCCCTCTTCTCACCTTCACCTAACATCCTTCATTGCAAAAATTATTTTACAGACTGTGTCACAACTGTAGGTGTGTATTCAAAACTATCAAGGTTCCTATAAATGGTGATGATTGTATAAATACCACATAAAGGGCTGATATTTTAAATTTTATATTTAAAATTTCATCTTGAAACTTTTTTCTATCAACCAATATTTCCTTTTCATTAGCCTTGCTAGTCTATTGATTGTATCACCTTTAAGTTCTTACTTGGAGAGTCAAGAATCTTTTAGGTGGGAATTTTCCTACTTGAAACTTACGGTCCACTCCCTTTTTTATATTGAATCCATTAATGACCATATCATAATTATATTAACTCACTTATTCTTGTAGGTCATGCTCCCATCTCTATTCAATCAATACACTAAGAGTTTACAAGTTTGAGGTTCATTATGTTTGAAAGCATTATGGTTTTCACTGAGTATCTATAGTGAAAAGTTGATTTAATTAAAATCATCCAACCATTATCCTCTCTTGACCTATCAATATTCTTTTCATGTTGATATGTGACATATCCATTCAAGCTACAAAGATGAAGTGATTATACTTTCATAAACCACATAAACACTTACCGAAAGATTATTCATTATCTGATCAAAGAACTCATTCAAAGATATTAAGGTAATTGAGCTCATAAGAAAAAAATTGGTTTGGTTAACTAAAAGTTTTGTAATGAATACAAGGTCTACATAATGGACCCTGAATGCACTTGATAACCTTCATTCAAGTCATATAAATGTGTATAACATGTTTCTTGGATTTTGAATGGCCTTGCAGTTGTTCATACATGCTTACAAGTGGATGTAGGTAAATTTCATGAATTTTGGAATCACAATCACTAAGAGGGGGTGAATTAGTGTTTAAAACTTTCATTCACATGTACTTTAACATTCCTTAAACCATCAAAGTAATACAATGATAGAACAATGCATAAAAAACCAATCACATGAGCATGAAATAAGATCATAACACATAGAACACATATATGAGTTGGAAAACCTTAAAGGGAAAAAAAACCACTATGATATTTTCAAATGGATTACTATCCAATAAGATAAAATATCAAATTTTATTGATCACTAACTCAACTTGGATGACTAACTCCAATGAAGTTGAGCACCCACTTGACTAGGCTTTAGCAAGCACCCACTTTTAAGGAAGCACCAACTCCCTAAATGACTCAGCACCAACTTATCCACTTCATCACAATTTTTATCTAATTTTATGTCCTAATTTCAATACCTCTTTCTTCTCTCAAATCAATATTTTATTTGCTTCTATTGTTTACATCCAAATAGGCCAAAATTGCCTTGTATATATACGATACTCATGGTTACACACCACTTAGTTGGCCATGCACCTTCAACCTCTTATTCCATCCCTATAATAGGTCTTATAATAGTTTATTAATATGGTTAAAAATAAATATAGACCCCTTTTAGTTTGAAACAACTTAATTAGGCCTCATTTCTCTTTTAGGCTTCATGGAGACCTAATTGCATTAGTTTATCTTCTTAGCATCAAAGCTTGATTCTCTTAGGCTTAGATGGCATTTTCAACAACTGATAACCATTAAATAATTTATAAAATTAACTTTAATAACTTTTTCCATTATTTATTAGTCCTATGTCTTTCATTCATACCATGAAAGCTCCTTGAGGACCAACTACTCTATTAGGCTTGTGTACCTCAAAAGTTTGTTTTGAAAAAATGAATCTTAAACACCCTTAAGCTATTGAAATATATAAAAAAATGTATAAATATTCTTCATTACCTTAGCTTCATCACCATAGTATTAAAACACTTTCACTCAGGAGATAAAGGCTCAAAAACATCTATGCAACTCATTCACTCAGAATTGCCAATTTACCTTAAAGACCATTCATGGTGACTTAGACCTCCAACACCTATGTAGACACTTTACATGACTCTTTATCCATGTAAATGGTCATATGATATATATATATATACCCCATTCTTAAATATAAATATAATATGTTATAATGGCAAATATTCATCTTGCAGACAAATTTCTTGACCCTATATCATACAGTCTTATCTGAACCAAACAAGTCAACTTGTGAGTAAATTTTTCACCATATTCACTAACCTCCAAAACTTATTTCAACAATTAACATGACTTATAAATAATAAATAAACTATTCCTGCATTGGTTGCATCAATCTGACATGCTCAGACCCTCAAATCCATCTTCTCATCTTTGCCTAGGATTTTCACTATTCACACCATTAGGTCTAGCTGTGATTGGCTAACTTGGATGACTAATTTAGAATAATTAAAGGGTTAAATCTATCCAAAAATCATCATGGACATGTATTATGAGTCTCTATCTGATTATGCCATCCATTTCATTTTCTTGACCAATGCAATTTTTGAGAGCTACAGCAACTTCTTGATAAATAAACATGTATCTATGCATTTTATCTCTCATCTAACTAACTATCACAACCTAGAGGTACCTATGAGATTTGAATACATGATCCAATAGATTTTTTAGGCATTTGAGTCCATTTTGATCTTATTTGAACAAGATATTTCACATCATGACCTTAATAGGGTTTTAGGGAGGTTTAACATAAGTTTTGGTATTAACGATTGTTCATAAAGGACTTCCCCTTAAATCCAAAACAAATTCCTAGAGATATTATATAAGACCCTTCCCCATATCTCCTTAATATCTCAAGTTCCCATGTAGAGCTTTCACATTCCAATTAACGTTTGAAAGTGTTCCTTAGGTCTTGAGTCCTCATTCTATGAACTCAATAATTCCTAATATAGTGTTTCATGTAATTTCCTCCAAAACATGGACTCAAACTTTGTGAACATGATTAAAAAAACATATATTACCTTTATCCATGCTCACATATGAATGCTTTCCTTCAAATCTGATCATCATGCCTTATTAGGCCAAGGAGGGTCTAAGAGAGGTCTAGATGCAGACCTAGATTGAAGGTCCTACCCCTGTAGGCTCACCCTAAAAATCTCATAAATTATTCAAGGCTTTTCTCTCATGAAAAAATAGTGACAAATAACCTTCACATTCTTATGTTCATTCATTTTAATGCACATACTTTTTCATGTTTTGACTAGGCTTATTATACAACTTTGATATCAATGACCTATACTTTCATGCAAACATAAGACAATAGTTTCCTTCAAATTATATTTCATGACAACATCCTTCAATGACAACACTCTCTCAATTCCCCTGATCACATAAACATACCTCTAACTAGGCTTACTCTCTCAATGACATCAACCTCATGCAAGATGCACCTTTGACATCAATGACAATACTCAAAAGTCTCCCCTTTTATCATTTATGGTAACCACTCTCTGAAACTTATCTCAGCAAGAAAATTTTCCCTCGATCTAAAATTTCTCCCCCTTTGACATAAATGACAAAGATATGCTTTTAACTTCTTGGATCACACTCCTTTCAACCAAAAACACTCAACACAAAGGATTATGAGTTAACGAGTCATCATACAAACATGCTCCCCTATCTCCATGCATACCTTCTTGGCACTAATCACCTACTCTTGGAGCTAATGAAACACCTTATTATCTCCCATTAAGCACTTAATTTCTTTAGTGACTGCTAGGGGTAGGAACTACACCCAATTCATGTCTTAGGTGTTCAAATGTTGCTTTTAGAAGTGGCTTGGTCAAAATGTCTACAATCTGATCATGTGTAAAAACATATTAAAGTTTGACACTTTGTTCACTTACCTAATCTCTTATGAAATGATACTTGATAATAATGTGCTTAGTCTTTTATTTTATGATAAGTTTCTTTGAGACGCTTATAACACTTGTATTCTCACAATAAATAGGGTTAGGACTATCATACTCCACCTTATAGTATTTTAAGGTTTGTCTACTCCACAGCACCTAAGTGCAACATGAAATTATTATAATGTACTCATCTTCACAAATGGATAATGCTCTTGATGGTTGCTTCTAGCTTATCCATGAAACTAGGCACCCACCTAAGAAGAAATATCCTCCACTAGTACTCTTCCTATCATCTAGACTTCCTATGTATTCTACATATGTATAGGCTATCAAATTGAATTCCTTTCTCCTTAGATATAATAACCCAAACTCCATAGACCCCTTGAGATACCTGAGTATCCTTTTGACTGCTTAAAAATGTTTTTCCTTTGGATCTACTTGAAACCTTCCCAAAAGACCTACTACTTGCATGATTCAGGTCTAAAGGTAGTGGTGTATATCAAACTTCTAATCATTGACCTATATGATGTCTGATTGACCTTTAGAGCCTCATCTTCCTTGATCAACTTACACCCTATGATCATACTAACTACCTTGAAATATTCCATCTCAAACTTCTTCAACATCTCTCTTATGTAGGATTGTGAAATGAATATACCTTTTTTCAGATTGAATGATTTATAACCTAAGAAATAATGATAGGTCTCCCATCATGGGCATCTCAAACTCCTTCATCACTTCTATAAAGGCCTTAGCCATGTTCTAATTTTTTCCACCAAATATGATGTCATCCATAGAGACAACGATAATCAACTGATGGTCATCTTTTATCTTTATGTATATATTACTATCTACAACTCCTCTTTTGAATCCTTGGTCCAATAGATACCCATCCAATCTAGCATACCAAGCTCTAAAAGCTTTATTTAGATCATAAATATCCTTTTTCAATCTACAAACATAGTCCTTGTTACCATGATGTCTATATTCTATGATGTATCCTTTGACTATGAGTGTGATCTCCTTGTCTCATTAATCTTCACATTGGTGCTTTTTACTATCTTCTACAACCTCTTGTTCTAACATCTATAGATGGAGCTCACTAATGAGTATCCCAAATCAAACTTACCTAAGTCTTCCTCATCTCTTTTGATGAAACATTTGCTCTTAAACACTCTAAAGTGTTCCACATTAGTAAGTCTACCTTTCCATAGATTATAAGGGCTCTTGTTGCCATTAGTCCTTATCTATCCTCTATTCAAAATGTAGACTACAATGTTCACTTTCTTTCTCCAATATCCATCAGATAATCTAGACTCATTTAGCATAGTTCTTGCCATTTCTTGACTTGTCCTATTCTTTCTTTCTACTACTACATTATAATGAGGTCTCCTAGCTATTGAGAACTATCTCCTTATCCCATGGACCTCATAGAAGTCATAAAACTCATCAGACCAAAACTCTCCTTCTCTATTGGAATTTAGGAACTTGATATTCCCATTCTTCTCATTCTCAATAAGAACCTTCAATGACTTGAACTTATCAAGAGCTTCTGAATTTTCTTTCAAGAATGCTACACAAGTCATACTTGTGTAGTCATCTATGATTAACATGAAGTAGTTATATCCTTGAATTCTTTGGATTATTTTAGGCCCATATATATATCAGTGTGTATTAACTCCAAATTTCTTATAGTACATTAATCCTTGGATTTTAACCTTCTTCTAGTTTGCTTACCATGTTGACATGTTTTGCAAAGTATGTTTGTTGGTTTGGTGATCTTAGGCATGTTCTTCATAAACTTCTTAGTGATTATCTTGACCACATTGTTAAATTTAAGGTGGCCTAACCTTTTTTTCCATATCTAAATTTCATCCATCTTTCTCATAAATCATCTCTCCTTCTTGATCTCATTCAAGACATATAGATTGTTCTCAGTCCTCTTAGCATTGGCAATTAGCCTTCCTAATTTGGCTCTCCTTATCTCACACCCTCTATAATGAAAGGTTAATGTGTATCCTTGGTTGTACATTTGATTTACACTAAGCAAGTTATGTTTCAAACCTACTACATACAACACATTCTCTGTCGTGGTCTTCCTATTATCCAAACTTAAGATACCCTTGCCAACTATATTGGCAATTGTGTTATCTCTAAATCTCACTATTATTACAGCATTCTTCTTTAATGATATGAACTTGATCTTGTCCCAAATCATGTGGCTTGAATAACCACTATCTATATACTATTTCATACCCTCATATTGGATGTGAAATGAAGTCTGAGCTAGTATAGATTCTTCATCTTTAGTCTTCTAATCCTCCTTCACCTTGTCCACAGGGTCTAACCTCTTGATCCACTTCTTAATGGTATGATTGTATGTCCTTTTGTCTTGACTACCCTTCCTCATATTCATCATCTTGCAGTCCCTTGAAATGTGTCCTCTTTGATCATAGTTATAGCATAGCATTTTGTTTCTACTATTGTAATAGACATTCACCATATTCCTCCATGAGGATTTGATTCTTGTATAGTGTTTACAATCCATAGCCCTATGTCCATACTGATTACATGATAAATAATAGCCATTGAATGAATTTACATACCTTGTCTATTTGAGTTTGAATGATATACCTCTACCTTTATTATCTCTTGAATGATTCAAGTTCTTATTGACTTGTTGATGATCAACTTGAGTCTCATATTTGAGAGCTTATTTATAGGTCTTTGGGGTCTCACTCTCCTTGTTCTTTTTTTCATCTTCTTTGAACCCAAGACCTGTCTTGTCATGTGGAGACCTTTGGATACTCAATATATCACCAATAACTTCAATACTCTTTTTAAATTTTTGATGTGTCTTCAACTTGACTATTGTCTGATCCAATTTTGCCTTCAAGGACTCCATTTCAACTCCAAACTTGATGCATTCTTCCTCCTTGGTCTTAAGACTTGTAGTGACAATTTTAATCTGAGTTTCCAACTATTTGATGATCTCCTCATGTTCAATGGTATTTTTTATTAGTCTCTCTTCAAAGAGATTGTTTTGATCCTCATAACTCTTAACCAATGATCTTGGTTTTTTATTCTTCCTTTTTTGTAACTTCAACTCCTTTACAATACTCACCAATTTTGCCTCAAGATTCACTTCAGCCTCTTCTTCATCTAATTATTCATCATTCATAAGTATTTTCTCTTTTGAGAAACCCTCATTGTCTATTTTTATAACCATGAATAAGGTTTCATTACTATCATGGTCATTATTATCATCATCATTATCAGATGTACTAGTGTCAATTACATTAGATGAGCTATTGTCTTCTTTGGTATATAAAATTCTCTTGTTTTTTAATTACCCTTTCTTGCCTTCATACTTATTGAAACCCTTTTTGCTTTTTTTAGGCTTATAGATATTTTTATCATGACCATGATGTTCATCATGTTATCCATCATGCTTAGTCTTATTCTTGTTAGGACATTTAGAGGAAAAGTGACCAATATTACCATAGATAAATAATTTGAAAGGCAAATTTACCTTATACTTACTTGATCCTTTACTTAATTTTCTAACAAAAATGGCTTCTAACTTGTCATCATCAATGTTTTTATCAACATCATCCTTGACCTTATTAACTTGTGACTTTTTCTTAGCTTTGAATGCATCTTCCTTTTTGGAAGGTCTTCCATCACTTGTTCTCATTTTATAGGTAGTCAAGATGCCATGAAGCTCATCCATCTGTAATGTATTAAGATATTTGATCTCCTCTATTACAGATACTTTTGAATTAAACTTGGAAGTTATGGATCTTAGTACCTTTTGTACTACTATTGATTCTAAAAAATTATCTCCTAGACCTATGATGACATTTACCACTTCATCTACTCTCAACAGATAAGATGCAATATTTTCATCCTCCTTCATTCTCAAACGTTCAAACTACCTTCAATGAGTCTGCAACTTTCCCAACTTAGCTTTGGTGTCTCCTTCATATATGGTTTATAAATTTCCAAAATTACTTTGGTTGTATCACAATGCTTGACCTTAACAAATTCTACTTCTGAAAGACCACATAGGATGGCATTTATTGCCTTAGAGTTGTTCTCACTTGCCTTTTTCCTATTGCATCATTTGGTGGGGTAGAAGGTGGAGTGAATCCATCAATAATATATTGCCATATATCATAGCCTAAGGATATTAGATAGGTCTTCATTATAATGCTCCAAAATGCATAGTTAGTCCCACTAAAGAGAGGATCCTTATTGGTTGATAAACCTCCTTGTGTTTGATGACTAGATATTTTTTTGCTTCTAAGATCTCCTTTAAGTTGTTAGGCCTGCTTCAAAGGACCAAGTCCTGATACCAATTTTTGGAAGCACAATAATTGAGGGGGTGTGAAGTAGTGTTTAAAACTTTCATTCACATGTACTTTAACATTCATTAAACCATCAAATCAATACAATGATATAAAAATGCATAAAGAACTAATCACATGAGCATGAAATAAGAGCATAACACATAGAACACATATATGAATGGGAAACCCTCAAATGGAAAAAAACCCACTATGATCCCTACAAATGGACTACTATCCTATAAGATAAAATATCAAAAAAATTTGAATGCCAACTCAACTTGGAGCACCAACCCCAATGAATTAAAGCACCTGCTTGACTAGGCTTTATAAAGCACACACTTGCAAGGAAGCACCAACTCCCTAAATGACTCAGCATGAACTCAACCACCTAATCACACTTTTTCTCTATTATTATGGTCTCATTTCAAGACCTCCTTCTACTCTCCAAGCAAAATTTTATTCACTTATATTGCTTACATCTAAATAGGCCAAAATTTCCTTGTATGTATACTATACTCATGGTTACACACCACAAATTTGGTCATACACCTTCAACCTCATAGGTCAGCCATATAATAGGTCTTAGAACACTTTATGAACATGGTTCAAATGAACTATGGACCCCTTTGGGTCTATAACAACTTAATTAGGCCTCATTTCTCTTTTAGGCCTCATGAAGACCTAATTCCATTAGGTCTATCTTATTAGCATTAAATATTGATTATCTTGGGCCTAGATGGCCTTTTCAACAAATTAAAACCATTCAATCACTTAACAAAGGAACTCTACTAACCTCCTCCATGCTTGATTAGTCATGTGTATTTCATTCATACCATGAAAGCTCATTTATGACCAAATTCCCTATTTGTTGGAAGCACAATCACTAAGAGGAAGGGGGGGTGAATCGGTTTCTTAAAAATAATCATTCAATCCCACTTAAGTATACATGAACAATTCCTACAAATATGAACATATAACAAATCATATGAAACCATACAAGATCATGAAGCATATTACATATGTGGGAAAACCTCAAGGGAAAGAAAACCCACTGATCTCTACAAATGGTCTATCATATTATAAGACAAAAATCAAACTTTCATGAAGCACCAACTCCATATGGAGCACCAACCCTAACCAGTCAAGCACCCATTCAACTAGGCTTTTAGCAAGCACCAACTTGCAAGGAGGCACAAACCCCCTAGATGACTCAATAGCAACTCAGCCACCTAAAACCTTTAATCATCTTTAAAAGACCTTTTTTCTCAACTAAATATTTATGACCACCTCTTTATCTCTTCACACTTTTATCCCACTTAGATTGCCTTCTATGCTTCTTCTCACAACTAGATCTCTTCAAGACAGATTAGGCCATATGACCTTGATATTCATTTACACTACCCCTTTTAGATCTTCATGAAAATTTATCTACATACCTCTAAAGGTATACAAGACCTCCTTAAATTCTTCGATATGTTATGTCCTTTACTTGCATTCTCTATTTCTCTAACTCACCAATTAGGCCTATTATGCCTTGTTCTTATACAATCCTTTAACTCACACACATCTTGGATATCCATACACATTTCAAAAATTGTATTACCATTTAAATAGGTTTTATAACATGTTTCATACATATATAAATCATTACAATAAGTTTTCCATGATTTTAAATACCAAAACCTCTTTTAGGCCTTAAGGAGACCTAATTCAATTAAGCCTTTATTAGTATAGGTTACCCCTTGGTTTCCTTGGAACACTTTAAAACTTCACACATGGTATGAATACTTCATATTCCACTCAAATATACCCCTACTAATCTCATATTATTTTCATGACACATTTTATCTCCAACCACCACTTGAAACACACCATTAGTATTGTTTACATTAGGCACCTTCACACACAGAGAAAGGTATGTCTTGAAAAATTGAAGATAACACAATATTTAACCACATAACCATGACAATAAATCATATACACAAAACTTAAAAGACCTCAAAAACTTCATCAAGTGTATTATATTTCATCACATAGGGCATAGAGCCTCAAAAACACTCTTGTAACTTGCTCACTCAGAACTGCCAACTAGCCTCAAAAACCCATCTACATAGAAAATTATGTAGAATCCACCATAAATTGTTTTTCAACTATGACATAATGTGTAGTCACCTTGACACTTGGTTAGCATTAATAGTTCTTCTTAGAACCGAGTTCTTGTAACAGTTAACCCAAGCTGGAGATTAGGTTTCGATCCTAGACCTGTGGGTTATGAAACCAATCTATTATCTTCTATAGGTAGAATATCCATGGTGACTCAAAACTATATCACTTGTGTGACCACTCTAAAATACTTTAAATACATTAAAATTTTCCTATGACATATATAAACACCATATGGTCTATTGACAACAATTGGTCTTACAAACCAATTTATTGACTTTATAATACATAGTCGTCACTAAGTCAGACAAGCCATTTTGGATTCATCATTTTCAACATTATACTTGAATTCTAAGATTAATACCAAGCATTAATGGGACATACCAATCTAAAGAAACATATTCATGTATTTTTTTTCCTCACTCTGTCATGGTAACACATCCATAATCTTCTTCTCACTACTACCTAGGTTTTTCATTATTTTCACCATTAGAGCTATTAGAGACTAACTAACTTGGATGACCGGTTTAGAATAATTGAGGGATATATTATATCCATAAACCTTCATGTAAATTAAACATGAGTGTCAATATTCATCCTCCATTCATTTGCATATTTTGACTTGGTCAACTCTAACTCCTATAATAAATCTCTAAGAAATTAGGACTTTCTTGTAGGGTCTATTCACACACCTGATAACTCAAACACACCTAAAGGCACCTAGGATATTTTAATACATAACTGATCATACCAATCCATTTTGGGCACTTTTGATTAACATCTTCAACATTGGGTCTTTATAAGGGTTCAAACCTATTTCCATTCTTAACAATCATTCATAAACCATAGCTCATCAATCCAAAATTAAATGACTATAATTTAAGCTAGGACCCTTCCCTATCTACCATTAATAGATTAGATTCCCATGTGGAGTTTTGAAGAGCTAATGAGCACAATAAAAACCTTGTCGAGTAGAGAACCCTTCATTATGTGAACTCGAGATACCTTAGAACACATTTTCATGCCTTATGCTTCAAAATTTGACCTCAAATTTCATGCACATGCTTAAAATAACTTGACTCACTTTTCTCAATGCTCTCCTACTCAAATTTTCTTTAAAAAAATTATCTTGATACCCCATCAGGCCATACTTTCTCTTTTTGCTCACTTAGACCTTGACCTGTAAACCACATTAGTCCTTAAAACTTACCTTCATTTCTCTTTCCATGAACTATCCACCACTTTCACATACTTAGTCAAATAAAAACATATGTAAACATTATCATACATCCTTTATATTCCTTGACAATAGATCATGATGCCTCATTAGGCCAGGCAAGGTCTAGGAGTGGTGTAGGTACAGATTTAGTATGAAGGTCTTACCTCTATAAGATTAACCTAAGACTCACATGAGTGCTATAATGCCTCATATACATTCTCAAGAAAACTCATAAAACTTCTCATGCCTATGTGTATTTATATCACCAAGCCATCATGCTCTTTCATGTACAATACTAGGCATCTTATGCACATACCTTTTCAAAACACTACTAGGTTCAAGCACTTGACAACTTTGACAACAAGGACCTTCTATGATGAAATTCACATGACTCATTTAGTCATAATAACATATACCAATCATATCTTACACTTTTATAATCACTACAACACTGATCAATATTCTCTTTCATAGCTACACTCTTCAATGACCTTATGAAAACCTTCTCAAGAACTTTTGACATCAATGATAACATCAATGCCAAATCTCAATAATAGGAATAATGCTCAATAATCTTCCCCTTTTTCATTTATGGTAAAACACACTAAAAAATGATCATTCTTATCTCACCCTTTGACATAAATGACAAAGTGATGTTTACAACTACTTGGATCACACTCTTTGCAACCAAAATACTCAATACATAGGACTATGAGTTTATGATACATAATAAAAACATGCTCTCCCTATATCCATGCATACCTTATTGGAAAAACTCACCTATTTTATGATTTAATGAACTTGATTATCTCCCCTTAAATACTTGGTTTCTTCAATGATTGCTAAGGCAGGAATTATACCCAATTCCTATCTTAGGTGTTCAAATGTTATCTTTGGAAGTGGTTTGGTCAAAATGTCTACAATCTAATCCTGTGTAGAAACATATTCAAGTCTAACACTTTGTTCACTTACCTACTCTCTTAGAAAATGATACCTAATGGGAATGTGATTAGTCCTTAAGTGCATGACAGGATTATTTGAGACACTTATAGCATTTGTATTATCATAATAGATAGGGCTAGGACCATCATACTCTACTTTGTAGTCTTTTAGGATCTATCTCATCCATAGGACCTAAGTGTAACATTAATTTACTACAATACACTCAGCCTCACAAGTGGATAATTATATTAATGGTTTCTTCTTACTTATCCATGAAACTAGGCACCCACCTAAGAAGAAAGCTCCTTTACTGGTAGTCTTCCTATCATCTAGACTTCCTACCTAGTCTGCATCTATATAAGTTGTCAAAATGAACTCCTTTATTCTTTAATATCATAACCCATAATCCATATTCCCCTTGAGATACCTAAGTATCCTTTTGACTTCTTGTAGATGATTTTCCTTTGGATCTGCTTGAAACCTTCTCACAAGACCTATTGATTGCATGATGTTGGGTCTAGAAGTAGTAGTGTATAGCAAGCTTCCAATCATTGATCTATATGATGTTTGATTGACCTTTGGAGAATTATATTCCTTGCTCAACTTACACCCTATTATCATGTTTGTACTAACTACCTTGAAATTTTCCATCTCAAACTTCTTCAACATTTCTCTTATGTACTTGACTTGTGAAATAAATATACCTTTTTTAGATTGAGTGATTTGTAATCCAAAAAAGAATGATAGTTCTCCTAACATGGACATCTCAAAATCTTTCTTCATCACCTTTTCAAATTCTTTGGTCATTTTCTCATTTTTTACACCAAATATGATGTCATCCACATAGACAAAAACTATTAACTGATGGTCATATTTTGTCTTTATATATAGATTACTATTTGTAACTCCTCTTTAGAATCCTTGATCCAATAGATGCATGTCCAACTTGGGATACCAAGATCTAGGAGATTAATTTAGACCATAGAGATCCTTTTTTAATTTTAAAACATAGTTCTTGTCACCTGATAGTGAGAACCTCTTAGGTTTCTCTATTGCATATTTGACATCCATCTAGTATACCATGAATCCATTGAATTTTTCATATGCTAGAAACAACCTAATAGCCTCCAATCTTGCTATTGGTGAAAAGGTATCCTAAAATTATACCCATTAAACTTGTGTATATCCCTTGCATACCAATCTAACCTTTTTCCTAGTGACTTATAAATCTTCATTCAAATTATTTCTAAACACCCATTTTGTGTTAATGACATTCTTGTCATTAAGCCTAGGAACTAGTTCCCAAGTCTCATTCTTCTCTATTTAGTCTAACTCTTCATTCATAGCTCCCATCCAAAAAAATTATTTTATTAATTATATGAAATTATTAGGTTCAATCTTAGATAATAGAGCAATAATATCTTGATTTAGATTACTTACCAGTCTTTTCCTTATTTGCATACATGTATTCTTATTGCCAATGATTTGAGATTCAAAATGATCTCTTTAAATCTATCTCGAGGGGTATTTTGAGTCCTATCTCTCCTCAACATCTTCTTATTCCTCATCAACCTCTATAGTTTCCTCTTCATTCTTGAAGTTTAAATTCTTTAAAGTGTCCTTTGATTGTGAGTGTGATTTCCTTATCTCAGCAATCTTCACATTAGTGATTTCCACTATCTTTTGTAACCTCTTGTTATAACATCTATAAATTGAGCTCATTGATGAGTATCCTAAGAATATACCTTCATCAGATCTAAAATCAAACTTTCCTAGGTATTTTTCATCTCTCTTGATGAAACATTTACTCCCAAATACTCTAAAGTGTTCCACATTAGTAGGTTTGCCTTTTCATAGTTCATAAGGAGTCTTATTGCCATTGGTCCTTATCTATCCTCTATTCAAAATGTAGATAATAGTGCCTACTATCTCTCTCTAATATCCATTAGATAATACAGACTCATTTAGCATAGTTTTATCCATCTCTCCTCCTTTATCAGATCGTAGACATTTGATTTTTCCATTCTTCTCATTCTTAACAAGAGCCTTGAATTCCTTGAACTACTCAAGAGCTTCTAAATTTTATTTCAAGAATGTTACCCAAGTCATTCTTGTGTAGTCATCTATGAGCAACATGAAGTATGTATCTCTTTGAATGATTTGAATTCTTGTAGTCCCACATAGATCAGTGCATATTAACTCCAAGGGTCTTGTAGTAGAGTACTCCTTGGATTTTAACCTTCTTCTAGTTTTCTTACCATGTTGACATGCCTTGTAAAGTATGTTTGTAGGTTTGGTGATCTTATGCATGTTCTTCACAGATTTTTTAGTGTTTATATTGACTATATTTTCAAATTTTAGGTGACCTAACCTTCTATGCCATACCTAATTTTTATCCGTCTTGCTCATAAATCATCTCTCCTTTTTTATCTCATTCAAGACATATAGATTGTTCTCAGTCCTCTTAGCATTGACAATTAACCTTCCTGATTTGGCTCTCCTTATCTCACATTCTCTTTCATGAAAGGTTAGTGTGTGTCCTTGATTGCACATTTCACTTACACTAATCAGGTTATGTTTCAAACCTTCCACATACAACACATTTTGTGTCTTAGTCTTCCCATTGTCCAAACTCATAATACCCTTGCCAACTATATTGGTAGTTGTGTTGTCTCCAAACCTCATAGTTCCTATAGCATTCTTATTTAATGAGATGAACTTATTTTTGTCTCCTATCATGTGGCTTGAGAAACCACTATCTTTATACCATTTCATTCCTTCATCTTGAATGTGAAAGGTAGTCTAAGATAGCATATAATCCACTTTAGTCTTATGTTCTTGACTCTTATTCTCAATATGATCAGTCCTAACTTGCTTGGCTTCCATACCAATGTTTGACCCTTATCATACACTCTAGGAGCTTCATATATCCTATTGAATATTAAGGGCCTTATAATTCTATTTGAACATAATCTTGTAATGTGTTCCATATTATGATAATTGTAGCAAACAAAATTTCTATACTTACCTCTTGACTAATCGCTCTTTTTCACATGGTTCCATGATAACTTATCCCTTATTGCATTGGGATACCTAATTGGTCTTTTCATGTTGGTACTCTTGGCTTGTTATAACTCTCATGCTCTCTCTCAATATTTCTCATCTTATCTATGAGCTTATCATGCTCAACCTTCAAAGAATCTAGCTATGTCTTCAACTAGTTATACTCAACTTCCTTTGACCTAAACCTTGTGTTGACACCTTTTAACTAATTTCATAGATCCTTGATAGTCTTATTTTGATGCTTCAAATCATCAAGGTAACTTATGATCTCAGCTTTAAGGTATACTTTTATTTCTCCTTCTTCATTTTCATAGTATACATTTTCATCATATATGTTATCTTCTTCTTTTTTATCACTAGATATCTTGTGATTCTTAGGATCACCCTCAAGTTTTTAGACTTGATACAAAAGGACCAAGATTTGATACCAATTGTTGGAAGCACAATAATTGAGATGGTGGGGGGGGATGACTTAGTGTCTTAAAAACAATCATTCAATTCCATTTAAGCATACGTGAACCATTCATACAAACATGAACATGTAGCAAAGCATATGCAACCATACATGATCATGAAACACATTACATATGCAGGAAACCCTCAAGGGGAAGAAAACACACTTTTCTCTACAAATGGATTATAGTCTTATAAGACAAAAATCAAACTTTAGTGAATCATGAACTCCACATGGAGCACCAACCCCAACTAGTCAAGCACCCACTTAACTAAGCTTTTAACAAGCACCAAATTACAAGGAAGCACCAACCCCATCAATGAAATAGCACCAACTCAACCACTTGAAACCTTTAATAATATTTAGAACACTTTATTTATTAGTCAACTATTTAGGACCACCTCTTTATCTATTCATGATCTTATCCCTCTCAAATTGCCTTCTAGGTTTCTTCACTCAACTAGATCTCTTCATGATAGATTAGGCCATAAAACCTTGATATTCAGCTATAGTACCCCTTTTAAATATTCAAGACAATTTATATACACACCTTTAATGGTATATAATACCTCCTTTAGTTCTTCAATCAGTTATGTCCTTCATTTGCATTCTCTATTTCTCTAGCTCACACACATCTTGGTCAACCATACACATTTTCACACTTATATTATCCTTTATATATGTCTTATAACATGTTTAATACATGTATAAATCATTAAAATAGGTCATATATGACTTAAAATATGAAAACCTATTTTAGGCGTTAAGGAGACCTAATTCAATTAGGACTTCATTATTACACATTACCCTTTAGTTTCCTTAGGACACTTTTAAACTTAAAACACAAAAAGAATACTTCATATTACACTCAAATATAACCCTACTAATCTTATCTTAGGTCCATGACACTGTTTATCTCCAACCACCACTTGAAGAACACCATTAGTACTATTTAAATTAGGCCTTCACACACACAGAAAGGTCTATCTTAAACAACTGAAGATAACACAATATTTAGACACATGACCATGATAATAAATCATATACTCAAAACCTTAAAAACCTAAAAAAAATAATTAAGTGCATTATACTTCATCATATAGGGCATAGAGCATAAAAACACTCTTG
Source organism: Torreya grandis (assembly GCA_037957365.1). Lineage (NCBI taxonomy): Eukaryota > Viridiplantae > Streptophyta > Pinopsida > Cupressales > Taxaceae > Torreya > Torreya grandis. The sequence continues at coordinate 1,937,183 of JARHVA010000578.1, read as the reverse complement.
CAACTTGCTCACTCAGAATTATCAACTAACCTCAAAAAATAGTCATGGTGACTCAGACCTCTAGCACTTGCATGACCACTTTAAAACACTTTAAATGCATTAACATGATCCTTTGACATATCTAGACTATCTTCAAATATCAAAACCATATGGTCTAGTGGCAACTATTGGTCTTACAAACCAATTTGTTGACTTTACTACACATAGTCCTCACTAAGTCAGACAAGCCATTTTGGCTTCAACATTTTCACCACTATACTTACTTCCAAGCTTACTACCAAGAATGAATAGGACATACCAGTCTCAAGAAACATCTTCATGTACTTGGTTTCATCACTCGATCATGGTAACACATCCATAATCTTCTTCTCACTATTACTTGGGTTTTTCATTATTTTCACCATTAGACCTTTTAGCAACTAGCTAACTTGGATGACCGGTTTAACACACTTGAACACTAGATTCTATCCATAAAACTTCATGGACATGAAACATGAGTCTCAATCTTCATCTTTCATTTATTTTCATATTTTTACTTGGTCAACTCTGACTGATATAAGAAATCTCTAAGGAAATTAGCACTTTCCTGTAGGGTCTACTCACACACCTGATAACTCAAACACACCTAAAGATGCTTGAGAGAGTTTACCATAACCTATAATAGATTACCTGAGCATACAAATCTATTCTAGGCACTTTTTATCAACATCTCCAATATCACATCCTTATTAGGGTTTAAGAGGGTTTAAATCTATTTCCATTTTTAAAAATCATTCATAAAACATAGCTACTCAATCCAAAAACAAATTCCTAAAATTTTGAGCTATGACCCTTCCCCATCTACCATGAATATCTTAGGTTCCTGATGCAAGAGCATCACTACCTAAACGTATATATTAGTCAATTTATCTTTTTTTGAGTCTTTGACAAGTTGTTTTAGTCATTATAGGTCTATAGGAGTTAATTGTGTGTGTTAGGTCCTTGTAAAATTTGAATTAGAGGAGTATTGGCATTTTCCCACCAAAACTTTGGTTTGAATTTTCAAATGCTCTTGAGTAATCTATGAGATTTCAACTTCATTTCAAGAGGTCTCAATGTTATAAGTTTATGCAGTTAGGTACTAATAAAGGATTAAGAGTGTTTTAGTACCCACATGACTCACATGATGAGTCACTTTGACGAGTAGGTTAGGTATTTTTTCACTCCCAACATACAAGAGGAGTTAGGTAGTTACACCAATTTTGATAATAAAAAGACGTTGTAATTATTTTGTTTGCAAGAGTAATTCAAGGTAGAACAGTCAAGAGAATGAATTCCTTGCATAGGGTTAATAGATAACAAAAGAGAAAGTAAGCAAGAATAGATATAGGAAAAAAAGAAATGAATGATATATAGATGTGGATGTGAAATGTATATAGCCTACAAAGATAGAGAACAAATAAGAAAAAGTAAAGTCAGAGCTAGGTGGATAAAAAGAAAAGGTAAATGAGTTTGTTGAGTTCTTATTTTCATGCATTAAAATCAAATTAATGTTGACCTCTACATCATGTGGTATCAGAGTAGGAGTATTTTGTGCTGAGGTGTATAAATTGAATAGTCTACAGGTATGAAAGAGAGGCAGAGATAGTTGAAATAAATAAAGTGAGAAGTATGGAAAAGCCCTTATCCAATGAGGATTAGAGAAGAGAGCCAATTAGATTTCAAGAGAGAGAATCTCAAAAGTGAGCTTGAGATAAAAAGAGATAAGTGTCCTAGAGAAATGATAAGAGAAGAGAAGTCCTAGGTGAGGATAAAATAAAGAGATTGACTCTGTGAGAGAGAGAGAGAGAGAGAGAGAGAGAGAGGGAGAGAGGGAGAGAGAGGGAGAGATTCAAGTGAGATAAACCAAGTGAATGGTCAAGAGGACAAGATAGAAGGATTGTTAAAAAGAGAAGAGGGTGAGATAGTAAAGATAACAAAGGGCTTGATGTGTGAATAATGCCACAAGAATAAGATAGACAAGAAGATGGAAAAGAAACAAATATGGTTAGAGAGAGAGAAGGATATAGCTAAGATGGAGGTGTTGACAAGGCCAGAAAAAATATTGGAAGAGATAAAACCTGTTAGGTTGTGGAGCTAAAAGCTTCAACCCTTTGCAAACTGTGGAACAATGGTTGCTGAGATCCAGGAGAACCGGCGTCGGCAGCAGGACCGACATCGACAGAGACCAGTGCAGAAGGCCACCAGCGACGGCAGGAAGTCGGCCGACGTCGGCAGAACCAGACAAGCAGGGACTGACGTCAGTCACCTGTGTGTTCCAGAACTGCTCATTTCACGGACAGTTAGTTAAGTGAATGAAGAGTTTGCATGTTGAGACCAGTTAGAGTCTTGGGCTGCGAGGACAATTGTCTAAACTAAGAGTCTAAGTTATTGTTTGAGTTAGGGATCTATTTATAGACCCATTGGCATGTATTGTTTAAGGCATGAGATAGAAAGGAAGAGTTCCTTCTAGTTGTAAGATCTGTGAGTTACAGGTTGTTGCAAGCTCATTGGTGATCTACATGTAAGTTTGGTCTTTGAATTGCAGGTTGCAAGTTCATGAGAGATCAGCTTGAAGTGCTATAGAGTGCTTGGTGTACCGGCAGGGTTATTACTGACTGGTTGGTGAGGTGAACACCAATTCTGTGTGTGAGTTGGTTGTTGGGACCATTTTTTGTGTAGGAGAGTGTGTGTGAGAAGAATTACTGAACACTTGAGGTGTGGCGAATCTCTGTAAGGTGAAAGAGTGTGGCGGCTCTTTGTTGTATTCTTTTCTGTTAGTGTTAATACAAGATAGTGTATTGTCTCTCATATTCTGTGCTATTGGTGAATTCTAGTTACTTGTGTTTCTGGTTATTTCCGCATATTCAATTGCTTATATTTGGTAATCATACTGTGCTCTTTCTGAGGAGCAAGATCCTAGGAGGTGGAATTAGAACAGGTGTGTTTGTTCTTGGATTTATCTTCCACCTCCTCTCACCCAAAAAAACCAAGATTCAATGTGTGCATCAAGAGGAAGGTGAGATGGCCTCTCAAGGAGTTGATGGAGAAGATTAAAAAAGTGATTAAGATGAAATCAAGGTAGCCTAAAAGGAAAAGTGAAGGGGCAAGCAAGCCTCACATGAATATGACTAATAAGGTTTTGACATGTGTATATACAAGTGAAGATGATTGAAATCATGATAAATATGAGGAACAAATGGAGTGGACAGTAAAGTATGGTGACACAATCTTGTGTTATCCTGAACAGAGTGATCCATTGGATGAAGATGAAGAATAAAGAGAAGTTACAATAGTAACATGCTTTATGATAGGTAATAAGGAGGAAGATTGTAGTCAAGAAAGAGTGGAGGAGAGCCTAAAAGTATAAGGTATTCATTTCAAACTTGTGTTTGATGAATGTGTTGATGTTAATATTAAAGAAGATGAGTTATAAGTTAGTACATTAAAACTAATGAACTTGTTGGTGGAAGGAAAAGAAGGTACAATAGCATATAGTGAAGTACTTAAAATGAAGTGAGAAGCTTATGAGGTGGCAATAATAGGGAAGGAGGAAGAAGTACATGATGAAGTGCTTGTACAGGCTAAGTTGTATTAGGTTAAGGTGTCTTACTTGAAACCAATGGAGGAAAAAGGAGAGAGAGATTAGTATACAGTAGAGGATGAGTAGATATGGCAGCTTATCATACAAGAATAAGAAGATTTGAGTTTCATAGGAGATAAAGAGAGAATCATGTCAATTGAGTTTGCATTGCAAGCAATATTGATTCAAGGAAAAGAAGAGATGGAATCCAAAGAATAAATTCAATACCAAGGGAGTAAGTAAGAGGTTATTTTGATTAACATGTTTACTTCATGTGCAAGTCATCAGAGGAAAGAGAATGAATAGTAATTGCCTATGATTGCTTGGAAGATGCAAATCAAGAGAAAAAGTAAGAGGAAGAACAAGAGAAGAACAACTAAGGAGGAGCCATCATGATCAAGAATCCTAAAGGTATATATGTTTCACATAGTCCTTGGGATCCATGTGGAATAAGGATGCTACAAAGAACCAACAAATCCAAAATCTTTTATAACTTTCATGGAATTTTCTTGCTTCTTGATAGTATGATGTAGGAGCATCACTACCTCAATGTATATATTAGTAAATTTATCATATTTTGAGTTTTATTAAGTTTTTTTAGTCATGATAGGTTTTTAAGATTCAATTATGTGTGTTAGGTCCTTGTAAAATATGAATTAGAGGAGTACTGGCATTTTCCTACCAAAACTTTGGTTTGAATTTTCAAATGCTCTTGAATAGTTTAGGAGATTTCAACCTCATTTCAAGAGGTTTCAATGTTATAAGTTTATGTGGTTAGGTACTAATAAATGATTAAGAGTGTTTTAGTACCCACATGATCCACATGATGAGTCACTTTGATGAGTAGGTTAGGTATTTTTTCACTCCCAGTGTACAAGCAGAGTTACATAAGTAGTTACATTAGTTCTGATAATAAAAAGTTGTAATTATTTTGTTTGCAAGAGTCATTCAAGGTAGAAGATTCAAGAGAATGAATGCCTTGAGTAGGGTGAATAGAGAATAAAATAGAAATTAAGAATGGAGATAGGAATAAATGAAATGAATGATATATAGATGTGGATGTGAAATGTATGTAGGGCACAAACAGAGAACAAACAAGATAAATCAAAGTCAGAGCTAGGTGGATACAAAGCAAAGGTAAATGAGTTTGTTGAGTTCTTAATTTCATGTATTGAATTCAAATTGATGTTGACCTTTGCATCAGTTCCCATTTAAAGGTTTGATGAGCTAATGAGCACAAAAAAAACCTTCTCGAGTAGAGAACCCTTCATTTTGTGCACTCGAGAAACCTTAGAACACATTTTCATGCCTTATCCTTTAAAATTTGACCTCAAACTTCATAACATGCTTAAAATAACTTGAATCACCTTTGTCAATGCTCCCTTACTCAAAATTGCCTTAAAAACTGATCTTAACACCCCATTAGGCCATACTCTCTCTTTACTTGCTTAGACCTTGACCTATAAACCACATTAGCACTTAAAATTGACCTTCATGCCTCTTTCAATGTACTCTCCACCACTCTCACATACTCAAACATGCTTAAACATTTTCATACATCCTTCATATTCCTTGAAAATAGATCATGATGCCTCATTAGGCCAGGTAGGGTCTAGGAGTGGTCTAGGTACAGGCTCAATTTGAAGGTCTTACCCCTGTAGGATTACCCTAAGACTCACATGAGTTATCCAATACCTCATATACATGCTAAAGTAACCTCATACAATTTCTCATGCCTGTGTGCATTCATCTCACCAATCCATCATTCTCCTTCATGCACAATACTAGGCATCATATGCACATACCTTATCAAGACACTACTAGGTTCAAGCACTTGACAACTTTGACAACAAGGACCTTCCTTGTTGAACTTCACATCACTCATACAGTCATAAAAACATATACCAATCATTTTTTACACTCCTAGAATCACTTCAAAACTAATCAATATTCTCTCTCATATCTACACTCTTCAATGACCTCATGAATACCTTCTCAAAAAAATTTGACATCAATGACAACATAAATGTCAAACCTCAACAATAGGAACAATGCTCAAAACTATTAGGCATGTGTACCTCAAAATTTTGTCTTGAACAAATGAATATTAAATACCCTTAAGCTATTAAACTTAAACAAACAAAATATGTAGATAGATTATTTATGACCTCAGGTTCATCACCATATGCTTAGAACACTTTCACTTAGGATGTAAAGGCTCAAAAACATCTCTCCAACTCACTCACTCAAAACTATCAATTTACCTTATAGACTAGTCATGGTGACTTAGACCTATAACACTTGTGTAGAAATTTTACATGACACTTGATGCATGTAAATGGTCCTATGATATCTCTATATCATTCTTAGATATAAATATCATATGGTTTAATGGCAAATATTGGTCTTGCAGACCCATTTCTTGACCCTATATCACACAGTCTTATCTGAACTAGACAGGTCAACTTGTGAGCAACTTTTTCACCATATTCACTAACCTCAAAAAATTGTTTCAAACATGAACATGACTTATAAGTCATAAATAAACTCTTCATGTACTTGGTTTCATTAATCTGACATGCTCAGACCCTCAAATTTGTCTTCTCATCTATGCCTGGGTTTTTCACTATTCACACCATTAGGTCTGTCTACAACTAGCTAATTTAGATGACTAATTTAGCATAATTTAAGGGTGTAATCTATCTATAAACCATAATGTGTATGTATTATGAGCCTTTAGCTATTTCTACCATCCATTTGGTTTACTTGACCAATGCAATTTGTGAGAGATACAATAACTTCTTGATAAATAAGCTTTTATATATGCATTTTCTCTCTCATCTAACTAACCACCACCACCTAGAGGTACCTGGGAGAGTTGAATACATGATCTAATAAATTATCTAGGCATTTGAGTCCATTCTGAGCTGATTTGAACAAGATCTTTTTAGGAAGGTTTAACATAGGTTTTGGTGTTAACGATTGTTCAAAAAGGATTGCCCCTTAAATCCAAAATAAAACCTAGATATATTATTTAGGACCCTTCACCATCTCTCTTTAATATCTCAAGCTCCCATGTAGAGGTTACACATGCCAATGAACATCTGAAAGTGCTTCTCAGGTCTTGAGTCCTAATTTTGTGAATGCCAGAAGGCCTAAAACAATGTTTCATGAAATTTTCTTCAAACCATGGCCTCAAAATTTATGAAAATTATTAAAACAACATATTTTACCTTTTTCCATGATCACATATGCATACTTACCTTTAAATATGATCTTCATGACTTATTAGGCCAAGCAGGGTCTAAGAGAGATCTAGATATAGACCTAAACTTAAGGTCCTACCCCTAAAGGCTCACCCTAAATCTCTCATGAATGATTTAATGTTTTTCTCTCATGCTAAAATAGTGATAAACAACCTTCACATTCTTGTTTTCATTCATTTTCATGCACATACCTCTTCATGTCATGACTAGGCTTCCTATGCAACTTTGATATCAATGACATGTGATTTCATGCAAACCTAAGACAACAGTTGACTTTAAATTCAATTTCATGATAACATCATTCAATCAACATATTGCCAACTAGGATTACTCTCACATTGACATCAGCCTCATGCAAGATGCACCTTTGACATCAATGACAATACTCAACAACAAAGAGGTTTCACTGTGAGTGTCAATGAAGGGTTTGAGTGTGGGGTTGACTATGTTTTGATGTTTCTAGGATTTCAAAACAATTCAAATATTTAAAATTTAAAAACAAGAATATCACGTCTCCTAATAATCACTATTTGAACATTCTCACATAGTCCTGTAAGTGATAGTTGCAGGGTCATTTGATTATGTCAATTGTCATAGACTTTGCACCTCTAACCATAAACCTTTGAGATTCAACCTCCAAAGGAGAAACTGATCACCAAACTTGGAGAGGTTCAAAATATCATATCACATTTTTTTTGAAACCATTTAAAGGAGGATGAAACTCTGCTGCTAAGGAAACACTATATGTAGACTTCTATGGTTCCTTCCACTAGTAAAGTAAGATAATCTTGCTTATTCTTTGACCTCCACATAGTAAAACCACATTAGAATCAAAATTAAAAGGAAAAACCATCTCTAAAAAACACATACAACTCTTGGAATCATCAGACAACTACAAATAGATAAGAAAATCAGAGGCCATGGGGATGAGCAAGCAGTTTTGAGTCATCAACCTTATTAGAAATGGTTCATGAAGCATAGTACACCAAACCTACAACACTTTCCATGAAAATTAATTACAAAAATATTAATTCCACTCATGAAATTCATCTTCTTTATCTCACTTCCTCCTGTCCATATCAAAGGAAGACTAGTTGACCTTTTTAACTTGTCTAAGAGAGCAATGGGAAGAAAAGGTCAATTTTTACCATTTTTAGACTTGTTCAAGCTGCTCAGCATGAAAATGAATTGAAGGGACCTAAAGGGACATTATTGATCCTTCTCATGTGCCAAGTGTACTTTCATTATCTATATAACTTATTTTAACTGCCTATTTTTTAGTGATCTCCTTAGATGGATGTTGAACTTGCATTATGTTAGTTATAAAATTGACTCTTGATACTCAACTAATATTTTGGACATTAGAAAACACTTTGACATTTTTGCTTATATGAATATTATGTAAAACTCCCTAAAGTGATCAAAAGGTGCCATAAAGGCAAAAAGGACAAATGACACACATGACTAAAGTGAAACACATTAAGTGCCATACTTAACATGACTAAACATATTTATGACCCTGGCAAGACCTTATAGAATGTTTGAAGGGTTGACCTAATTTGACCTAGGGTCAAATTTGGTCAATAATTTGGCAATTTCTTAGGGGTGGCAAGCCTGTTATGCCAAATACCAGTAGCCTTCTCCTATCCATTAGGCTATGGGGTCACCAATATATTGTACTTGACACTACAATGCCTCTAAAAGAATGCCAAAACACACCAAAAAATAAAAAACAAGCAACAAGAAAAGAAACAAACTCATACCCATGTTATCATGAACACTTAGGGAAAACATGAACCAACTAAAAGCAACAACACCTATCCTAATATGTAAAATACCAAAAGACACTTAAGGTGAAAAGCATTTTTTGCATTTATTTAACCATGGTCAAATACAATCCCTCTTGCATAACTGCTGCTCCAAGAAGATATATCCTCATATGGTGCATACTTGTCAACAAAAACTTGTTTGTGAAGGTATTCAAGTGACCTACTATGATTAGGTTTCCTGCTGACTACAATTTTGTCAATTGGAGTACTGAATCACACTCCATCTAGATCACTAAGGAACTTGTTTATTTTTATAAATGACTTATACTTTGACATCCTCATTTTATAGTCTTCAATATGATCATTAGATATCACCACAACATTCTCAACTTTAGATGTATTTAAGACAAGAAATGTCTATTGTGTGGAACCCTCAAGGTTGTGTTTGGATATGCCAATCATTTCTTGGTTTACCACTTTTTTTCTTGTTCAACTAAGGTCTTAAACTCTTCCTCATGCTCATTAAACACCTCTTGGACTGCCAAAGTTGGCTCTTACTTGATAGATATATCAAGCTCATCTTTATGTTCATGTGAAACATGATTGATCTTAACATCAGGTTTGCACTCCTTTTGAACAGTTATAGGCTTGTTAATCTCCTCAAGTAAGAGCCATTGAACTATTGCCACATCTCATCCATTTCTTCTTGAGGTTCAGGTTCAAGAGTGTTTTCTTCTTTTGTAGGTAGAATGGGATGCTCACTAGGATTGTCATGTTTTGACATAGTTGGGATACACACATCACCATCCACATGTATAAGACAGTTGTCCAATGCAATTTATTCAAGGATTTTGTCATGATCTACAACAAGGACTCCATCAATTCCTCATGAAGTATGATAGTTATAAGACTAGTTTCTTCAAAACAACCTTGATCATCTCCCCACTCATCAAGATATAAATTAAATATGCCATCAAGGAGAGTTAGAGGCTCTTGATCACTAGGGTGATCATCTTATTCAATCACATTACAATTCATGTTAGAATTTTAAGGCACATAAGGTTCAACATTAAAACTTGATAGTGGGACTAACTTAGTTATCACTTTTGCACACATATAGTCCTAAAACCCATGTAGGACTAATCTAAAGTTAGATAACCTCTTATTTTAATAATGAACTCTCTAGAAAAAAAAAGAGCAAAATGGGGATGCACATCTACCACTACAACATCCTAATAAATGGTGAAGGTAGGAAAAGCATGAAGAATAATTTTCAAACCTCGGATTATACAAATGGTCTTGGCAGCTAACCCATCTAATTGGAGAACCCATTGGCATGGGATTCATACTTTAAGTTTAGTTTATTAGATACCATCTTGGGCATGACACAAGTATTAGATCTATTATCAGTGAGATAATTATGTACCAAATAATCTCTAATAATTAATGATAGATAGAATAAAGGAGGTTTGTCTATCTTTTCAACTTTGCTTGATTGTCCTTCACTTGGCTTCATGGTGTTTGTCAAGGCTAACTCTCTTTGACTAGATTGTTTGGATGTTAAAATAAGCTTGGATAGCTCCTATTGAATTAGGTATGCTTGTCCAAGTATATTCAATGTATCCCACATGAATATATTCACATGAGACCTCTTCATTTTCTCCACAATGTTAGTGAAAGGACCACTAACTTTTGTTTGTCCACTAGGAGAAATCATGTTGCCTACACCTTGAGAATTTTGAGGTATGAAATCACTTCTAACATTATGATCTCTTTGAGTTTCTTGTGAACTTGAAATGACATTATACATACTTGGTCTTGTACTTGTTTGTATATTCATTAGAGAACCACTAAAATTCCCTTGAACTTCTTCAACAGCCTTCCTCTTACTCCTTATGTTTGTAGTTATAAAACTTGTGTTTATATTTGACTACCCTTGATGATTGACTACACATGAATCATCTTGCTTCCAATTAACCAATGTAGCCTCCATTTTATCACCCTTACCATCATTCACTCCTCCATTTTATAGTTCATCTTGAGTCATAATTGGTATAGTTCCCAAATTTCCATGAAGGCTTGGTTGAAAGTTTCATTGACATAGCATGATGGATTATAAGGTTGATTGTTGTGCTCTTGGGTAAGATTTTTTTGAGTAGGCACTAGTGTCCTTTAGGTAAAAGGAGTATTGGGATTGTAACCACCATATGGATTTGATTAGACCAGTTATCCTTGACCTTGAGTATGACCTTGGAAAGGAGTTTTATTACCTTGATAGTTAGGGTAGGAGTAATTAGGTTGATAGTGACTTTGAAAAGGTTTTACTTATTTTTATTTAATGATACTCTTTATACATATGATCTCTTGTTCCATGTTTCTCATTATTTCTACCTCATTAGGTTTATTTGGTTGACTAAGGGTAGCAGACTTTTTTTAGGTGCAAGAATGGGAGCAATAGAAGGTGTAAGAGTTTGCAAGTCAGGAAATAGAGGCATGGAAGGTCTTGGAGAAATATTCCCTACCTATATCAAATAATTATCTACCCTAATGTCCACCTCATAGTAATTAGGTAGAGTTTCACCTCTCATAGATTGTATCATCATTGAGATGCCACTATCAAATGCTTCAAGGTAATAAAGGAAAGTATGTTGAGCTATTGGCCTTACCAATATTGGGATCATATCCCATGTCTTTTGAAATCTTATGTTGAAGTCTTCAATGACTTGTTGAGGTGCTCTCTTAATGGTGGTTAGTTTCTATTTTAGTGACAAGTTGTCACTCTTATCTTCAAATCTTCTTCTTAATGCATCTCCCAACTCATCCCAAGTTGTGATTGATCTAGGTGCTAATGTTCAATACCAATCAAGAACTTTTCCTTTAAAGGAGACATCCAAAAATATAATTAAAATGATTTCCTCTATGCTGTGATGGATATTTTATAAATTAGCAATATTCCTTATATGATTAATGGGTGTGATGGAAGACTCACCAGTGTATGACAAGATACTTTTGAGGGCAGATATGGGTATATCATCATAGTGAGCAAGATTTATAGAGATATATCCATTAAATGCAACAAAAGGATGTTTCCTTGCCATGATGGCCTTGGAAATTTTAAATAATGGATGAATCAAGAACTTTATTATGGGCTTCTGAGCAAGATAGGACCTCTTTGGATAGGGATGGGTATGCTTAAATCTACTTGCATTGTATGAATAAAGAGGAAGCTCTTGAAATTCAAAAATTATGCCTTTGGTGAGAGACCTTGTGTTTACCTTAGGCATGAAAGGGTGCACTAGTATACAACCAAGATTGAACTTTGGAGTCACTAAATGTTGTAAGAAGTGGACTATTATAGCTCCTTATTGTCAAATCCATCATCTATCTTGAACAACCTTCATGGACTTCATGTCCCATCAAGCATGCCAAAATTTTTGTAGCCTAAAATATCACCCTAGAGAATTCAAGTAGACCTTCTCAATTTTAGGACAACATGGAACTATGTCCCTTAATAGACAAGACACTATAAGATATAGATATCTAGGTTTGAAAGGGCTAACTCCCCTGATTTGTCTCTTAGGGTTACACTACACTAATTTAATCACTATTCAGGGTGAAAAAGGAAGGAGACATAAAATAAACCTATTATAATGAGGTGATACACTTATACAACTCCACACAACACACTTTCATTTGCACTTAACAAAGAAGACTATTCAAATTGAATTCAACCCTATGTCCTTATAGCATAAGTATTTCTCATAGAGGTGGATTGTTATGTCTATCTATAGGTGGGTAAATAAGGGGTCTAATACAAGACACTACTAATTCCTCTCACACTTCAAGACACACTTAACAAATAATCAGTTTATGAAACATGTTAGAAGATCACTCACACAAAGATATGCAAGAGCAGAAATAGAAGCAAGGAGAGCATCTTCATCTCTTGTCAACCACACAAACCACTTAACATACTTAAGTAAGAGATTGTAGAGAATTAAATCAACTTATAAAACTTAATTCAAAGGTAAATGAGGTGTCAAAACTAGTATATCTTTGCCATACCATTAATGGATCCAATACAAATCCAAAAAGGCTTGAATTTATAGAAAACAAGAGAAGAGAGAGAAGTGGAGATAAAGGGTCACAAGACCAGGTGTAAAACTTCAAAAACCAGTTACAATGCCATAGAATGAAGTGGAAAAGAATTTAGGAGGATGTTATGAACATGTGTCAATCTCAAACAAAGCACCTTCCTCAAGTTAGCATAGACCCTTCATTGTCTTTCTTGAACTTGCCTTCATAACGGTGAGGAGTGAACTTGAGTGTCTAAAACTACCATAGGAATCATTGCCACATATGATCTATCATGATAAGGTAGATAATAGGTTATTGCATTTCATCTTCTCATCCCTAATTGATGAATGCATCTTTATCACTTGTCACTCACTACCAACAGTCATTCATTAGCCCTCTGGGATTGAATCTTCACATTTGTCACTCAATTATATTGCAATTGATCAAATAAAACTCATTATAGAGGTGTTAGGCAGCTCAAATAAACCTCTTTTATCCTCTGGTCTATCAAATAAACCTTAATGAAAATCATAGAACACTTCTCACTTCCATCACTTGATAGTCATCTTGTCTTCTCACTATCTGTTTAGACTCCCTATTATGAATGAGATAGCGTAAGTCTTTTCATGTTCAACCAAGGTGATAAATGAGTTTTAAAATCTAGGATAAGTCTCTAAAGATCTCCCACAATGGTTCTGACCTATCCATCCTCCTCTCCACCTATAAAACAACTCAAATCTTGCAAGAAATTTAGTATTAGCCATGTCCATACAAATGATAGTATAGACAAATTATATGTCATAGAGCCTAGGAGAGTTACAGACATGTCTAAGGAAATTTCATGTCCATTTGATCCTTATTGTAATCATTTCCCACCATTTATTTACCATCAGGTTTAAACTAGGGGTTTGAGAGGGTTTTAAGAAGTTTGGATTGTTAAAGATTTTTCATAAAATCTTAACATCCAACTTTAGAACCAATTTCAAAAATTTGGGGTACATGACCCCCTTCAATTCTCCCCAAGTTTTATAGGTCTCGTGCATAGGCTTTATACATATATGAGTGCTTAAACTTGGTCTCTAGAGCTCTCTCATGCATTTTGTGAACCCCTAAGATGATTTTAGGTCAAATTGACCACTTTGTGTTACTTCCCTAAAAACCAATGGCTTTGATCCATCATAGACTTTCCCTTGAAGTTCCTCAAAAGGTTTTTAAATCTTTCATGGTCATATAGATCAAGTGAGGCAATTGTAGGGCTTAGGCCTAGTTTTAGACCTAATAGGCATGAATGTGTCTCCTATGTGTTTGACCACCTAAATGATATTTAATGATTATATGCATTTGTTCATGTTTTTTTACCTATAAATAAACCTTTCACACCATCATACAATTGTTCCAAGAGACTTCCACCCATTTGCTTACTCTTGACATACTAACCTACAGGCTTTCTTGCTCAAGTAGTGCCCTCTATTTGAGATAAAATAGAGGGCATCTCCCATATTCACAAGGTAAAAGTGAGACTATGGAGGCCTATAAAAAGTCTTGAATATGTTATCTATAAATTCTCATAGCTTGATCATTCTTAAAAATCCTTCAAACCTTTAAGTTTCCCAAAATTGGTTCACTAGGTATGCAATTTGTGCAAGATTTTGGTTGACTATAGGTTGGGGTACAACACTTAGTCTTTGCCCTATTTCTCCTATCCATAAAGATCACATGGAGTATGATATGTAATTTTGAGGATGTTTTTAACATGTTCATCCACTTCAAACCCCTCTGCTCACCTTCACCTAACATCTTTCATTGCATGAACTAGTCTGCAAATTATGTCACAACTGTAGGTGTGTATTCAAAATTCTCAAGGTTCCTGTAGATGGTGATGCTTATCTGAAGACCACATGGAGGGGTGATATTTTCCATTTTAGAGTGACCATTACATATTCCAACTCTTCTCTATTAACCAATATTGCCTTTTAACTAGCCTAGCTAGTTTGTTGATTGTATCACTTGTATGTTATTACTTGGAGAGTCAAGAATCATTTAGGTGGGCATTTTCCTACTTGAACCCTATGGTCCACTCCCTTGGTTCCATATTGAATAAATTAAGGACCATCTCATAGTTATATGAACTCACTTATGCTTTTAGGTGATGCTCCCATCTCTACTCAATCAATGCACTAGGATTTAACAAGTTTGAGGTTCATTTTGTTTGAAAGCAATGTAGTTTTCCTTGAGTATCTATAGTGAAAAGTTGATTGAATTGAAATCATCCAACCATTATCCTCTCTTGACCTAGAAATATTCTTTTTATGTTGATATTTGACATATATATTCAATCTAAAAATATGAAGTGATTAGACTTGCACAAACCACATAAACACTTACCAAAATATTGTTCATTGTCTGATCAAATAACTCATTCAAGGATATTAAGGTAATTAAGCTCATAAGCAACTTTTCACTTTGGTTAACTACAATTTTTCCAATGACTGCAAGGTCTACACAATGGACCTTGAATAGGCTTGATAACCTTCATTCAGGTCATAGAAATGTGTATAACCTATTTCTTGGATTTTGATTGGCCTTACAGTTGTTCGTACATACCTGTAGGTAGTTATAGGTGACTATCAAAAAGAGGTTTGACTTTGAGTGTCAATAAAGGATCTGAGTATGGTTTTAACTATTTTTTAACATTTTTATGCTTTTAAAACATCTTCAAACATTGAAAATTTCAAACATGAAGATCACATCTCCTAACAATCATTGTTTGAACATTCTCACACAGTCTTGTAGGTGATAGTTGCAGGGTCATTTGACAATGTCAATTGTCATAGACTTTGCACCTCTAACCATAACCTTTTGAGATTCAACCTTCAAATGATAAATTGATCACCAAAATTGGAGAGGTTGAAAATAATATATCACATTTGTTATGAAACCATTTATAGGAGGGTGAAACTCTATTGCTGAGGAAACACTATTTGCAGACTTCCATGGTGCCTTCCACTAGAAAAGTGAGACAATCCTAATTTTTCCTTGACCTCCACACATGTAAACTAGATTATAAGCAACATGAAAATAACAAACCATCTCTTCAAAAACACATACAACTCTTGGAATCATTAGACAACTACAAATAGATAAGAAAATTGAAGGCCATGGGATGAGCAAGCAATTTTAAGTTATCAACCTTCTTAGCAATGGCTCATGAAGCATATTAAACCAAACTTATAACTCTTTCCATGAAAAGTAATTACACATAGATTAATACCACCCACCAAAGGCATATTCTCTAACTCACCTCCTCTTGTACGTACCAAAGGAAGACCGACTGATATTTTTGACTTGTCTAGGAGAATGATGGGAAGAAAAGGTCAATTTTTGCCATTTTCAAACCTATTAAAGCTACCTAATCATGTAAATTAACTCAAGGGATCTAAAGGGACCGTTTTTAGCCTTCCCACATGCCAAGTATACTTTTATTATATGTACAATTGCTTTTAAATGCCTATTTTGTAGTGATCTCCTTAGATGGACGTTAAACCTACATTATGTTAGTTACAAACTTGACTCTTGACACTAAACTAACATCTTGGATGTTAGAAAAAAATTTGGCATTTTCCTTTTATGAATATTATGTACAACTCCCTAAAGTGAGCAAAAGGTGACATAAAGGTATAAACGATAAATGACACATATGACTAAAGTGAAACACATTAAGCGACCCTACTAAACATGACTAAACATATTTATGACCTTGTCAAGACCTTCTAGGAAGTTTTAATATATAGGTGTTGACCTAATTTGACCTATGGTCAAATTTAGTGAACAAGAATCACATCCCCAACTCTGTGTAAGGCACACTTGCACACCATCATTGCCTAAGCTACTCTTTGGACCATTTCAATAGGAGGTCCACAAGGGTTTCCAACTTGTCAATTGACTCACCAAATAAATGGGATCCAGCTATGAACACTAGGTCTTGGCTCATAATAGCCTTACAAATATTTAGTGTTTTTACCTTGGTAGTTGTCTTTATCACCAACTATCACTTCAGCTCGACCAGTTTGGTATGGGTGGTTACTTCCTCATTTAATATCTCTACCACCTTAGTATGTTTTTGTTATACCCATCACACATCATATTCTATAAGAAAATTTTGGCAAATGACCTTAGATGCTAGTTTTAAGAGTGTTATACTAGTTTGTATAGAAATAAACTAACAAGGATCTACCTAAAGAGTTGTGGCAAGCATCATAGCTTGTGTATCTAATACAATACTATCTAAAGGCATCTAAAAATGAAATTATTCATTGTATATTTCAAGGAATAATGACATCTCTCACCATGTTTAAATAGATACATCCTCCTGATCAAGATGGGAATATAGATACAGAAAATTGTCAGGTATGCCTTTCTAGTATTGGGTGTGAAGGTTGGTGGTTGCATCAAAACTTTATGTTATGACCATAGAGTCAACTAGCTCTTTCCCTTTTATGGGATCCCACTCAAGTATCTCAACATCTATGTCTTTCTTGGGAACTGGTCCTGATGTCGTGGCCATCCAGTCCTTCTACTTCAGATCTATCCCTCTCTTCACCAAGTAGATTATCAATCCCCATATACATCTCCTCAGGGGTGGTCTCTTCCTATCATGTCAAGGAGAATGTCTTATCTGATTCATTATCATCTTGTACAACTTTATCTATCTCCAAGGTCCCTCCTGGAATTTCTCCCAACTCCTTATCATTATTCTTAGGCTCTTTTATCTCCTATTCCAAAGGAGTTGTTTGTGTATTTGGCATTGGGCTTTCTAGTTGACTTGATGGTGGATCCCTTTTTGGTGTTGAAGCCCTTTTTGGTGGTGAAACCCGTTTTAGTAGTGTTTGGGCATTCCTTTTCCTTATCAAAGGTTTTGATTGAGATCTTATGCTGACATCATGCCCAGAATGCTTATGCTTCCTTTCTAATGGTGGCATTGAGAGGAGTTTCTCTTTCTCTCGCTTTGCATTTCTTGAACATTTCTTATTTGGTTTCAACATATATAAAAGAGTATGAATGGATTCCCAAACCAAGGTTTGATGCACCTTTATGTTAGTTATATATGATATAAGCTTTATACCTAGGGTATCCATACATCTGGAGAAGAGTGTGAGCATCTGAGTCAATTTGTTTAGTTTCAAGTGTCACCAGCTACATGTCATATATTTAATTGGTAGAGGTCATAAACTATTGTGCCATGAAAGAATAAGATAGCTTCATCCAAGTATAAAATTCTCTAGATGGGGCCATCCTAATGCATGTGAGGTAGTAGTGTTTCTTTACAACAAACTTGGCTTGATCTCTAACCTATGTAGGAAAGTCCTTTGGAACATGTCACTTGTTCCCAAAAGCTTGTTTCATCCCATCATACAATGACTTCATCTTAAACTTATAGGATGGAATAATCTGACCAAGGTAGGTGAATGACTTATACCTCTCTATAGCAAACTTATTATCAGATGTGTACACCCATTTCAATTCTCCAGAGGTGTATTCAAGTACACCAATTTCATTAAACACCATTAGTAATAAAAACATGCCCCATTAAAATCTATGGTTGTCCATCTTGTGAGATTTCTCTGTATCTTCTATAATTTTATTAGAAAAATAAAGTGCCCAATTGTACTTTAACCCCTTGATGACATGGTGTGAAACGTATAGGTGTGCCATATCCACCTCTTTCCATCTATCTCCACCACTAACCTTCCTCATTATAATGTGTCTAGTCACTTGGAGGGTAAGATCCTAAAGATTTTTTATATGCATGGCATAGCCTTATTTCTAGTTCTCAAGTGCCATGTTGTCTTCTTTATCTCCATGATGTCCTCTAGGTCATATTCAAGGTCTGTTCCTAAGCATTGTAACCCTAATAATTTACTAATTCTTTCATCCATGATTCTCATCTAGTGCCCATCAAAGTATATATATTCTTAATGCACACAAGAGATTAAAAACTTGACCACTTCTATAGGCTTTCCAAAGAAGAGGAGGTTGAATATTTGGAAGAGGCCAGAAGAATCCAAGGCATTAAAAATATTTTGAGTCATAGACCAACTCACTTCTAGTTTTTTGGTGCTCAACTCTATAATCATTTTTTAGTTATACCTCATTCCCAGGTTGTCGATGGTTGTAATCAAAGACAGTGTAGGTGGGTACATTAGATACCTAGTTTTTAGCACACAATAACATCTCAGGGTACTACAATTCCTCAATCAATAAGGGTGGAGGTGGATGCACTTGAGCTTTCTTCTTTGTTTGGTACACCATCCCTATTCCTTTATCTTCTACATGCATGCCTTGTTCTTCAAGTATTTCTTCCCTGATTAGCCTCGTTTCCCCACCAATACTTATCTCTTCTTCCTTTAGAATGACGTGTAGTAGTTCACTTTATTGGGCCTTTTTCTTAGGATACATCATCCTTCATGGAACTTGAAGGTCTAGGAACATATATCCAATATTCCCAAATGAATATGTTTTCACTATTGAAAATGCCTTAGCTCTCCTACTTCGATGCTCGTTAATGGTGGATGTTGGCCTCTACAACATGCTCTCAAAAAATCCTACTCATTATTTCAATTCACCTATCTTTGGTTGCTCGTGTTAGCTAAAATGCACTTCAATGATCAAGAATTAATTGAAAATCAGCACTCTACACTTTTTTTGAATGCATTAAATTCATTTTTCAACAACATGAGTTCACTCCTTTGGCTCTGTAAATTCTCAATCATAGTAATAGTAAATTGTGAAATGAACCGCTTTGTCTTTTTATAGGTTCAAGGGGGTAACTTACATTTACTACCCCACTCTCTTCGACCATCACTTCATGCAATATATGTGACTGACGGTATTGCCATGATGTGATTTTGGCACACTTACCATTATCACTACCTCCTTGATTTAATGACATATCTCCTCCTACACTTTTCTCAAATTACATGATAGTTGTAGGTAAATTTGAATATTCAAAGGCAAGAATCATTATTTACCTAGTGAGCTTATGGTTACATGCCACATCCTGCATAGCCTTTGTCTTCATACACTTTTGCTTTCGTGCCTTTGCTTCTGTGCATATTCCTATAGACCATATCCTGGAACTTCATACATGTAACACCCCTTACCCCACACTAATAGTGTTTTTTGGTCCTCAATGATAACATAAGTATCAAATTGTAAATGATTACAAAATTACAAAAAGGGCATGCAACTAAGGCAGCACTTTATTGAAAATAATAAATCATAAACTAATGGCATATGCCTTATTGGTACAAACAAGAAAGAATTAGGTAGAAAAATATGGTCGTAATTGATTACCATTGTAATGCCCAAGAATAAATTGGCCATCCAAATATTTCAAGTGACACATGTCAATGGGATGGATACTATGAATAATAAAGGGACCATCACAGTGAACATGAAGCTTCCCAAAGTGGCACACGAACTTAGAGTCATATATTAAGACTTACATTCCAAGAGTAAAAGTCTTATTCTTGAGGTGGAGATCATGCCAAGCCTTTTGTTTTCATTTCTCTACATCCTAACTCTAATGTGCAAAAAAACGAGCTTCATCCAATTGCAATAAAGCATCTAGACGTGCTTTTAACAATGACATATCATCAAGTCATCTAAATTGCACAATACAAAGATAGGGAACCAGGAACTCTACTAGAAGAATTTCCTCAATACTAAACATAAGATTAAATGGCATACTTTTGTTGAGGCACTTGTAGGTGGTCTGATAAGCCTAAATAACTACAAACATCTGATCATCCCAATCAATGCATCCAATATTACATATCTTGGTTAAAGTTGTGCCCAAAATCTTATTGAATGCCTCAAGAGTGCCTTTAGCCTAGGGATGATATGGTCTAGTTTTATGGTGAGAAATCATGAATTCATCCAACTAGACAAGATAGTCTCATTGAGGAAGTGAGTACCACAATCACTAGTAAAACTCAATGGGCAATCAAACCTTTTAATAATATGTTTCCAGATAAAATGTGTAGTAGTAGCAGCTATATAATATTTTGTTGGCACAAATTTAGCCCAATAAGTGAGATAGTCAGTCATGATGATAACATAGCATGAACTAGTACACCATCCTACTAGGTTGATGCGGTCAACAAAGTCAATGGCCCATTTCTCAAAAGTCTCCTTCAATAAAATAGGATGAAGTGGAATTGCATCCTATCGATTAGGATTCCCCATGCAATGGAAAATGTCACATTGACATGCATAAAACTTAGCATCTAGAAAAAGTTTAAGCCACCATAAACTAGCCAATAGAACTTTTCATGCGATAGCTTCTCTGGCATAATGTCCTCCAGTAACACCTTCATGGACCTTGTAGATAACCTTTGCATGCTCATGCTTCATGGTGCAATGTTGAAGTACCTCACCTTGGCAAAGCTTATAAAGGTCTCCTTCAATGAGTTGTAATGGAGTAGCATGAACAATGAGTTATTTCTTGGCTAGAATGCTTAAATGTGTTGGAGCTGATCTAGTAGTCAAAAAGGTTATTATGTCTTCTAACTCTTTAGGAATGTGTGAGACATGA
Organism: Torreya grandis; assembly: GCA_037957365.1. NCBI lineage: Eukaryota > Viridiplantae > Streptophyta > Pinopsida > Cupressales > Taxaceae > Torreya > Torreya grandis. Next base: position 1,915,874 of record JARHVA010000578.1, on the reverse strand, counting down.
AATAACTACATGTCAAGTAGGTCATCCTCAATGGTGCATATTGGTTCACCAAAATTAGTTTGAGAAAGATGGTAGGGACCATAATTGGCCTTACTAGGATTGACCATGATGGAGAACTAGAACTCTTGAAATAACACTATCCAATGATAAATACGACCATGCAAAACTAGTTTGTTAACCAAATACTTTAATGCTTCATGGTTCGTGAAGAAAATAAAAAAGGTTGCCAGTAGGTATTGTTAGAAATTTTGAAGAACATAGACCATAGAGAATGCCTCGCACTCCATGGTCGTATAGGTATTTTTGGTGATTAAGCTTTTTACTTGTAAAGTATATAGGGTGATCCATATTAACCTCACTAGGCTAAGTATTGCATCAATTTCCATGCTAGAAGCATTGACATGGACATGGAATAGTTTAGTCTAGTCGAGGAACTAGATAATCGATGTAGTAATAAGCTTATCTTTTAAGGCTACAAAAGCTTCTTGGCATGATCAGGTCCAAATGAAATGTTCATTATATTTTAGGAGCTCCTCTAGAGGCATTGCAATCCTTTTATATCCACAGATAAATTTCCTAAAATACCTAGTATGGCCCAGGAAGGCATGAACATCTCATTGGGTAGTTGGTGCTGGCAGACAGCGGATGACAACAATCTTGGTGGGGTCCACTAGAAGTCCATCTCGACAAATAATGTGACCAAAGATAACACTAAACGAAGTAGTAAAAAGACATTTATTTAAGTTGAGAGAATTTTGAAGTGTCCTTCAATGCTCAATCATGAGCCAAAGATTGGAACAATGGTCTTTCACCAAGCTGTATACTATCCAATCATCCAAATAAACCTAAAATAACTTATGGATAAAATCCTTGAATTCCTCAATGGTTATTTTGGAGAATACAGTGAGGGAATTCTTCAACCCAAATGGCATGATAATATATACAAAAGACCCCCACTCAGTGGAAACTTTAGTCTTTTATTGATCCTCCTCTACGATCTGGACTTGATGGTACCTAGAGAAACCATCTGTGAAGGTATAAATTTCACATCTAATGACACCTTCAAGGATTTCTTTGGTGAATGGTGTTGGGAAAGAATTGGTAATGCAAGTAGCTCAAAGTAACCTATAATCCATGCAAATCCTTATATACCCATCCTTTTTCATGTTTATCACCATAGGACTGACCCACACCATAGCACTGACCCACTTGAACTCATCGATAGGAGTAGTGACTCCTACATGCAACATACTATCAATTTATTTTGTAATACGTGCATGCAAATTAAGATTTATTAGATAAGTTTGTTTTTTGACTGGGCAAGCATTGTTAACTAGTTTGATATGCATTTTACCCAAAGACAAGTGAACACCCTTCATCTCACTATAGTTTATGGGGAAAACATCCTAATATTCTTTCAGCATCTCAAACACTTTTGAGATTTTAGTATCAGACCAATAATTTCCCAAATAGCCATCTTTGGTGCATCCTTCATGCCAATATTTCACTGTATGGTCTGAAGTGGCTCCAAGTGCAAGTATTGTGTATTCGGAATGGTGTCATGAATAGTTATAACACCATACTCCATTTGTATATCCAAATGATTGGTTGATGGGTTAGGCAGATCAGATCCTTCACCTTCATTAACTTGGAACACAGCTTTTTGCTTACCTTTTCGAATTTCTTCTTAGAGTGCATGATTGATTATAGGTTTTGGTGCAGAATATGACTTCTCAATAGTATCATTGAAAATGGTCAATAATTATTCCATCATGCCATGTATGCTTTGAATCTAGTCTTCAACAGAATTGAGGCCACCAATGACTACTTGATGCATGGCTTAAAGAGTAAGGCACAAATCCATCCTTGGGGACAAATAGGATAATACTAAAACCATATTATCCTTAAGCAGGTGCCAAGAGTGTGTACCTATATATCACTCCTCATGAACATACCAAGATCTGGGCTAAGTGCGTAGATTGTCATAGAATGCATGAACCCAAAGATATTTTGGCAAGAAAGATTCATCAGCTAGTCACATTGTCCTTCATGCCTCAAGGTGAGGTTTTGATGCGCAAATACCACTATAGTTGATAGTGTAATGTATGTGATTTTCATGATGAGATCGATGATGCAATGTTGAACATATATGGTCCCAATTAATAAGATGCTCATGATGAGTCTGCCACCACCTTACAGTTATGTCATCCATAATGTGAACAAGTGATCACACATGATCAAAATTAGAAACATATAAGGCCTTCAATTGTTGGATGAGTTCACATACTTCTATTTGCATGTGGAACCATGAAGCTTCATCTAGCCTTTCAAGTGGTGCAACCATAATTAGTCCACTCACAACTTGCCCAGTCACAAGATGAACAAATCTATGGAACTTGTGATATTTTCACTAAGTGTATTCATGACTGTTGATGGCACCACATAATCTACCAATAAGGTATAGTCACATTGCACACAACAATTATAGGTGTTACTCATAATATCATAGAGGGATTATGCATCCATCCATTGTAAGATGCCATCAGGGGTGAGATCATGATGTTCATTGCCTCAAGTTGTGACATTGTATATATGATTAATATCCTCATCAATGTTAATTGGTTCAACATATGGGGGCCCATGATCTTGGTCCAATGGAATGAAAATGCATTGGTCAATATCTTAAAAGTTGATATATCTCTTCTTGAAGATTAAATCATCATTGTTTACATAACACCATGGATGACTCAATAGGGTTGGAAAGTCATCAGTCTTAGCCAATTCTAGAACTTCAAAGTCTGCTTTGAAAATAAAATCAAGGATATCCACAGTGGTATTTTTAAGGATTCCAATCAACAAAGCGTGAGTCTTGTTGGCCATGAATAATACATGGGGAAAAATTTACAAGGCTGGACTAGCCATATTTTACCAATCATCCTTTGTGAGGACATTGAATTCAACATCAGTGTCGACTAAAATGTCTTGGATTACCCATCCATCAATGGCAGCATTCACCAATATTTCTTTGTCCTCTTACAGGCTAAGGGGAATGGGAGTATCTTGTCATCGAGCATGATTTAATTGATGATCTTTAGTATGCCTTGGCATATGATGATTAATATAGTTACATAATAGAGGTACAATATCCTCGTCTAAAAGGCACTTATAGAGCTCTTCGAAATCATCTTGCACTGCGTCTTGGTGGTACGTGGCCTTCTGCATATCAACGTATTGAGTGGCATCATGGTATTTAAGAAATTGAATCTCCTCTTATAATTCCCTTACCAAATTCATAGTATCTTGGAGTACTTATTTATGTTACTAATCATCAAAATACCTAGTTGCACGAGGCTCTTCATGTTGTACCTTCTCAATAGGTGGAGTGGATTTAGACTGGGACTATCCTTCATTGTGCATTGTAATATTACCTTGTTAGGTTGTTGGAGTGATAGGCCATGATCACCAATGTGGCTTCTCAATGCATATCATACTGACACCCTTCTCATTTCTTTCCTTTGTAATGGTTGTGTATAAATTAGGACATTCTTCCAAACAATGTTCATTTTTATAGAAGCACATGTAGGATAGACTGAGTAGTCTTGTTGGTAGTGATCAGGAGAACCACACTTGTAGCATGTCCATGGTGGAAAGCATCCACCTCCTCATCCTTGACCTCGACCTTTCCCATGATAACCACCATTCTCTTGGTTATAAGAAACAAAGGCCTAACACGTACCACATGCACGTGCCTCATGAATGTCACCAGTGAGATGATAGTCATTGGTGTCATGTGTATATTTAATATATATCTTACAATAAGTGCACTTTTGATTGAGTGTCATGTTGTAATAGAGGACAAAATCATACATCATGATCTTCTTAGAAAATTTCATAAGACTACTTTAGTACAAGGCATATGTTCTTATGAGATCAATTATTTCTATTATGGCCTTCAAACTCACAATTAGTACACCAAAGGCCACTACGAGTGTCATGAGCACTCTGTGCAGTCAACTTCTCTAATTTGGATGCCATTGTAGTGATTTGAGCCTCCATGAAAGGACTAATTCCTATATCAATGCTACCAACAAATTCAACATGAAGGGCAGTTTCTAAGGCCTCGTACAAGCTAGTAAAAGTTATCTAAGATAATGTTTGTCTAAAGGGGAGTAATAGTCCTCCCATGAACCACTAATCATGTTGAACAACATTAATCTCAAAGGAAATATTGGAGAGAAGTGTCTTGAACCATGCATCATATTTTCACATGCTCTCAGTTAGCTCTTATTTTATATATTTTAGTGCAACAATATCTTTTTGCTCAAACTCTAGAATACCAAATTCCTAGAGGAATGTTGCCTTAAGCCAGTCATAATCAATGACTTCTTTTGAGGATCATATTTCCTATACCATTTGTGCATTCATTCCAGGAGCGTGGTTGCAAACTGAGTGGATTTTAGCTCAGAGGAGGTTATGTCACACTCCCTCCAGATAAGTTCACACTTGTGAACATGTTCAAAGGCATTCTCCACACCTTGATATTCTATAAGATGACACATCATTTCATAGTACATGGTGGGTGGTTGAGGTGATTTCAATGGTGGCTACTGAAAACTTCCAAGTCATGTTCCTTGGGGGAAGTCCACCACTTCCTCCTGCACTACCTCCTAGTCCACTAGATGAACCACCACCTAATCCATCTTTGACGCCTCCCACAATAGCAAAAACACCTGATATGTTGGGTGTTGAGGTAGGTTAATTCACTATATTTGGGCTAGTACTTTTTCCACTACTTACGCTAGGTCCACCAGGAATACCAATGTGGGCCTTAAATTTATGTTGTAAAGGAAAAGAAAGAGTTAATACACTAGTTTCTAAAACTTGCTCAACTAAAGGTTCTCTTACAAGGTGAGTCTCTGTCTCTATGCTCTTTATATCACAGTTGTGTATTATTAGTTAGTCTACCTCAAAATCATGAGCTCACACTATGGTTGGGGAACTGGGTTGGTTCAACTTGGGTTCTTTAGTCTCCACTGTCTAAATTGTTTCCATTGCATATGCTAAAGCTAGCATCGGTTATGGTTCAAAATTTGGAGAGTCCTTGTGCTCTTTTGCTTCCATGTAGATCCTAAAAACACTTCCTGAGTCCTCCCATCCACTTCTTATGTCGCTTCCACCTACAATTCTTGATTGAACTTCATCATATTTGTGCCTTCATAATTACTATTAACTAGCTACCATACTAAACCAAAAATCCTTCACAAATACTCCTACATTACCCTACCAACTGGGTTGCTCATGCAAGGGAGATTTTAGCCTTCTATGGGAAAAATTCAAGTCTAGAGTCAATAAATAACTTCTTCACCTCCAATGGGAAATTCTTGAGATACTGACCACATGGTTCTCAAAGAAATTAGAACTTGGCTTGTTCTAGAAATGAATAAGTTTAAATGGCATACTTCAAGATAGCTATTTAACACCCCTCTCCACTAGACATCAATAGCTCATGGCCACGGTGCTCCCAAGTGTGCTAAGGCCGTATGATGCTCTATTGTCCAAGTTTTCTTCTGCCCATGATTTCTTAACTAGTCTTGAGCACACGTTGTGATCCAAGCATGCAAATGAATACGTATTTTCACAAAGAAGGTTTCATATAAGGAACTATAGATATTTTGTTCAACCCACACATGTGCAAAAATTCTCGGTTCAATAAATGGAACTACAAATTATCTTCAACACTGGTAAGCCATCGTTCAATGTTTTTGAGAGGCAATCGCACGAGCATTTTCCACCATCATGCAAAAAACACTATGGGTCCCAACAATAGAACCAAAATGTTGGGTTAATTTTATATCTATACTTTTCCTTAGGTGCATGCTAAAGTGATTAAGACCCAACAAGCTAGTGCGCTAGCATTTCATGCAATACTTAGAGTTCTTGCACACTCACTTGAAGCACACAGCAACAAACCGGTTCCTGTGGGTTTTGTCATGTGAAAGTGTACTTATCATATATTGGTGCTCGAATATATACTTTATTCAATGACTAACCAGAAAAAGAAATACACAGTTGTGGGCCTAAATTCAGTTAAGTAAACAAACATGATTGAAATTACCATCACTATTATATCTAGATTCTACATTGATAATATTCAAATAACTCAAATTCTATTACTTATATTCATAGTAGATTCACAAATTACATAACAAGCACATTTTGTGACTCAGTGATACAATTCAGATATAAACTGGAGTACAATAGAAACATTACAATGATATACATGATTACATCAATGGAACAATCAATAATAATCAATCATTAAACAATAATGATCAGCAGCATTACAAAACTCTAAACAAAGGTATTTATACTTGGTTCTCCCTGACCAAGAGGTTACAATAGTAATGACACTCTCAGTGACTAGCTAATGATCTCTACTGGACTAAGAGTTGTGGCATCTGACTACATTATTTCCCTAAGGACCCAAGCCTTTGTTCCCCTATATTCCCATTCGGTGTTGGATCCTCATCGCCAAGTGTCTATCTTCATGTGGGTCGGTGCTAAACCTGTGCATGATTTAAGTTTGTTCCATCCCTAAGAATCACTCCTTAACCATCTCCCACTTCCTGCACACTCCCTAAGTATTTCACTGATATTTTTAGCCCTTCGCTCTCAGGTTCTTCATTTACTATGCATCCCATCTAACTAGGTTTTCTTATGTTGTGATCTCTTACGCTATGGTCTTCTACACCTGTATAACTTTCATGTCATGGTCATTCCATGTCATGATCTCTTACGCCATGGTCTTCTGCTCCTATATAGCTTTCACAACATGTTCTTTCTGCGTCAAGATTCTCCCACACCTTTCTTCTTTCGTGCCATTATCGAAAGATTTATCCAAAATTCAAGGTCTAACAAACTCAGTTGTTATATATCCAAGATGTTTGACCAACTTCAAAGACACAATGTTGAGACCCGAACCATTATCTACAAGGACGTGTTTAACTCTATGGTTCATTAGACTGACCTCAATATACAATGGGTTATTATGCAGAGGGCCTAGAGAAGACATCACTTTGGTCAAAGGTGAGATGTTGGATAGGGGCCAAGTGTCCTACCATGGATTTTAATTTATCTGGAGTGATATCATCTAACACGGGATTGGTTTAAATATTCATTCAGGATGTCTTTGTGGACAGTAGACATGTGCAATAAATCCATGATGAATATGTGTGCAGGTGTCTTTTTTAGTTGTTCCACAATATCATAGGCTTTCCCCTCAATATTATCAATTTGTTTATTTTTGATAGGCATGGAAGGTTGATTAGGCTCATTTGTAGTATTTGGTTGTGGTCTTTTGATAGTGACCCTAGCTCGTCAAATAACGATTGAGTAATCTTGATCTAGTTCTTGGCTTTGGTAATTGGATAGGTAGGTAATGAGGCTCAGAATGATGATTCTTGGATGATATGGTGTTTGATTATCAACATAGTTCATATAAGAATCATTGGCATAAGGAGGTTGGTAAGCATTGGTCAGCAAATAAGCATTATTGGGTGAAGGTTTGGGTATGTTTGTAGTCAGTCTAGGGTTGATAGTGATGGTGGCAACATGACCATCTAAAACATGTCCTACAACATTGTTATAAGTATACACAATGGCATGATGATCTCCTTGGTTGGTTTGGTCATTTTTCCCTTGGTTCTAACCATTTTGTTGTTGTTGTAGTTAGCATTGTTGTTGTTGATTTTGTGGTGGATTTCTTTGACGCTATTGTTGGTACTACTACTGGTTATTATTGTTATGTTGGAGAAACAAATTTTGGTAGATACCCAAGTTATGATTGTTCGTAGGAGCATGGGTGCCTCTTTCTATCACTCCATTTTCTAACATGTTCTCAATCAAATGCCTGAGTTGGATGCACCATCTTATGGAATGTCCTATGACATGATGGTAATCACAAAATTCATGTTCCTTATACCAATCAGGAAAAGGAATTCCTTTAGGAAATGACTTTGATATTGGCCAACTAATCATATTTTCTTGAACCAATCTTTGAAGCACAAATTCAATAGGCTCACCAAGGTCACTGAATTGTCAGGTTATGGGTGGTCTTCTCCTCAAAGGAGAGGCTTAAAATTGGTTTTGATTTTATGGCAGTTGGTTTTGTAGAGGTCTTGGTTGAATGTATGGAGGAGGTGGTTTTTGAGTGCGTGGAGATAAATGGATAGCTAGTGTTTGCATTGTCTAAAGGTGGCATGATTCAATAACCTCATTGCCAATAACATTTTTATTTTAGTTGTAGGGTTTAGGTCCTCATTGTTGTTGGCTTGAGGTGGTGTTGAAGCTGGTATTTGAATTGGGTTATGATTATGGTTCTAGCCTTGATTTTAGTTTTGGTTCTGATTAGAAGAGGATATCTTGATTATGCTTTTGTTGACAAGGACTTTATCAATTTGGATTCCTTTCTCTATAACCTCTTTTAATGTATGAGCACATTACAGCTCAAGATGGTATGATAACCCATTGTGTAGGCTCCTAGTAAATATTACGGCCAACTATTTATCTGGTAGATTGTGAGTAAATTAGCTCCTTAGTGCTCTCCAACATTGCAAGTATGTAGCAAAGATTTCACCAGTCTTCTATTTATCTTGGCCTAAATCCACAATAGTAATATCATCCTTAAGATTATATGAAGTGTTGTACAAAATTATCTGAGAGATCATTAAAGTTAGGTACAGAGTTCTTTGATAACTTTAGTAACCATTCCAAGGCTTGTCCAGCTAGACTTCTTGGGAAGAGTAGAAGAAATTATTTGTCATTATATGCCACTGGTTGGCAAGCAAAAAATAATTATTTTAGATGTTCTCTAGGGTCACCTTTGCCTTTGTATTTTTCAAATTCAGGCGGCTCAAAATTTGGTGTAAATGGTTTTGAAGATACTCCATGTTGAATGGGTAAGAGCATATCTCATCTAGTTTGAATTTCTTTGTTTGTTTTCCAATTTGTATAGATTGAATTGCATCCTTCATTTGTTGCAACTCTTGGGCAAGGAAATCAGAGGGAGTGGCCTGTTGTTGTGGAGGTTGCACAGTCAAAGGTGAATTACCTTGGTCAGGGTAGGCATATTATGGAATGTTGGTTGAATTATTTGGATGACTAGGTATGTGTATCAATGCATTAGGTTTATATTGTGGATATGAAATGCGTTATCGTTGGATCACATTTTGGTTCAGATTAGTTACATAAACTTGGCTATGATTGTGGCTGTGATAATGGCATTTAGCTCTACAGAATGTGCTGATATTGTTGGGTTTGGGAGGGAACTTGTTTCTTACTTATTGAACCCTGTTGTATATACGGAACATGTTGTTGACTAGATCCCTATTATTGGAGGTGTTGATAGTTGGATCCTTGTTGCACATGTGATACTCATTGGGTGAAAGGTAATTTTTGACGTGCACCTAGTACTTGTTGTACATAAGAACCTTGTCATTGGTTAAACACCTATTGTTGAAGCAACACTCGTTGTTGAATAGGCACTTCTTGGTTAGTCAACTATTGTTGGTTAGGCAATTGTTGTTGACCAACTGACACTTTCTCACCAATAAGAATATGTTGTTAGTTAGGTAATGTCTATGGTTGATAATATATATTAGTTTGTGCTTGTTATGGTGGTAAGTTGGTCTGTTATTGGCTTGTTTCTCCTGTTACACATTTGAGGAAGCAATTGGTTGAGGAATGGAGGTTGCTTGTTAATTTTAGGAAATAGGTGTACATAATCCCTGATGTTGTAATCCACTCATGGTGTTGTTTGGAGGAACTTGGTGTGCATTTCTTGGCATTAGATTAGACCCACTTTGGTTTAAATTGGAATGCACTTGCATGATATCCACAATGTTTTGAGTGAGGTCTTCCATTTGAGCGGCAGTCTCTTTCATCAAAATATGGACATTATACATGTCAACAAATAACGTGCTTTGGCTAAATGGGTATGTGTTTTGGCTTGCATAGCCCAAAGCATCTATTTGTTGCCCTGTTGATGGAGCTATCTCAATAATCGGTGTGTTAGAAATAGCCCTTGTGTTAAGATTATGAGCGAAATTGAGATAGTTTTGGTACACTTGTTATGTTTGTTTTATTTGTTCGTCCATAATACCATTTCCTTTTGCAAGCGTATTTTGCTCTTGTTGTGGCATTTGGACTAGAACTTGACTATAACTAGTTGATGCATGTTTGAATGGTTGAATTTGAGGTGCACTACTAAGAGTTTTAATTAAAATACTCAAACTTTAGTGTGGGAAGTCTAGCAGAAACTTGGCTCCTACTTGATATCTCTAATAAGAAATTAGTATTTGTTCTCTAGCAAACAATGTTCAAATAAGTAAAGATCATAACTTGTTTGTGTTGGCATCGTAACATAGTAGGGATCTTGTTTTTAGCTTTGCTCAATGTTAGGCATCGTTTGAGCAAGGTACTATGTCATTTACTCTAGCTCTTGGTTTGGATAAGGAAGTACAGTCACCAAACACTACACTAAAGGATAGTGTCTTTGTTCAACGTATAGAATGTTATAAGATGGATAGGGATCCCTCTCATAAGATACATCATCATACGACTCTTGAACAAAAGATTCATTGGTTGCAAAGTTCTCGTAGCCTGTATTATACATGGTTCCGCTACGTGTGTAATGAGGCATGTTTAGATCCATGGATAGGTCATGTGAAAAACAAATGGTATAAAGGTAAAAAACAATCGAGGTCTAAACAACATTTGGCTCTATGAAAGAGGCCCAAATGCTAAAAAAACTAAACTAGGCAAAGGTAAAAAACAAAACAAACATGAAACCAGTCTAGCAAAATGACATTGTTTTGCTTAAAGGTGGTTATAATTAGTGGTGGAGGCAACACAAAGGCTCAAAACTCGTCTATGGCTAAGGTAATAATTTATCCAAAGATGGTTATAATTAGTGACAAAAGTATCTAGACAAAGTAGAATAATTGTGAACTAGGATCAAAGGATAGCAATGATTTGTCCAAAGGCAATTATAATCGTTAGTGTCAAAAACAAGGCTAGACTTGAAAACAAAGAACTCAAGTAAGGACTCAAAAACAAACTAAACTAAGGCAATTGGCTTAGACGACACTCGATAATTGACTCACTAAGACTTGATATTTGATTCACAAGAGATTTTTGGAACAATGGAACTATGACATTCAAAAATTAGCACAACAAACTTCAAACAAGGCACGTGGCAACAACTTGGCTCAAAAGACTCTTCCAAACAAGGTATAAAACAAACAACTGCTAGGTTCTAGGCAAATGGGTCTTTTAGATCAAATAGGAAATCAACCCAAGTAACGCAATCCAAACACAAAAGGTAGATAAACGAAGCCAAAATTAGATGAGATTTTGGCGTAAACCTAATTAGTTTAGGATTTGATTTGCACTTTGTAAGGTTGAGTTTCAAATTTAATGTGAAAAGACTTGAATGTTCTAAGGCAAAAGAGCTAGACCAAAATGGGTAACATAACTACGCGTTTGAAACAAGAGAGATATAACAATGGCTTTGAACTTTGTTTCAAAAGCGATAAGAGATTTGGAATGATTTGGGTAGTATAATAATGCTCCTTCAAAAAAATGACATAACAATGGTTTTGGACTCAAAAATCCAAGGCAAAAGTTTAAGACAAAATGATCTATGCAACAACACCCCATTTAAACAAGTGATACACAAATGGTTTTGAAACAAATCTCTAAGGCAAAAAATGTGACACAAAAATGGACAAAGTAACACCTCTTAGGCTAAAGGAGTGTGAAAACAACGTGATAGTTTTGGACTTGTTTTGACATGACAACACAAACAAATAGTTTTAGCCTAAAAACACACATGTAAATCAAATAAAATACAAGTAGCGCTAATGGTTCATCCTATATCTAAAACTAGCACGGGTGTGTGTAGCTTCCGCCAAAGTTTCTACCGATATACCAATGCTTGTAAGGAATTAAGTGTTAATCCAAAAATTAAAGTACAAGTGTAGATAGAGTTTTTACACCCCCCTCTGTCTCTCAAGCTTTGGTAAGTAGCACGAACTTAGAGTTATGAGCGGCAAAAAATTCTACAGCAAGTGGGGGTTTTGACTAAAATCTATAAATATCAAACGCACTAAATAGTCTGAAGTGTGGCTAACACAAAGGTGCAATCACATCAATTGAGTCCAAACCATCTAGCTTGTTATGCAATGATCTAGTCCTTTGCATAACAAAATTTATGCATGTACTTATTAGTGAATTCTGATGTCTCATTGTCGCATGGCCAAGGTACCCGTTGAGATGGCTAAGCTAATCGATCACCACTATCCCATCCAACAGTTTGCCCAATTTGTATACCCCACCATGGAATGGGGTTGATATGATCCTACGATATGAAACCCCATGTCAACACACCCCTAAAGAACTCATGAGGAGGCGATGAATTCCCACCCATAAGCCAAATGCATAAAAAAATAAAAATGGAAAGACTTTAAAGGTCATTTTTGGGTCACCCAAGTCACTTGGAGCTTGGGGAGAGCATACGCAACATTCTTTTTTACACAACTTTATAAACAACGATAATAAACTAAGCACTTTTGGTCACCCAAGTAACCTAAAGGGAATGGTGGGAGAGCATACACGTAATATTTCTAATTTTTCACAAACAAAAAAACTAGTCTAATGAGCTTTGAAATTTAGCTAATAACAAAAAACAAACACATAGTGAAAAAGATCTTAAGATCTCTAACTAATATGTATGTTCTTTTTAATAGCACCAAATCCGAAGTGTGATTGAAATTTTGACCCCTTGACCTTGTTTGCACTTGTAAAAACTTTGAAAGAAACTAAAAGACAAACGTGACTAAGTGAATTTTAAGCATCAAACAAAATGTATGTGAGATTTTAACAATGCTTAAGTTTCTCTCTCCACCTTAGGACTTACAAAATGTTAAGGCGTTTGTTTGCCTAGAATCCAAAAAACAAGTGAGTAAATAACAATCCATTTTGAGTTTTTGGGTTTCTATTTTTGTCTCAGAGAAATCATCACCGATTACAACAAAGATCGATATAGATTCCTACAATCGATGTCAATTTGATTAGATCATCAACGTTTCTTACAACCACACAAAAAACAAATGTGTTTCGAAAGAAAAACACTTGATAAACAAGTTTAAAACTCAAATTTCTCATGGCTCTGCAAGTAAATAAATAGATCATTAAGCACAAAAATGACATCAAGAAAAGTTAATTTTCACTATGTTACCAACTTGTTTTGACACAGAGATTGTCATTGATCACTATAGAGATCGTTGTTGATACCTATAATCGTCAATGATTTACTACAATCATCATCGATCCCTGCAACTCTATTAAAAAAAAACGTAAATTTCAAAGCTAAAACTCTAAACTTGAAAAAATAAATGTGTTTATTATAAAAACTAAAGCTAGCATATCAATCTCCTTGGCCATATGGGTGCATAGTCCCATCGGGCGTGCCATTATATACCTTAGGTGTTCGAAGAGTAAACAATATGTATATTAGTCCCTTGTTAGTCCAAAATGACAAAAATCAAACATAACAATACACTGTGACTAAACACTTGCCTAAGAACTAAGGAGAGCATAACATAATAAGCAAGATCAAAAAATAGAGATGAAGACAATACAAATTATTACCTCCTTTGTCAAATTTGATGCTTACTTGTTGCCATAAGGATGTTCGTGCTCAGCCTATGATGATTTGAGTCTTCTATCAATGCTCTTCCATGGTGGTAGCATCTCTCTAATAGTCAATTGTGGCTTGGTGTGAAGCTTGGCATAAATTGGGCATTAGAACACTGCTCTCAAAGGCTTCAAGAAGGTATTCCAGCAAAATAACCTTACACACAAAACCTTGTTGACATATGGTGTAGGCATTTGTATTTATAGCTCAAATAACTAACTCTAATCTTAGGGAGGTTAGGTTAAATTTTAATTTCGATTGAGTGTAAATTAACCTATGTTGAATCAGTCTAACAATAGGTTAGGTTAAAGCACTCATGAAATCTGGACACCTCAATTTCAAATATTTGTGAGACATCACAACTCATTTTAGATATTTGTGAGGTTATGACTCATATTTTTGGAATATTTAGGAGATAATAAATCACTTTATTAGCTCATTTGACATTTTTGACTTCATATTTGGCTACAAATTCATTTTTTGGTAAATAAAATTCATTAATTTGATTTAGAATTTTTGTTTGGGCAAGTTAATTAATATTTATAATGTAATTAATCTTACTTAGTGCTTTTTGACTTTTGGCAATTATTTTAAATGTTTTCAATTAATAGTCTGACAAGCCAAAAGTGTCAAATGACTAGGTCGTAATTTGATTAGGGTTAAAACTGAACTAGGTTTTTGGTGCATACAAGGTAATACAACAAATAAGCTAGACTCATGTTCTTGGGCAATTAAATCCCTTACGCAAATGAATTTAAGCAATTCAGGTGATTTATAGGCTTAAAATATGTCATTTGCTAGAAATTGAACTGAATCCCAATTTAGGCATGAAAATGGCCAAAACTAAGTGTCTACAACCTCTAACACATAAATATTCGTTAATCACATCAAAATGTCCTTAACAAAAAGAGCATCATCATTCACATTCACATCATTTGTCAACTAGTGTAAATTTTAGAAATTTTGGAATCGTTTTTCAAGCCTAGCTTAGATCAAGCAAAAGGTTTTTGAACAATATGGATAATTTTTTTACAAGTTTATCACTTCTTATAATTGGAATCTCGGATATGCATAATTTTAGTGTCACAAGTCAAACATGAACAAACACGACATACAATCACACTAGGGTTTTAGGGAATTTCAAAAATTGTAATGAACCAAGGTTTGATATCTAGCACATCAAGCACAAAATAGGGCCAAAACTTTAGATCTAAAAGCATGCAATAAAATTAACATAGGAAATTTCAACGAATTTAAGTTCAACCCAATATGAGGCAATATCATGAATAGATCCAACCTTATGAGATGTAAGACAATACAAGGTCACCAAAATGTATTCAAATAAATGCATTACATTTATTTAAACATCACAATAAATGTAAAATACAACAATAATGCCTAAATAATAAGTAGAACAATATGATAAATATAGAGGGATAGAAATGGTGTATTTGTGTGTACAAGGTTGTAGAAGACTTGTCACAGATATCTAAACTAAGAAATGTGCAACTAATCCAACATGACTATCACCCAGAAATTTGAATCTAATCTAAGACAACTCCAAAGTCCATCATACACTTTGCTCCGAATAGTTGTTTGTTTGTAAATTTACAATCTAGATAAAATCCCTGCAACAAAAATTTAATTTCTAGGTTTTGCTCCCCTAGTTTCTTTCTTCACTTCCCTGCCCTTAGATCTTGTGTTGCGACTCTTGTGTACTTGCACTATTTGATTTGGCTCTACCCTAGAGTGTTAAGGACAACACATTGGATTTTGGGGCCTATGTTCAATGGGAAGTTGTTGATTTATCAAGGCCTTCGAATGGGACAGATGTCAAAAAACAAAAAATTACTTCAAGAAAAAAACTTCATAATGTGAGCCAAAAGTGTTCTCGATAGAATGCTGGTTAGGTAATTGATAGTGCTTGTGTCAAAAGATTCACAATACTTTTATATTCATTTGTGACTTTGAATTCAAATTTTGCAATATCGGTGCTTATGTTAACTTCTAACAACTACAAATGGAAACACAGAAAAGATGAAACAAGCTCATCAAGCCAAAGTGGGAGCGGGGAAAAACTATCTGGATCATACAATTCAATCTAGACAAATTGTCACGGCCATACAATATAGTCCAAACAATGGGACTAAATGGATAAAAGAGCACGAGGGGGTCAGGGGATGCATAGAGGAGGTTTTAGGCTTCGAAAGTTGACAAAAGTACCAAAATCACTCAATTTTTTACCAAATTGGCTATACATAGATAATCGTGCCAAACTAACATAAAGTAACATAAAATAAAGGCCATGAGGTTATTTTTGGATACTACATTATAACATTTTTAGAAATGAGGATACCTTGCTCTATGGACTATTCTTGGATACTTCAATAGGGTTTAGTAAAAAAATGATATCACCCTGCAAATTGTTTAACATTTTATTGACTCAAATCCCCTTTCATGTTCACCTTTAGACTCTTGGGCTTGTGCAAGGTATTGTTGCCCTTTGTTTTCTTGTTAAAATGCAAACAATTATTAAGGGAACAAAAAGAGTGTACCATCCTTTTCACATTGTTTTTCATTTTTACGAAAATAATTTGATAACAAATTGTTTGAGAATGTTCATGCATACCCCTCTCTACATAGGCACTCCCCTCCCATTTCAAATTAAGAAACATAAAAATGACATTCTTATGTCAAAACAACTTTAGGGCATTTTTTAGTGCCCTAGTCTCCTTTCTAGAGCCATTTGTTATGCCCCACATGAGAAGAGATTTAAGTGTTTTGAATTTTGTGGTCTTCTGGGATTTTTTTAATATATCATGTTATATACATGTGGGCTTGATATAATTTTAAACTATTCTATTTTCTAACCATTCATTGTGACCCGATATATATAAGAAGAGATTCAAGTGCTTTTTAAATGCCTCTTCTTGTTTCCATTTCCATGTTGCAAATTAATTTTTTTACAGGTCATCAAAATTGTATATTCATTTCATACATTTACCTCATCCATGGGTACTCGCTCCTTTACCTCATCCAATGCAACTGGTCATTAAGAAAGACATCCACTTGGGCTTGGTTGTACATCTTTAATGATGGATCCAATTTCACATCATCTTCTTGCCCCGGGGATTCAAATATCTGATCTATCAATATACATATGAGTTTGAGTTTGCCTCGATTTTTAAACAATGTTACAATTTATCTCTGTATAAATAAGAAAGCACAAAATTGTTATAAAATGACGATGAATTTATATCATATTTCGATGAAAGCAACAAAAATAGACTCAAATGCTCTTCCCGCGATGATTCTTTTCTAATAATGAATGCTGCATTTTTCAGGAGCAGAAGATATTCATTTTTATGTGTTAAATTATGACCATGAATCTTACGACTTGACTTGGTTATATCAAAATAGGACTAACTGTATTCGTACTCTTAGAAGTTGTTTGATCACTGGAAAAGTATCTGTTTGCCCTTTGCAAGGGGCTACACGGATCAATATTCGTGAAGGAAGGAATAGCGGTAGCAATACGAGTGCCATTACCTCTCAAAGTACAGGTCGATACTCAGTTGGCAGTTAAGATCAAAAAACATGCGTGCAACTTGATACATTTTTGCAAAACAAATATATATTAAATGGAGATGTTAACTTGTAATTGCAAATCGCATTGAACCCAATTCCCATGAACGGTCCTTGCAGTATGCCCAAACAGAATCCTTTGACTTAGTATCTTTTTGGGAGGGAGGACCTAAAATTTCACAAAATGACACAAAAGGTACTTTTTTTTAACTTCTGACATGAAGTCAAACACGCAGCCTCGAAAGAAAATCCCTTCTGCTGTAAATATCTATCCATGTAAGATCGTTGATCAATGCTATCACTATCAAAGTGAGATTTCTGCAAAATATTTTAAAAAACCTGTGCCCACTTTAATTCCATGCTAAAATCAAGTGAAGATGTTGGTAGGTGAAGAAGTAAATTGCTTCAAAAGTTTGTCCAGAATCTTAGTTTGGGGGTGAGTAAGATACCTCTATTTGAGAAGGAAACCTTGGTTTTAGTTGATAAAGAGGTTCAGCCACAAAAAGACAGCGAGGAAATTTATGCAGGTTTTAGTTCTTTTTCGCTATTTATATCACTCTTTTTCACGGCCAAAGTTAAGCAGAAAATGCAACCCAAAATTCACTTTTAACTTGCCAATTCTTTGGAGTTTTTTTTAACTCTTGGTTTGACCATGTTTTACCCATGCCAAGACTCTTCCTAGCTTCCTTTCAAGTCTAAGTCAAATATGACAATCAATTCGGGAGTCAATGGCCAGTTGTAACATTTTAGCGCAATATCAACTCAATCAAAAATTGCTTGAATTTAGTCAGACAATGGTTTCCTAATGACAAGAATGCCAATGTAATTAAGATAAACCAAGAAACACGTTCAGAAAAGAAAACACGTCAGAAACCATAGCAAGAATGACTGCTAATGATATTTATAGAAATTAATGGATACAAAATATATTTTTAAACTAAAAGACACCAAGGACGGTCTCCTGTGTTTTGTGTCAAATACACACTGGGTGCCTCTAATGAATGGTTTGCTGGTCGTAATAAAGTAACTTCGTTCCATATCAGGACTGAGTTATTTTCGTCGTGTTCCGTTGGTGTGACTTATGCTGTTGTAATGAAGCCTTTTTTAATGAAGTTTTTATTTATCCAAAAAAAAAACTAAACGACGCCACACCTTTAGGTTGGCGTCATATAACAAATTAAAGAATTGCATTGGAGAATAGGTGAGAATATATTGTAATCCAATTAGAATGTCTTGATGGTAATTTGAGTTGTTACATCTTTGTTCGATATCGATCTCGCATTTTTACTCACTGTACATAATATTTCAGCAAACTTATCTTCCAATATTGCCTGCATCTTTGTCAAGTAGGAAAAAAACGTAACAATAAAGATGTAAAATCTGGATTAAGTGATTTTCATTATTAGGAAATGAAAATCGAAGATTGTAATAATTGGTGCATATTCTCATTGGACTTCAGAAGAAGAAAATGTCCAAATTTTACTATGGGGTAACCTTGGTATCTACTTGTACCCTATAAAATTTTGGAAAGACATGCCTATTTGAGGCAATATACATACATATGTATGCAGGCATATCTGTTATTCTGCCATGCCCAAAGCACAAGTCCCATACAGGGGTTGGATATTGTTTAAAACAAATGCCACACCAATCGATTCCATATTTGCAGACTTGGGATTGTCAATATCAAGAATTAATACCAAAAATGCTGAAACATCAATACATTCAATCAGTTTCCCTGGTAGCAGACACATGAATCCTTGCATAGATTGCTTTTCATTTATTTTTAGTGGGTTTTAAGAGGGCTTTGAACACCTCGAGTCTTTCTACACATGCCATGGCCTGTTCTGCATCTTCAAGATCAAAATACTTGCTGACCACTAAATCCCAGGGTAAATGTGAATTCTTGTCCATAAACTGCACACCTCTGTAGAAGTGACTGAAATCCGATCCCCACGATCCCTTGATAGTGATGTGTTTCCGGTTGATCAAGAAATGAGGGTTTATGCTTACACTTCCATTGTCAGTGTATTGACCCACAATAACATATGTTCCACCATCTCTACAAAGCTCCATTCCTTCTGAAACAGCTTCTGGACGTCCAGTTGCTTCAATTACAACATCAGAAAGTTTTCCCCCCATCATTTTCATAGCTAATCTCCTTCTCTCCACAGGATCAGAAACCTGTAAACCAGATATTCATTGATAATTTTGTGCAAGAAAAATAAGATCCTCATTGTTTAATGCATTGTATGACATTTCTGTTACACGGGCAAAGTTATCAACAAAAAATATGCACAATTTGTTTTGCAATAAATTGTGCAATTATCCATCATATATCTTTCATGGCAGAAAGTTCTCACATCTAATATGTTGATGGTGTGCTCAAATCCGAATTTTCGAAAAATTTCAAGGCGATGAGTAGGGGCTCCAATCACTACCACCTGAATGCCATCAAAAGAAAAATTAGGTTTGTGATCATTCTACTCAAACAAGTAATCCTTTTTTCCATATGCACAGAATTGTTGCAGACTGATTATTCAGAAACCCTGAATATGTAAGCAATCATATTTGCTTCTTGAGAATGCAAAAATAGAAAGTAAATTACAAGAAGGTTGGAAATAAACAGAGTTGCAATGCAAAAAATATATCAAACAAAATTGTAAATCTCTAGCTTAATTGTGAGCATGTTTATGCGCTTTCAAATACACATGTGTACTTATTGCAAGCACGTGTGCATTTTTTTCATGTATACAACCACCAATCCATATTTTAGCCATGCATGTAGGTGTAATAATCTATACAACGTCAGTGTGATTTTAAGATGATATGATAATATCTTAAAAAATTTACAGTAATATAGATATCTTTACTTTGATGAAGATAATAAGAATGAGGATACTAGAGTGATATTTTCAGACTGCTAGGATTCTGATCCAATCAATGTGGTACTGAGGAGCATCAGCCCAAGCCCCAATTCATATTCAGCCGCTATATAAAGCAAACTGAATGACACTTTGTGTAGAAATTCTGAAAAGGCTCCAAGGTCTTGTTAAACAACCTTAGGACTTCACCCATATGCATACTTGTATAAGCTTAAAGCAAAGAATATAAATATGTTTAAGGTAGAATAACTACCAGATTTGATTAATGAACAGGTGTGAAGGAAAGCTAAAGACCCTTCTCACAGGAAGTATACAAAGATGATACAACTCTGAGAATCAACTTTCACCCATTTCATTCAACTTCTTATATAGATAAGTAAGGGGGTTTAGGATAGGAAGGGATCTCTATCCTTTAAGCTATGGTTGAGAATGAAACAAGCAAAAGATTGAAGTGCCTGAGATCTGACAATGCTGGTGAGTTCTGCAGCTATTAGTTCAACTGGTATTGTTATATGCATGAAATCCGTAGGCAGAGAACGGTTCCAAGGACACCTCAGCAGAATGGTATTGCTGAAAGAATGAACAGAACAATCATGGAGCGTGCAAGATGTATGAGATTGCATGCTGGCTTGCCTTTAGAGTTTTGGGCAGAAGCTGTTGACACTGCAGTGTACCTGATTAACAGAGGACCCTCTACAGCTCTGGATGGTAGAATTCCAGAAGAGGCATGGACAGGTAAAAAGGTAGATCTCTCATTTCTCAAAGTTTTTGGTTGTGAAGCCTTTGTGCACGTAGATAAGGAAAATAGAAAGAAGCTGGATGCTAAGTCTATGAGGTGCACATTTATTGGCTATGGCTCAGATGATTTTGGTTTCAGATTTTGGAATCTAGGAACTAACAAGATAATTAGGAGCCGTGATGTTGTTTTCAATGAAAAAGTGATGTATAGTGATCAGTTGAAGAAGCTGAATCAATCTGAGCAGAGCAATAGTGAATTGGACGAGGTGACGGTCCAATATGAGCTCGCGGGAAAAAGATATTATTATTTATAATTAACTTATAGACAAGTTATTATAAATAAGTTATGGATAATGATGTGCACACGTGTACTTATCCAAAAGAATATTAATACAAGTACATCTTAAACTATACAAGAGTGTATGTCCTAATATACACTAACATGAGAGGCCCCAAAGTACAAGACAGTCAAATTTGTTGTAGTTGACATCAATTCATGAATCTAATTGGACCACCATGTTCTTCTCATGAAAAATGCATGGTTTCATGAAGAAAAAAAGTCATCAAGAAATTATTTTGTATGTGAAAGTTATCGCAATTTGAACCTTGAACAGTCCAAGATGGCGTATGTAAAACTGTGAACAACATGAACAAGAAGCCAAATATCCAAAAAGTAGATATGCCAAAGTACAAGACAGTCAAATTTGTTGTAGTTGACATCAATTCATGAATCTAACTGCACCACCATGTTCTTCTGATGAAAATGCATAGTTTCAGAAAGAAAAAAAATCATCAAGAAATTATTTTGTATGTGAAAGTTATCGCAATTTGAACCTTGAAACAGTCCAAGATGGCGTATGTAAAACTGTGAACAACATGTACAAGAAGCCAAATATCCAAAAAGTAGATATGCCATTGCGAAGCTCTCGGAAAAATAGGCATGGTGAAAGATATTGTGTTAATGTATTTAATAACTCATACACTATTGTATGGTTTAAGATGCACTTGTTTATTTAATCGTAAATATAGATAGGCACTAATTATGTGCACGCTTATCCATACCTTTTTATTAGAGAAGAGTATCAGTTAACTTATTGACTTAATTGACTTGTGTTACTAATAAGAAAGTCCCATCTTAAGAAGACTTGTTGCACAAGTTAACATCTCTTCTAAACCCTAACCCTAACAATATTATCTATAATATATATAAGGATGTGGAAGGCTAGTGTGTAAGGTTGAATCTTTTGAGAGAGTTACTGTTGTAATGCTGACATTTATGTCAGAGTTTTCTTAATCTAAAGAGGTAGTCAATCTACCTAGGTAAATCACATGTACTGTCTTTTATAGCTTTGAGTGATTTATCTATCGCATGCATGTGGGTGATTGTCTTTGATTAGATATACAGATCCTGGAGCCTGTGCAGAAATTTTACTATGTTTTTACTTAAGGGTGTTCCCACAAAGCTGAAGTTTTCGAAGGGTCCAGATTTAACTGTTAAGGAGCTTGGGAAGGGTTATCTATCAGTTATTTTTACTCAAGATGAAGCTGCTAAAGCTGCATTCCAATTTGGCACTTGTGTGATATGTGGGCAAGTTGTTATATACAGGCTTGGATCTTCAACTTTCCCTGAGGGGCTCAATCAGACCAAATACCAAATGTGGGTTGCATTCCCATTTCTAAATCTTGAATTCAAACCTTACATGAAATCTATAGCCTGTGTCTTGGTCAAGATATCTGGACTAAAACTGTGTATAATAATTATTCCAGCTTAAAGGTTCATTAACGATCTTGTGTTAAAATGAATATCACTCGGCCCTTACCTGATGAGATTAAGATCTACAGGCCAGTGTTTGAGGTACCCCAACCAATTGTTTACTTGAACACGTGCAATGCTTGTTTTTAATGAAGGAAGGAGGGCCCCATGTTAGGGACTGTCCTATAAAGAGGCTTGTCAAACCTACTACTCCCAAAGGCCTCCAACCTCTTGTTCCGATGGACAACATTGAGGATCAAAGGCCAAAGGCTTCCCAGTACCAAGACACTTCTTTATCTGAAGGATGGATGGAGATTGTCAATAAGAAAAGGCAAAGAAAATAAAACTCACATCCAAAACAACAGTCTGTTAGTCCAAAACGACATTAAACCCCCAAAAGTAGTATCCCAGTCTCCTGACGTCCTTTAGTCTTCTCCACAAAACATTTTTTCCCCAGAATAGGCCACAACTAAGAAGTCAAAGCCCTAAACCCATTGAGAGAAACATAGCTAGTCATGTTCCACGCTTTAAGAACCGATATGAATCCTTGATCTCTAGCAACACGCAAGGATCAGCTCATCTTGTTGAAGCTTGAACTTCCTTCTGGAAATGTGGGGACTATTGATACCCTCGCTTAAATTCAGTGGTTGACATGTTTATGCCAAGAGAATCCTGTGATATTTTTGCTGCAAAGGTAGGGGAAAAAAACACGACACCCCCTTGTAACTTTGAAGGTGGTTCATTTTTACTCTCCGTGCATGAGGATGGTGGAGGAGGATGATTGTAACTTTGCATTCGGAATGTAGACTATGGTGGATTCAGGGGAATCCCCAACCATGGATGTGATTGGGCACCTTTCTCTTACAAGAAAGGATTGTTAGCATTTGTTGAGTCTATGTTTGAATGAATCCTCAGAAATGAACAGAACTTTTGCATTGGACGGTTGATTCTGGAAGGGATTTCAACTTGTTGGAACACAGATGATAGAATCAGGTAACAAGTATCGACTTTCCTCCATCTCTCCGGAAATTTTCAACTCCTCCATTCAGTGCAGGAATGTGTTGGGAGTCCTTTATCGTCAGTGGGGAAAGAAGAGTTTGACATATAAAGGTTGGTACAAGTTATCTAGTCGCAGACACTGGGCAGGCAGGGAACTTGGTAGCTAAACAGATTCTATGCGGGGGATAATTTCTGAAAGTTCCCATATTAGGATGGTCTGCCACTTTGCACCATTCTAACTGCATCTCTTTCAGACTGGAGACAAGAAGCAGAACCATAGACTGCTATATAAGCTAGATAGTACATTCTTGCAGCCTGCTATGTGCAATGAAGTCGTTAAAGTTGTTTGGAACCTCCAACTTCAGCCAACTAGAAATAGAAGTTGGGTTCTCTGGTGGGAGGCAGCCAAATCTCGAATGGTTAATTTCTAGGGTATGGAAAAACAATTACAAAGACAAACAAATAAAAGTAACTGGTCTGAAAAGTGTTGAAAAGAGGTTGAGACTTCAACTAAAAAAACCAATCGTACTGATTTTCAATACAATCTTAGCTAGCTCTGGCTGAAAAGAAGCTTCTGTAGTTCAGGTGTAGGGAGGTTGGGGGCTCAAGTCAGATTGGATGAAGAAGGGGGTAGGTCATTATGTTTTCCTTCAACTCCCAAAGAATCGACATTAAATTTTTTTGAAAAATGTCCCTCCAGAATAAGACGGGGAAGGTCACCATTTGCCATATGCTAAGAAGTAAGGACTGATTTTTTACACACTATCCGAATCCTTTTCATGAATCCCAACCAAGGTGGTCCCTATGAGGGTAAAATATCAGATATGTAGGGACAGCATTCCTCAAGAAATATCTGAATTCGGGAGAGCTAGATTGGAGACTCTCCCCTTACAGTAGATGATTTGGAGGCAGCTGCCACAGCTATGCCTAAGGATAAAGCCCCAGGGATACCGATAGATAGCCTACCCATTGAATTCAGTAGAGATTTATGGATACTACATAAATCATCTCTCTTTCCAATGTACAGACAGACACAAGAGATTGGCACTCTTGGAAAAATTATCAATCATGAGATTATCAAGCACATTCCCAATGGCTCCGATAAAGGCACGATCTCTGGATGAAGGCATACCAGTCTTCTTAACATCTCCTAATAGATCATAGCTAATGATATAAATCTCAAATTGAGACTTGAAGCCCAACATCATCCTAAGCAAATCGGGTTCTTCAAAGGCAGTTATATCATTGATAATTCATTCATGCCTGGGAAATAGCACAATGAACAGAGGAGACACAGCAGGACAGCATCATCATTAGATCTGACAAAGCCTATGACAGTGAAATGGTCATTTATTCTAAATATGGTCCGATGGCTCAGATTTGAAAATAGGTTCATTTATTTGATTCAAATGCTTTTCAAGATGCCACGACAGAAGTGGTGGTGAATAGCTCACTTACCAATGCCATTGTTCTTCAACAATCCATCAGCCAAGGTTGAGACCTGGTGCCCTTCCTCTACATTATAGCTGCTGATACTTTAGGCTACCTTTACAAAAGACCCACATGGGAGGCACTACAAGATAAATATGTTGTTAAGTGGTTCAGAAACTTGTGAACCTTTGTCAACACCTATACATCATTCATGGAAATAAAATGGGCATACTTAGTCAACCCATCAACCATTACATAAATACATTCTTCCCACAAAGACCTGCATGGCAGAAAATACAAGATAAATATGTTGTGTAATTAGTTCAGCAACTTGTGAATCATTTATCAATACCTACATTATTCAAGGATATAAAATGGGCATTCTTGGTCAACCCATCAGCCATTACATAAATACGGATTTTCCTCCCACCAATGGTAGGCCTAGAATGAAGTCTATGCTAACAGATTCTCAATTTTTGTTGGGAATGGGTGGGGGCTGTAGTTCATATCATTAGGTATTGTTATAAATGTTTTGTAGCCAACTTAGTTGTGTCGTTAATTATTGTATTGTCGGCTTAGGTAGAGTGTTAATAATTTTTTGGTTGTAAGGTTGGGTCTGACAAGTGTCTTAACCAACAACCATTTGGCCTCGTTAATAGTAAGTCGAATGTCAAGGTAAGGATGCTGATGTGACTGGTCCTCTCTACACCATGCATTGTACCATCCACTACCTAGTGCGATAAAGCTATTGTTCTCTCAATATTTTCCTGTGTTGTATTCATGGTATGTGATTATATTCTATAAGTAGTGTTAATTGGTAATGTAGCATTTTGATGTAAACATTTTTGGCATTCTTTCCTTTGCGAAGTCAGGTCAAGCTGAATTCAAGTATAAATGGAATGATATGGAGCCCATGAGAAGACCCAATGCACACCACACTCAAACGGATTCAAAAACAAATGAGAATGATAGAAGGCTAGATTAACAATCAGAGTGCTTATAGACACATAAAAAGAAAAAAAGGAGACACCATGCTGGAACTATAGATTGGAAATCCAAGATTGTGCTATGCAAAGTTTTGTGTAAAGATCTGAGAGGTCGGATGTATGCCACAAGGATCTATCTATGCATGTTTCTACTTGTTAAAAAGAATGAATAGAATACATTATTATATAAGTGCCATATATGAAGAGACAGATGAGGCATTAAAATAAAGGCAACCGCTCATCATGTGACTTCTCAGACTCTCCAGTTTGTTATTTTCTGAATACAACAAATGCATAGAACAAGGCTAACACTGTTGGAGTTGTGCGGCATGACTAGAAAAGAGTTAGGACTTCGCGGCATCACCACGTGTGCTTGAGCAGATCTAGAAGCTGGTGTAGTCAGATTATGGCACGAAGTACCATCTTAATACCATGAGTAAATCAAGGTACCAAATCCTACTGGACCAATTGCTCCTCCTTGAGAAGCAATGGTCCCCATTACATTAAGTTTCGGAAGAAGATGTTGAAAGTTGTTAGCAACTTTAATTGTTGTGAACCATTTCCCTTGGGAAGGAACTTGACTTGCTTTGATGAATTGGTAGAGAGGTATCTCTTGATTCCTTGCGAGTTTGACTTTGGCATTGATGACTTGATTTGTTTTTGTTGGTATGCAGCAATCAAGATTGATTTCTGCTTGTTATAGTTTATTTGCAACATCAGGGGTGTCCAACAAAGGTGGAAAGTAATGGCACAATAGTTCTACATTGAAAATTGGATGAAGACCAAGATAGGAAGGTAGATTTAGCACAAAGACCATACCGAAGTGGACAGAGCTTGCATAAAGTGTTGTAAGTATTTCATTTTGCAAATGAATCCATACTCGATCACCAACCTGAAAGGTGTTTGGCACTTGATGTTGATCATGGCATTGTTTATATTTAACATTAGCCTTCTGCAGAATGGTATGCACTTCTTGTTCAATATGCTCGATGTACTCTATAAGTTTGACAACTTTGTCAATTTCCTTTTGAGCTGAAGGGGGAATTGTTGTAGTCCTTGTGGATGACAATGATGATGGCGGCATAGGATTATGTTGCATCAATAGGTGCCAATGGTTGAAAATCCAAGCAAACCTGAAACGCCCTGTGTGTGATAGAGTTGTGCATAACTTTGTTGTAGCTATTTTGAATAAAAGGAAGACTTTCATCCCACATGTGATGCTTCTTAGAATTGTACATTTTGAGAAGATGCCCAATCATCCTATTGACCACCTTCGTTTGTCCATCAGTTTGAGGATAGAATGCAGTGTATTCGGCCTAAAATAGGTCTCTACAAAACAACACACCTCTAAACAAGTAAAAAACATAGAAGACCATGCTAAATCCAATACATGAGAATGTCTGTCGACAGAGCAATCTGAGGTTGTAGGAAAGTGTCATTGGTAATGGGTCTATAATGGGAACCTACACATACAATCTCTATTTAGAGAAAGAGGGTTCATGACCTTACTAGATCCGGTGTGTCACTAGACGGTAAAGCAAGAGCTATGGTGTCACTAGACAATAAAGCAAGTGCTATAATAACAATAATGTAAAGAAAGCAATATAGTAAATGACAAGAAGTATGTACTATACTATAAAATAAATGAAACATACGACACTCACAAATCAACCAAAGTACAAAATAAAGAGATTAGGGACTAGGGGTAATTGGCTCAAGTCGACTTGCCAACACATTAATCTCCTCATGGGCTTTTAGCACTTTCTGAGAATATGGTTGCAGATGAAGTCAAGATGGATAAAATAAACCCTAGGTAGACCAAAGTTGAGGAACGACTTGGTATACCTCGAAGGCATAGTTCCTACTCTTGAAATCTTCAAGGCATTTATTAGTAACTTGTCTTCCTTTGGCTAAGCTCCCTTAACCCTACATCCTCTTCTTCCTAGTGGGACTTGCAAGCTCAAATAGTGTGAACTGTCGTTGTTTCTTATTGCAAGCTCAAAAACTATTTTATAGCCAACGTCATCGGCAAGCTCAAATAGTGTGAATTGTTGGTGTTTCTTATTGCAAGCTCAAAAACTATTTTATAGCCAACGTCACCGGTCCGACCAATGACATCAGCCAAAACAAGGGTGCTAAGGGACGTCATCAGCTAGGCAAATGACATTGGATATGAGCACCCACCTTGATCCCAAGGTATGTCAATGAATACAGTCAAGGAGATTAATATGCCGATATACCCTAGGAAATAAAAGTGTTAGCAAAGTGAATTTAACGTGTATAAATATGGCCTCCCTTCCCCTCAGCCCCCCACGCTCCCAACTAATAATGTTGTCCAAAATAGGGATGCTGAGGGACGTCATTGGCTATGGGCACCCACCCAATCCTAGTGCATGTGAATGCATACACTCAATAATATTAATGTATGGATATGCCCTAGGAAAGAAAAGCGTTAACAGAGTGAATTTAATGTGTATACATATGTGCCCTATGACCCCCCCCCCTCACTCCCCCAAAGCTCGTTGCCCGTCACAATAGTGTAGCGAGTGATGGTGCTTCATGAAATAATTGTAACAAAAACAATAACAAATGACTAATAAATTTTGATAATACGAGATAAAAGAAAGCAAATAGATAAAAATATGTATCTTCACTTACCCAATTGATTGTAGAAGTCTTACCATCTTCGTTCATGGGCCTAGCAGCGACAATTATGCAGGTAGGTTTAGTTTTTGAATCTAGGATGGGTAGATAAGTTATATTTAGAAAAATGTGCCTAGGGAAAATCCACTTGGCAAAATTTGCTCTGGATGCAGTCAAAATGAAGGTGACAGGTGAAAGTAGATGGCTATTAGGTAGAATAAAAAGTTTGAAGTGCATATGATAAATAGAGGGAAAAAGAAGGTTGTGCATTGATACAACGTCATTGGCCCGGTCGACATCTTGCGCACCTAAGAATGCATCATGGCCAATGAGATTTGTTAGATGGCCAATGAAGTATAAAAAGGCCAAATGGCCGAAGATGTTAAGATAATTGATGACATTGAGAAATAATGACGTTTGTTAGTATGCTCGATGAAGTATGGAAATTAGAGATGAATAATGAAGTTGTAGATTTTTACCTTTGCTTTTTTTGCTTACATTTTTCTAAGTTTTCATTAAATTTGTGACTGGGAAACTGATTGGGTTCTATCATTCAAATTTTACAGTAGCATAGGAGAATCTAACTTTGGAGGATTGTGGATGCCTTCTGGTTATTGGAGTTGCTAGGGAGATTAATTGATGTAGACAGGGCATTGTTGGCCACTTGGGGTTCAAGGGAATCACACAAATGTGCAGGGTGCCTTTGGATGCAGACTTGTCAGTGATGTTTATGGACTTCTGAGAGATTAGGATGAACACCTTCAGGGGGACCACAGATGGGTACACTGTTGAGGCCACCTTCACATTGGATAATGTTCATGCTATGCTACAGTGACCTTTTGAGGGTACGCCTATGTTTTGTGACATTCTAGAGGTTGTGGCAAAAAGAGGACCATTAGCCCAATGGGAGACCATCTTTGATTAATATCATTTGCACTCCTATATAGTGTGCTTGAGTGTTGTGTATGCAATGTCTATTCCAAGTATCCAAAAAAATATTATATTATAGGACTAATGGCAACACAAGTGGTGTCACAAGTCAAACGGGGGTGTGCCTTAATTTGCTATAATGACGTGTCAAGCAATGTTGGAACGAGACACTGTGTACAGTATGAAGATGAGTGTATTGGAACAGTTGTACCATGATATATATAGTATTTTAGTGTGGGAGCATCTAGCAGTTAGACCTATGAATTTGTGTAACGCATGGTTATAGGAGAAGTTCCCGAATTACAGACCTATGGGGACACCTATACAAGTTAAAACAAGATTGCCCCAGGTCAAGGGATGGGCCCAGGGGCCATTGGTGTGATATTTAGGTTGGTTATCTAATATTAGATATAGTGAGGAGAGAGGATGTTGTATGGACCCCTTATATTGGGACGGTTGATACATGGGCCTCATGGCCATCTACAATGCAAGCTTAGAGTCTAAGGGGGCTTAAAGGGCATTTCTCATGGTGGGTGAGACCACATTTGGGTGATCGTTTTGTAGTCCAGTTTGGTTTGGCACATCCAGCAGCACTAATGGACTTGCCCCAATATCAAGCAAGGCATGGAAGAGAGCCATGGGATAGAGAAGCAAGATCACGATTGTGGGTCCCGATTTTGAGGCCTCAAAGGGCTCCTCAGCATCATGGGAGGTCATGATGGAAGATAGATAAAGTGCCAATACAAGCAAAGGATATACATGTGGTGGCTATTGCACAGGTGCAAGGACCCATTTTGGAGGCAGTTCTGGCGGGAAGTCCTATATGTGGGAATCTCACCACAACAGATGTTGCACCAATAATAGAGTTGAAGGCTGAAGAAAAGAGATCTCAATTGTGGGAGCAAGAGTGGAGATTTTGAATGTTGGAAGGAGGGTACTTAGGACCTAGAGGCCTCTAGATTATGAATATTTTGGCCCAAGACCCAATGCGATGAGCATGGCTTATGAGACCTCAACCTTGAAGTTTGTTTCTCACATAGGGGTAAGATAGGAGTTGGGCCTAATGGCCCAAGTAGCTGACAAGGATGATACAGTCCTCAGGGCACGCCACATGGGGAGGTTATCTCCTATCAATGGGATGGAGATCCAAGAAAGAGGTTTGGTATTGACCATGTGTAGAAGACTAGAAAAGGAAGTAGATGCTAGAAATTAAAGCAAAAATATGTGAATTTGGAATGCATGGAATGTAATAAATGATTGATAACATAGCTTTGTGTGCAAGTATAATAGTGCAGTGGAACTCGCAGATCAAGGCTACTCATTATGAGATACTGGGTGGGGTGCTTCCATAGCACAACACTACCATGATGCACGATCGTGTAGCAACATTGGTTGGGAGACATGTAGGAGACTTAAGACTAGTTGGGATAGGTGTAGAAGCACTTGAAAGGCAAAGAGATGACTCTAGACCTTCTTCCGCAACATTTGTGGTGGATGTAGATGATGCTCTGAGGCGACACATAATGCATGCGCAACAAGCGGTGATGGCAGAGCAACAGGGGCATCTGGCCACCATGAGAGATGATGGAGACAAAAAAAGGTTGTGGGACCACATGCAAGAGGGTGTAGAAAGAGTGCTATGACTAGGTGCATTTTACAACTAAAGAGAGTTCTTGCCACTACTCGAGGTGAGGCACAAATGTTGCGATCTAGAGAGCAATCCCTTGCTCAGATGCTTAGAGAGGCCAAAGAGGCTACGTCCTCACATAGTTTGGCCCCATGCCCTATTCTAGATAATGGAGGTGTCTAATGTATATATGAAGTATTATTTTGTACTAGAACACTATATATATTATGTTATTTTGTACTAGAACACTATATATATTATGTGTGTAATATGTGATCCCATGTTCTTTTGTCTATGTGTGTATTTTGTGTTTCATGTCATGTTGTAGCATGTTAGTATGTGATATGCATTCCTCATTGACAAACTGAGCAAAAATGTCTTATAAAAGAACTAAATGATAACATGACTCAATAGGGAATTTAATGGAATATATAATGTGATAGTATAAGCAAGGAGATGGGTTAAAACAAATCAATGCTTGTGCTCAAATTTCTCAATGGAAAACATGACCATCTAATGCCAAGAATGATGTGACAAAATTGTGAAGTGTATATGGTAGCATAGTTATGTAGTTGCATGTGAGGGAGGCCCAGTTGATTTCCCAAGATGTTACGATACAACTCATAAGCTTTTAGTTGAATGCTAATAAAAAGAGTCAAATCAAAAGAATGTTCAAAAAAAGAATGAAGATGACCAAAATGTGGTTAAAAAATAGCAATATCCATCAAGGGAAAACTGAGAAATATGAGGGAAAATAGTGAGGCACCACAGAGGCAATATAAAATCATTATCAAAGATTAGACACCCTAATCAACTTGGCAAGACTAGGAGTTATTCAACATCGAAAGGTTTAGGCGCCATGTTTTGTAAGGTTGTGGTTTGGGCTAACTAGTGAAACAAGTATTTTACCCCGTGAAGTCTATAGGACGCATGAAAAAGTAAAGGTTCCTACCTTCTAATGCCTTAATTCTCCATTCCTTATGACCCGTCGGAGCCATCAGCCCCTATGAGGATTGGGTCCTTGCATGAAAAGGAAGGTAGCATGAATGATATATAAGAGACCTACTCCAATCTACTGGCCTATGCACTCCAATGGACCTCCGACTCTTCTGTGAGGCCAACTGTTGAGTTTGAGTTGTCAAATAGAGTAGGGGGCGTGGCAATTATTTTGATCATGCCTTTTTTTGGTTGTAATTGGCTTTTAATTTTTTCCTTCTAAATTTTTGGGTATTTGGCTTTTGGCTTTGTTTCTTTCTTGATTTTGAGTTTTCTCATGTCCTCCTCAATATGGATTTGAAAGGCCAACATTTGTTTTGTACTATGACATCACTAAGAGAGCTTGCACCTAGCCAACCATAGGGAAGCCTAAAGCCTAGACACTTAGATGCTCCTAGACTTGCACCTTATCAAAAAGTACAATGTTATCTCTGACCTAAGTGTGCCTCAAAGGTAAAATAGGCACGGAAGATGGGAATTATGAATAGTTTGTAGGTAATATATGATGATGCAATGATGCTATGCTGGTAATTGACCACCAAAGGGTAATTTTGCTTTGGAAATGATTGGGAATATGGGATTCGAAGGTATATGTGGATGTGAGCAATGCAATGCGGGTGAATGAAAATGGTAAAGGGCACAAGCAAGTCGGTTAATATGAAGAAAAAGTGGTATTAATGTCATTAGATGGCATACATAGGCCATGATAGGTCTAACACACAAAAAAATGGATAAACCCAAGAGTGAAAAAGATATTAAGAAACCCAAGGGAACCAAAGAGGATCCCAAGGGAGATGACTATTAGATAAACCTAAGATGGAAATGGTAATAAGAAACCAAGGGGACCAAGGAGGAATTTAAGGGGGAATGACTACTAAATCAACCCAAGGGGGAAAAAGTAATAATGACCCAAGGGGACCAAGGAAGAATCCAAGGGAGGGATGATTGCTTGAGAAAACCAAGGGGGAAACAGTCATAAGAACTAGATATACTAGAGAAACTCAAGCATGGTTGTAAACTATATCATAAGAATAATGACATGCTAGAAAAATGAAAATATGAGTCTAACTAGTGGCAAGACAAATAATAGCTCACACATGTCATCGCATACCTCTTCTATGACGGTATAGATCCTTCATTGTAACTTGTCTCATGTTGCTACCATTGTTTCCTCAACCTTCTCCAAGATCCTTGTAATTACTTCCTTGTGAATGGCCTCAACTGAAAATGTGGGTGGAACTTGGTATGAAGCTCCATCATTTGCTACACTAAGTGATTGTGGACTCGCATCATGGTACTCATGGCATAGCTACTCACAAGGAGGTTGTTCCTGTGACTATGAAGAATGCTTGTGGGGAGGTTGTTTCTCCAACTACATAAAATTCTCATGTCTAGGTTGTTCCTCCAATTGCATAGGTTGTCTCAAGTGTTGGTGATATGTTCTACATTCATTTGTGGAGTGTGGATAAGAATGATGTCACTGACAATATCACCGCCCTCTCTCAAAAGAATGTCTCTATGAGGAAGCTGACTAGTGTGAATCATAGTTTACATACTCATCGAGTATGCGAGTACTCGACATTTTTTTCTTACCCGCAAGTTTTTGTCACTTATACTTGTGGGTCTCAAAGGTCGATTTTTGGCGAGTTTGTGCTCACTATTCACTATGAGTACTCGCAAGTGCTGAGCACGGACTCGCCGACACGGTCAAAATGCAATCTAATGGGGAAAATGCAAAAAAAAACACATTTTCCTCTTTTCAAGCACATGCCCCCACATTCTCATCACACAACATTTGAGCAAATTGGAGGGAGTTTATAGCAGATTTGTGTTCGGAATTATTAGTGCTCACATGACTAAACAAGTGAAGTTGTTTATAACATCTCACTAAATTACATTAATGTGTGAGTTGTTGTATGTAAGTTGAGTTGTGATAACAACTCAACGAGAGTAGGAGAGTAGGAGAGATATTAGGTATTAGAGATTGGTGTTGACTCCTTTGCAGGAAAATAATACACTTTATATGTAATAGTGTGAATAATATGATGAACTATTATTGTGTGTTTACATTGTGAAGAATTTATCGACTGCAAAT
The DNA here is from genome assembly GCA_037957365.1 of Torreya grandis. NCBI lineage: Eukaryota > Viridiplantae > Streptophyta > Pinopsida > Cupressales > Taxaceae > Torreya > Torreya grandis. The sequence continues at coordinate 1,881,450 of JARHVA010000578.1, read as the reverse complement.
ATTTTCATGAGTAAACTCTAACCAAATTTTACATTTGGTATCAATGCATGTTAGTGTGAAGTCTGTGGAATCTTTGGAGAGTAAATTTGTATAGGGGGTAGTCCACTCTTGTAATGCCCCTATGTATGAATTTCATTGGTATGGGATGAGATTTTATAATAGTTTTGTTGTTTAGCTTAGGTTTGGCAACTACAACTCAAGATTACCTGATTTCCAATCTCCAACTCAAAGAGACACATTAGATCTTCCTGACTCACGATCCATCCCCAAATTGGCCAAGGGTCTCTTTGTGCCTTGCCCCATGTTTGATTGGAAACACTTGCACCTCAATTCACGGATCAGAATTCACCTTGCGAGTTGCATGGAGCTGCTCGGCTTGGCCCTATCATGACGAGCGAGATCTCACACAGCATGCTCAAATCACAAGCTCATCGACAAGACTCAACATCTAGTTTTGAGATTGCATTTGAAGCCATGGAAATTTGCATTGGAATTGGCATTTAGTTTGATGGTTTGACTAATTTGTGATTGAGTTTTGCATACCATCAAATACTTGCATTGAAGCTTGTGAGTTCTAAGACGTCAGCAATGCCCAACTCCACCAAGATTTGTGTTTGTTTTGCATCAAGTAGCGTGTTAACATTGACTCCGAGAACATTGCACTCCATTTTGCACTGTACTCATTTGATTGGTGGATTGTTCTGTGCATTGCTTTCATCGACTCGACCTTGGCAGATTCAAACTCCAAATCGGTGACCTCTTTAGCGATCCAAACAACTCGCACACCCCTGTTTGCATCTCCCTGTCTCCTCAGGTAACAAATTTGGCCACTGACTCGCACACTGACTCGGCCTTCACTCCTCAACTCAAGGCGATCAAACACAAAGCAAACCCTAATCACTATATAGAGCCCAAGGCCAACATCAAATGCAGTATCTTTTGAATTTAAAATTAAATTTCTCCACATATTTTATTCGTGGGCTTGCTAACCGGATTGGTAAGGGTTATGTTTTTAAGGCAATGAGGTGATGGGGTTGTCAAAGGGTTGACCCCCTACCACACCCCTCAATGCTTTTTGATCAAATTGTTTAAAAGGATTTTTTTTTAAGAGGAGTGATTATTGATAGAAGGGTGAAACTTTGAGTAGGTAACTTTTTAGTCAATAGAGTATCATTGTTGTCTTGTCAACTGTCATAAAGTCCGAGTCAAAGTCATCAAAATTACTCTCATATGAACACATTATTGGTATAAACGATGTCCAAATTTTAATAAGTATGTTTCACATTATGGAGGGGAGTTATAAAAATAAACACAATGCGGAAACCACTAAATTTCAAGTTCCAATTGGCTGAGTAAGCAGCAACGCAACAGAGAAAGTAGGCCAAACAACGCCTCTTGTCAACCACTAACATTGGGGCCGCTTCAGCTTTAGTGGCACACATATTTCTTTTTTTGTTCTCGTTTGTGTGAAAATAAGTGGTACAGTTCTTGTTTCCCAAATTGTGTACTTCATTGAGAACTATTGTGTTTGTATATACAACAGTGCATGCTGAACAAATGTAGAATTCATGTTCGTAGTTCCCACGCTGATTCGGTTGATGTGTTCCCATCAATGATTTGGTCGATGAGAGGTTGTTGAATGATTGTTATCTCTCTACCTTCATCTAGTCCTGTAAAGCACATGTTCCTATGTTCATATTACGTGGGGGAATGTTACCAATTATTAGTACTCACATGATTTATTGTAAGTTAGTTTGAACAAGTGAGGTTGTTTATAACAACTCGCTATATTATATTCATGTGTGGATTATTGTTCTGTGTAAGTTGAGTTGTGATAACAACTCAACGAGAATACGAGAGTAGGAAAGATATTAGGGATTGGATATTGGTGTTGACTCTTCCTTTGTAGGAGAATAATACACTTTATATGAAATAATAGTTTTCAATGAATAATATGATATACTATTATTGTGTGTTTACATTGTAAAGAATTTATTGAGTTCAAATATTTTCATGAGTAAACTCTGACCAAATTTTACAATTTGTAGAGCAAATTTGAGGACTTTTGATTTTCAAGTTAATTTTTTTTCCAAGCATATAAAATCCTTCTAAAATGTTAATATTAGGTTTCTAAACGTGTTTTACAAATTTACATGCATTCCATTCAATTTCCATAATTTTCATTCATGATTTATGCTAGTTTTTCATAGTTTAAAAACAGAATTTCTTGTTTTTATCCTATACATAGGGTTAAGTTTTACAATTTTACGGTTTAGGTTTTTTTAGATGTTTTAAAAAAAATTATATTTTTTTACATACATAGGGTTTACATTTACAACTTTACGGTTTAGATTTATTTTTAAATATTGTTTTTTTTAAATGTATTTAAACATGATGTAGTTTAGCATACAATGGCATCCAACACCACATCAAGTTAAGCATCAATGAGTGGAAGACGACTCACTAGAAGTCATGCTGCCACTTGGAAGTATGGCATAGTTGGACTGTCACAGGGGAGAGTGATTTGCACGTTCTGCTTGAAGAAGGTTTCTAAAAGCATCAATCCCCTCAAGTACCATATCGCATGCATTTCTTGTTGCAATGTCATGTCATGTCTTAATGCCACAAAAGAGGCAAAACGAGAGATGAAGGCAAAACTTGGATTGTTAGATGAAAAGAAACTAGAGGGAGCAAGAGTACAAGCAATTGTAGCAACAGCCATTACTCACGAATCAATAGCGGAAACTAAGGTAAATATGCCAGAGATTGTGGACTTTAGTCATGGTTCACGTATATGAGGCACATCCACCTCATCTAGTTCAAGCAAAGACCTGTCACGTAACTTTTTTGTACCTAAAAACTATACACACTATTTATGAATTATATAACATCTCAGTCTTGTACACTTGGCAAATACAGACATTGGTTGTTCCTCTCAGTTCTAGACCTTTCCTGCAACCGAAAGGCTCACATTTGCTATCTCTTTGTGCTCATTGCTCATCTCTTAGTCAGACCAATGTCATTTTGATAACCCACGTCGTCTAACTTGCCCAGAATGCTATAAACCTGTTTATCTTTTCTCTAAAAGTTATGGACCTATACCTATTTTCCAACTACCCAGACACTTGCATCCCAGTCATCTAGATGCCTACGTCGACGCAAGTGTGATCTTTCAATGCAAGTGTTCAATACTCTAAAGTCATCCAATTTACAAACGAAACGTATTCCTATGGTCAGTCTACGTGCTTTAATGCGAGATATTCTCCAAAGGGATTGGTACAAATATAAGATCAATCCTCATTCATTCATCATCTAGCACAAACCTAGCAAAGACCTAGCAATCTCAAACCTCACAAATCAATGATAAAAAAGCATTCGAGTAAAGCTTTCCTATTCTCTCCTATTTCCATGTCAATCATAGGGACCACATCTACAGATCTAAAGTACTAAAAGAGCATCTCATGAGTTCTATTTGCCAAGTTACAAGCTAGGTCACTATTGTACTTGCTTTCCATATATTGCACCTTTATGCACACACAAGCCAGCACATTAGGGGAGTACTACATCACTCTGAGGCCCTCTTCGAAATAGTGGCTATGTAGACAACACCTATTAACAAAAGGGTCTTTGGAGTTAGCTCGACACTGTGAGCCCACTAACCCATTTTTTCTCACAGCCACTATGAAGATGAAAAACTAAGGTTTTGCTATTTGACAAGAAGCAACAACCCATGATCCAGATCTGAACACACTAGAGCAAAGACAACACAAAACCTAGAATATTTCGCATGGTCACATCCAGATCCAACATTCCATATAGGACACCTGCGTCCAAGTTAGAAAGAAGTGTCGACGCAACTGTCCGAAGTCGACGCAACTGTCTAAAGCTACAAAAGTCAAATTTCCAAAATTTGATGATTGATCCAGAATCATTTTCTAATCTACTTTTTGCATGTTCCAAATCCAGATCTGTGTTAGCATCAGAACAAATTAAGTATCTTGTTTTTATTATTGTAATATCTAGCATAGCTATACTTTATATTTTTAACATATCTTTGCATAATAAATTCAGTATATATTTTATCTGAATTTTGCAATTTATTGACCCGCTATAGATCTGTTTATCACTCTTGTGCTTATTCATTTCTATATTCTTAACCCGAACCTCATAGGATCCTTATTCAAAATTGAGGGTTAAACATTTGGTGAACCCGATCTATGTGAATGCAAAAAAAAAAAATTGATTCCTAGAGTTTCCAACCTCCTAGGGTTTCAGCTTGCCATGATGAATTTTCAGATTTGAAAGTTTTACCCTCCTCTGGTTACAAGGGCTTCATGTACATACGCTTACGAGTTTATTCTTCTTTGATTAGCGCATTTCGGCCCCCAAACAAATACATTTTGAAATTACTTGGAGGTATTTTCTACTTAGGTTGGTATATTCAAAAAGCTCTTTTTGTTTGCCAAAATATTGTACAGATTTTACAAATTTAATATTTTACTATTTTTAGTAAATATAGATATACAAGCCGTACATTGTACTTTTGTTTCCCTATTTTTTGGGGTTTGTCTCATTTCCTGCTTTTCCAAAAAAACCTATCTCAGATTTTCAAAATACTCAACCAACAATCTGAAATTGACATATCCTTATTGTATCATGTTAGAATGCTAGCATTCTTATGTCTCTTTCTTGTTCTCATTTCCATTTTTAAAAAATTTAAAATGGCTAAAAAGGAACTTATTATTTCTCATACCCTGAGGAGAGTGATCGCTACCATCCCTCTAACCAGGTCTATGTTATCATTTCTTCAAGGGCTAAATAAATGGTGTATGTATGCATATTCAATCCAAGGTACTAAGGGTTTGTGCTTGTGAAGCCTTAAAAGATCAAATCATCCTTATGAGCAAGTCAATAAAAGAGTGGCAAAATAAATTTTGTTCAAAGATCACTTTGTTGGAAGATCATATTACATACCTATAGAATCCAACACATGGTAGTGTTAATCATGTGTTTGCATTCTCATCTACCAATGTTGCACTAAACAAGGTTTCACATCCATATGAAAAGCTACAACAAAATACATATAAAACAAGTTATCCAAAAAGTGACCAAAAAGATACTAAGAGTTTAAGTGAAATCCTAAGAGATATGCTTAAAAACAAAGTGATTTAATCACCTTCTCTACATCCTATACGTTGTTGCTTGCTCAACACACCCTAATTCTCTCAAAATCAAGAAACATTTTTTTTGTCTACTTTGCTCCCGCTTGCACTCACGACTCGTTGGTCTTAGCACTCTCAAGTTGCCTTGGTGGCCCATCTTGGTTCGCATGTCAAACTAGGTCCCGAAACCATAGGTGTTGGATAGGCCACATTCATGCAAGAACTTCATATAAGACATTTAGCATGAAAACAAAGTCTTGACCTTCTAGTTTGCCTTTGAAAATTTGGCTTGCTCAACTCTTGAGTCGTCATTGGGTTCTTCTCGATTAGTGTGCCATTTCAGCATCCGAAAACCCCTACATTGTGACAACCAAGTCCGTGCGATAAATTTTCGCATATAACACTTGGTCCCAATAGATAGTTTTGACTTTCTATTTGCAATTGTAGGAGGCAACCCTGTTGGTGGAAAAATGGGCACTTTGGTATTTATTGGTTTGTGACTCGCCCAATGTGAAGCAACACCAATTCACCCATAGTTCAAGAAGTCACCGTAGAAATGGTGAATCTTCTATGCTTTTGAGGGGCAATTCCCTCGTTGGATATGAATATTTTGGGGGTTTTGTGTACTTTTTACCCGAAAGTACAAAAAGAAATAAAACAGAAATAAATAAAAAGAAAAGGGGAAAAACCCACAACGAGATAAAAACGGAGAACCATCGAGATAACTTAAAATTAAACAACATAAATGGAATTCCTTCCTCTCATATAAGAATAAACATAGAAGCAACAAGGGTTTTGGGAACAAAAGGTATGCCTGAAAGCACAAAGTCTCCTCACAAACCCGATTTTACATATTTGGTATGAAGTTCCATTGAGATCAAACACATAGAAACTCGTGGACATCAAGGAAGCTCATACATGGGGATTTTCAACACAAAGTTTGGAAAACACCATTGGTTGCACACAATTAATAAAATGTATAAATTTAATGTCTTCATCTACAAATAGAGATTTAGAATTTGTAAATAAAAGACATTAAAATCTACAAAAACCTCAAAAGAGTCTCACCCGTTTGCTTGCATTTCATTGCTCCAAACTGAAACTAACATAGATCCACCCAAAGTTGCAGTCAGCGCTCTCCAAAAGCTTGATAAAAAGAACCTGTATAAAATCCGGATTTTTCTTATTTGTAATATATTTCCCTTTAGAAGTTGAAAAGTCATTTATTTGCCCATTCTTGATTTTCTTTTCTATTTGGGCGAATTCACAATATTAAATGAACTTTTCAATTTTATATTAAAGGGACTCCATAGCACAATGGACAAAATATTATGGAAAATAAGACAATATGCAAAAATGACGGGAAATGAATGTGGTGTAGTAAACTTTGGGTGACCAAATTTCGCTACAACAACTGACTCCGACTGTGGGACTGCATTCCCTGACGGAATGCTGAAGAACTTCAGAAAACGTTGGTGACCTGTACCTTGTCCAACCTACAAGTGCACTCAAAAATCCCAATCCGACCAACTGACAAACAATTCATCTATCCCAATCATATGGGGACGAACACAAGTTACCGAGTCAGATCATCCCTGCTCAAACTCCTTGCAAACCTCCACTACTCTCATCCCATGATCTATACGCAAAAAATCTGCCTATTTGCATGCTGAAACAACCTATTTTGAAGACAAATCTCCCTAATTTTGCATATATTATGTGCATATTTCTGAATTTTCCTCATTTCTCCAAGCGCCTCCCATTAGCCTTTGCTCATAGAGATTGAAACCTTTCTCATAAAACTCATTCTCAAGTATGTTCAGAAGGTGATCTCATTTCATAAGAAGACAATCTTTGGATTTCTGATACGCTAGATCCATATATAACCCCACCAATTGAACACTTGCGAAACTCCATGTTTTGAGTCAAGGTCCCAGTCTTGTTTGAGAAAACATACTCAAAATGTCCAAAATTCATCATTCAAATTTGATACTCTTGCTCATGCTCCCATATTTGTCTTCTCATGGTACATATTTAGATCCTTGTTGATGAATTGAGTGCTTTGGACAAATTTGATTATCTCAATCGAAACATATAAAGAAACAAGGATGATTGTATTACACAAAGTAATCAAGGAAAGAGTCACAAGCACTCCTACCATAGCCTTGAAGCTTTAAGTATAGATATATCCTGAATCTTTGTCAAGCTCTAGGTCCCAGAGTTTAACATCAATAAAGAGAACACAAGCAACTCCCCCAGTCATCGCTTTCACGAAAAGCATTCCAAAACAAGAAGTGTACGAGTTTGTCAATCTTCTTCTCCAATCTACTTCTCTTTGAAGGAACATTCAAGGCACTCATCATGACCTTTGTTTCATGTCTTGTAAAATTCACAACTCCAGTAACCCAATTGGTGTTCTATAATCTGCAGCCTCTTAGCAAGCTCTGTTTAGAAGAACTAGGAAATGTTTCTTCGTCCATTACAAGGTTCCCTGTGAAAGTATACAAGGAATCATTTCGATGTTCACAGTGAATTTCCCCTCTAAAATTTTGAGCTTCATAAGGGACAGCATACTTCCAAGTTTGATCTAGAACACTTTGCCTTTAAAGACTGGACTCGCCATCAAGATATGATGTCTCTATATATCAAAGTCCCTCAACATTGGAGCTTGACAAAAGCAACAAGTCTGCAGGAAAATACTCTTTGGAATTAATCTTTACAATATTGCCAACAACTAACTTTCTCCAAGTACTTTTCACCAACGAATCTCCTTGTCGCACCTCAACAAAAGAGGAATTAATTCTCATCATTTTTGAACCGTCTCCAATCTTCAAAGGCTTCCTTGTAGCCGCAACTTGCTTAGGAGACACAAGGACTGATTGACAAAATGTCTCAAAGAAATGCGTTTTATTTGAATATTTGTCCAATCAAATTTGAATTACACCTAACAATTTCATTATGATTTTCTACTTCGCTCGCCAGAAGCCCGCAAATTGTTTGACAAAATGCTTCAAAGAATAGCCTTCAAACTGCCAACCATCATCCCTTCTCCATACAACAGGGTTTAGAGGACTCCTACATCAGTTGTAAACCCAATGTTACACCTATCACGCATCATTAAAGCCACCACCTCTCCATTCAATGGAGAAGTTGGATTTAGATAGAGCAATAGCTGAGGAAGAAAAACTTCAAACATATTCACAAGATCAAACAAGGGACTCCAAGTTTGATTTATCATATCCAAGCAAATTGTACCAGACATTACATCAACATCGGGATGAAAGATCCCATTCACAAAACCCATTGACGGAGATTTGTATGGGTACACCTTTGGTAACTCTACACAAACCTTCCAAACACTGCCATGGTAAGCGTTGTCAGGAGGTCCATTGAACAAAACATGGAATTCATTAATTCCATCATTTATCATCGCCACTTTATAGTTTGTCGTCATGCCACTTGTAACTCGAACCAGTCATGGTTCGGGCTTATCTCCCCACTCCATTGTAATCTGTAGAGCGCTGAACACCAAAAATATGAACAAAGTGTTCAAATTAAAAGAACTTGTGGACAATTGATGGACCTGACTCATCATATGCAGTCTTAGCAACGCACATCTGCTGGAACGCGTTGACAGATCGAATCACCAGTCTAGACACTATACTTCCTCTTAGGTGTGACAACCTTGATTTTGGCATTGTTTTCCCATACCTTGAATGTGTCCATAGAATAAAGAACTTGCCGCCTCAATCTCTCCAAGGGAAAGATGACAACTAGCAACATTTGAATTCTCAAAAGTTTGGATAAGTGGCCATAACCTACATGCAATCAACAAGTGCATCCATCATTCTGCCAATGGCCATCCATGTAGCTGCACAATTGCCATAGCACAACATCGATGCTCTAATGCAGCCTTCAAATCTCTCATTAGGAGATACACTACTTGCCTCTCATGAATAACAATCCTCTGCTTTGGGAAAGTCTCCATTTGCATCAACTTGATTTCCCTGAAACCACCATTTTCACAAACCTGCTCAATTGTTGCACTCTTCACAGCTCTTGGACTGATCGCTTCTCTATTGTCTTTGTTGTATCTTGACACTTAACTCCTCTAGGGATTGAGATGTGTCCTTGCATTTTATCTCTTTCATAAAAATTCTCTGCAACAAAATGAGGCATGCCAAATTTAATTTCACTATTCGATACAAGTATGTTTTCTCCAAAATAAAAAAAAAATGGTTGCAAAACTTCTTCTACCATACCGTCTCAATTTTGATGGTGGTATAGAACTTGTTGAGGATGCAATAAACGTAAATTTCTTACTCTGACAACTACCTCCATCTTTTGGAGCATCATTGGCATTTTCACTGTCATCAATTCTTATTTGATACTTCTGGGACAGTATACAACAATTGGGATGCACTTCCCGTATATGACAACTAACCCTGCGATATCAAACACACGACTTTCAATGGATCCCTAAGCCATGGTTCCAATAGAAAATATACATTTTTGTTACATCTCGATTCCTCGCTAAGCAAACTTACTTGACTATCTATGGATATTTATAGTTAGCAATTTGATTTGGTTATTATTAACTAAGCTATGAGTTATATGTTGTTATGAGAAAGTTGAATATTGCTTTGGTTACATGATTACATTGTTATGAGTTAGCTGTAGTGTATATTCTTACATTATAATCATGATAAGTTGTTATTTCAATTGTATTTTATGATGTATATGTGTCATGATATTATGGACTAACTCCCTGCTTGTCGTGAGTTGGACACAGAAGAGATTCATCCCTCAAACCCTGACGGAGGGAGAGCATCATCAGAGAGGGTGACATAGATGGAGTTGTTGGGGGACGACAAAGGAACGGCTAGAACCCTGCACACACCACATTAAATAGTACATACTAGATGCATAGTAGAATTGTAAATGTTAGTATGTTTCTGATGATTAATTGCATTTGAAATTATTTACGCATGGTTAGCTTAGTGTAACGATAATGTGGAATTAATCTTATATGTTTGTGTTATGTAGTATTTTCATTAAGTCATTATGACTAACTATTTATATTAAATAATTATTTATTATTAAGTTAATTGGAAAATAAAAACAAATAATAAGAATAAAACAAAGTATTGTAAATCAACAAAAAAGAAAAAGAAAAAAAGAAAAATCAGGGAATTAAAACAAATTTGAAAGAGTAGATTTAAGAAAAATATAGCTTTAAAGAAAAACAGATTCTCATTCAAAGAACAAGAAGAGTGGAACGAAAGCAATGCCATATCCTTGGAAGGGAAGAAAAAGATAAAAGGGAGAGGCACAGTAGAGGAGAGAAGAGAGATCGGAGAAGGGGAGAAGACAAGGAAGCAAAAAGGAAACAACCGAGCATATTGCCAGGTACGCAATGCAATTAAATTATGTGTATTTCATATTCTATAGCAAACTGGTATTATATCATAGCAACCTAGAATTATATAATGATTGGCAAATGTGATTTAAAACCTCATAACTCAGCGACCTGTATACCAAGTATGGTGACTTACAAAAGGGTAAACAGTGAACAGTTAAAAGACAACAATTTATATTTAAATGTCAACAATATATATATTTAAATGGCAATATAATTGAAAATAACAAACATTTTGTGAACAATGACTTCATTGTAAACTGTGAACCTGAATAATATATATAAAGCAATTTATATGAGATGATGACTATAATCAGCGCCGTATAAATACATAGTGTATGTTGTTGACTCTAAAAAAACCCAGCACTTCGTTTATATGGATCAATCGAGTATACAGCGAACTAACTCGAATATACACAGCCAACTTAATAGGATATACACAATATTCTAAATAATATACATATATAGTAAACAGCCTGTTTTACATTGGGCCTTGATTATATTTACGATTGTAAGTCGATCCCTTGAAAACAGCGATCCATATATATTTATATAGAAAGCGACTTATTATAATATACTTTCACAATTTAACACAGCAACATAAATATGTATGGGGCGATCTGTGCAATAGCATTATATTTGAAAAAAAAAAAAAAACATATATTAGGTACAGCAATCTATATCTATTTTCATTAAAGCCGACCATATATATATATAAAACTATGTATGGACAGTGATCTGTATGGACAGCGAGCTGTATGCTTATGTTTTCACCATCATATATGTCATTGTATATAATCCCAAATATATATCACTATTTTTGCTGGGATTTTACGTCTGTTACATATTGCTATGCATAATGAAATATATGTATAATGTACCGCTATATACAGTTCTCCAGTGACATGTCACATAATGATTATGTATAATGAATCGTTGTATAATGAAGTATATGTATAAGGAATCGGGATGGAATCGGGAACAAAAACAGTTCTCACAAAGCTATATGATTTGATTGTTGTATTTGTTATGGCTGTAATTTATTATGGATAATATGGCAAGTCATAATTCATTTATCTGTCCCATCCATAGTTTGTTATGGATATTGCATTGTGAAAATAGTACAGCATTGCGATAACATTCATCTTAATATACTTAATTACAATGCAAGTCGTTTTACAATATTGCATATTATACACATTATCGCAATGCAATATGATTTTACATATTATTATTACGGATTATTTTTCATACAATCACCAACTCTCTATGCTGACAGAGGAGCGATTCCTTTTTCCTCCTCCACCAAATCACTCCATACATATCCTGAATCTGGAAACCATGAATTCTTTAGCTTTTTATAGATCTCATAAATGGTTTTGGGAACATCATCTCACTGCCTCATAGGCGTCTGGTAATAGATCATAAAGCGTGTATATATATTAGGCGTCTTATTTAAAGCTTATTTAAATATATAATAAGCAGAACTGCTATGCCTGCTAATCGCATATAATAAAGTGATTTTGTCATTAGATTACACATGTAATTAAATGGTTACCTAGCCATATTTATGTTTACATTATGTCTTATTCAGATATATATCCCTGTTAGAAGAGTTTCGAGGTGTATATATATATATATATATATATCTAGCTAATAATAAGTATATATATACCGCTAGTAATAATGAGGGAAGAAGAAAATATATATTGTTGTATACTTGAAAATATATGGATAAACTTCATATACTCAAAATATGGATATGACTCATAACCATGCTAAATAAATACGGATATATCGATGACTATTTATGACTAATTGAAGATTATGTCTGGATGTATTTCTTTGGATATGATTCATAGTAGTTGATGGATCTATTCTAAATAAGTGGCATGGCTTGGCTAAAATAACTAGATTATCTTCATATATAACTAGATAATATACCCGGTGATGATATATGTGTGAGCAATGTTGACTTAGTATACTTATAGTGCTATAACTGGTAATCATGTCATATGTGCTATAACTAATCTACTATATATAAGTATGGGATCATTTGGTATAAGAACTAAATTAAATATCATATTGGTTGTGCCCTCTTAGCTTGATATGTTGATTATGTAATTCTTCATTCATATGTATACTTGTTCATCTCACACTGCATGTTGTTCTATTATCATTTTGTTGTTGTTTGTTAAGCCTTGTTCCCTTACCAGGATCACAGAGGTCGTTGCAACCGGCTTTCGCTGTTATTGGAACTCCTCTTGGACGAGCATCTCCTTGATTAGTTGGTTCCTTGTGCCATTGTTTATATTCATGATCCCCATTGCAGCTAGTTTAGTTATTGTTTGAGCTCTTACCTATGAAAGCGCATCTCCTCAATTAGGTAGTTCCCTAAGCCTTTTGTGAATAGTTTGTTTCTGTTGCTTATCCCAAAAACACAAAAACATTAGAAAATGATCAACAAAACGAACAAAAGCATTGTCTTGCACTTTCGTTTATTCTGATCCCACGCTCTCGCCGTTTTGCAAGCATTTTCAAGTTTGAATGTGCTCGTTGTTTGACGAGCAATCATTTGAACACTCTCGCCATTTTGCGAGCCCATTTTCTTATTTCTTCTACAACACCAATCATGTTTTCTTATCATCACTCTTCTTCTATCCCATTTCTCGAGAGAACTACATTTGGCCTGAAGTTCACGTTAGATCTTGCGTCCATGGAACTATGTCGGCAGCGTCCACTTATCTTGTACATCTGGAGTCAGCTCGGCCACCCCTTCATTTTCTTCTTTTCCCCCCATTTTGTTCTGTGTTGTTTTCCTATCACTTGAGGGCAACTTTGTCTCCTTTGTTCTTGTTTCGTTATGTCAGTCTCATTATTTCTTAGATTAGGGATCACCCTGTCACAAAGAGTAACGTCTTTGCTGGAAATATTGAGTGTCATGGTGTACAAGGAGATTGTTGTCTGTAATATTGTCATCGATATCAAATGATGAATGTTCTATCAAGCATTAGTGACAATGGTGTTGAGTTGTGTTGAGCTGAACAGATCAGTTGTAGAGTCCTCATGGAGATTGTATGTGCACCTTGAATTCCCAAAACAGTCATGTGAATGCCTCTGCTAGTTTGTTACATAGGGCTTAGTACACAGTTTGTTGGTGACTACATTTGCATATATAACAACATCCGAAGGAAACAATCACACCAGGGTACTCAGGTTTCTGCCTATTCCTTGTGGTCCAAGTTTTGAGTCATGCGAATGGAAGGAGCAAAAGTTATGCAGGTGCAAAGTAGGGCTCCCAAGCAATTGAACGATGTTTGAACACTTGGTCGATTTTGAAAGCTTGGGAATTTTGTCAAAAAAGTGTCTTGGATAATTCTTTCGGAAATATTGGTTGAGTCAATTCTTTCGGAAATATTGGTTAAGTCAATTCTTTCAGAAAAATGGTTAAGTTCTTGTCGGACAAAATGTCCAAAGGAAATAGGTCCCGAACAAAACTTCCGAAGGGATCCTTGCAAAACGTCCGAAGGGTAATTGGACCGTTCAAAGCTTCTAAAGGGATCTTTACAGAAATGCCGAAGGGTATTTTGCAAAAGGCCGAAGGGTATGTGGACCTTTACAGAAAAGCCAAAGGGTATGTGGACGTTTCCAAAAATGCCGAGGGGTAGTTTACAAAATCCCGAAGGAAAAGTGATCCAAACAAAGTTGCCAAAGGGTACCTTACAAAAAACCCGAAGGGGATGTGTCCTAAACAAAGGTGCCGAAAGATATGAACGAAGAATTGAAGGGCAATTCAAGAAGTCCCGAAGGACACTTAGGCATTTTTTCGGGAAAATTTTCAGGAAGGGCACTCGGACAAAAAGCCCGCAAAAATTGTCCCGAAAAGCACTCAGACAAAAAGCCCGTAGAAATTGTCCCGAAGGGGACTAAGACTAAAAAACCCGCGGAAATTGTTCCGAAGGGGACTCGAACAAAAGCCCGCAACTTGTCTGAAGGGTAGTCCGAATGAAGAAGGGACACTTGCAAGTTCCGAAGGACAGTTTACAAAATCCCGAAGGGTAGTTCGATTGAGGTTAAAGGACACTTGAAAGTGCCGAAGGACAATTGCGGAGGACACAAGGCCGGTTCGAAAAAGCCAAAAGGCTTCCATGACAAACTCTTGAAGGGCATATAGACAAAGATAAAGTTTGAGCATATCTAAGACAATCGAAAGGAGCAAAAGCGAACCAATCATATAGGAAATATCGAGATGCGAGAAAGAGCTCGACTATTAATGCAAGAGAGATCAACGGTTCTATTTCAAAAGTGGAAATATCTAACAGTTCAAAATAGACAATGAATGGCGCCAATGACAAGATGAATAATCCTCATTTAAAGACATGACCAAACAAACTGTGAGCTCAAAAAATCTACACGGAGCTCGAGATTGATTGATCCAACCAATCAATCATCGATTAAGGAAACGGCACAGTAATGCCCTCAATCCAGCAATTGCCAAACATAGTAAAGAGACTTGACCATTGCAATGTGATGCATGAACCGAGACACGAGAAAGCGTATAAGTCAAAGTCACATTGAATGAGAACCAAAAAAGGGTGTTGAAGTGTGAACGCAATTGAAGATGTGGAACCCTAAACTCATTGTCTATACATATACGACATCTTGAACATTATAACTAGCTCTGGCTACTGTTGCCGTCACAATTTTGAGAGTGAGTCAAACGCTATCGATAAGAGATATATGCAGACAAAGTAAAAAGGCTGAAAAAAAGGGAGGAATGAAGTGTGTCTAGATAGAATATATCCAGACATATGTAGATAGAGTAAAAGGCAGAGAGAAAAGGGAATGAAGTGTGTTAAAACAAAATATATCCAAACACCAAGAGCGTAAGGCAGAGAGAAAGTGAAGATACACAGAGAATGTGCTGAGATTGAGCAGAGAGGAAGAAAGAGCATACAGAGAATGCGCTGAGATTGAGCAGAGAGGAAGAAAGAGCATACAGAAAATGTGCAGAAATTGAGCAGTTGCAGATCAGAATTGTAAAAGAGAAATAGAAATTGGATTCTTTCATGAATCTGTCTTGTTTACTAGAGTTGTAGCTCCATATTTCTGATTGGTTGGTGCCTTCAGAAAAACTGAGTTGGTGCTCAGTTAGGGGATTGGTGTCTCCTAAGGATAAGTGTCCTTGAATGTACCCAGTGTGGTTTTGCCAGTGAGGTGATTTAACTGTGAGGTTGGATTAGAATAGTAGATTCTAGCAGCTATTCTCACCGTGGTTTTTCCCTTTGGGTTTTCCACGTATAAATCTAATGTAATGTGATTTTGTGTGTGTGATTTTTGCATATGTTCTTTACTATGCATATGAATTGATATCTCCTTTAAAAAATTTAAATCAACTAGTTTTAGCTGATCTACTGATTCACCCCCCCCCTCAGTAGATAGTTGTGTTCAACAGTCTCTATTACACTTAGACGAACGATTCATCTTTTTCTTTGTTGGCACTAACATTGTGACTAACTCTTGTTTGTGTGTTTATTTGACTTTTATTATTGTTTTGTTGTGCGGTGTTGCCTCTCCATTTATTTTGTTAGTATTTTATTGATCGTTCATTTGTATTTTATTGGTGTTTTGTGTTACTGTTTTGTCTTGTATTGTTTTGTTATTTTGAGTTCAAATACATTCTATAATCACTTTTAGTGTAATTTTCAGTTAGGCTTGATTTGTTTAGAATTGTATTTAACTTGTTCTTTTGTTTTGTTTTTCAAGTACATATTGTTAAATACACATGGATCTTGATTATTCATATCTTGCTTTCATGTTGTTTATTAAGTTGTTCTTGCTGTGCTTTTATACATTTTTATTCGTATTCTTGTTGTGCTTTTATACATTCTTGTTCCTACTTAAATCATGATTGTTCATATCTTGATTTTAAATTAGGTTACATTTATGGATTGTTTTTTATCTTTGTTTTTGTTTAAATGTAAATAGTTGTAACTCTGGTATAGGTAGTTTTTATCATTATCCTTAGTTATAAATATTCACATTTGAACCGACCATTTGCAATCGAAATACAATGTTATTATAAGTTACTCATACTTATGATGCAAAAATTTCATTTTGCTATAGTAAACACCAAGTGCGCCAAGTCCAAAAGTCAACGACACTCCTAAGACCATTTATGAATACATCGAACCTAACACGAGACTCGATGCAAGACGTGCATCTCTTAGCACTCACTATGAGTCTACTTGACAATTGAATAGTGGTCCATCTTTCTTTTATTCTTCATTCCTCATTCCATTTTCTCCCGCTTATAGGCGAACTACATTGGCCTACGGTTCATCTAAGCTATGTAGGCAGCACTTGAATACATGACGTATCTCAAGGCAGCTCGGCCACCCTTATTCTTCCAATCATCTCTTTCATCACTTTGTGCATCCTTGTATACCTAGTTTTTTGTGGCTTCTTCGGTCATTAGACCATCACATCTGCGTTTGTGCCCACTCATATTTAATCTATGCATTAAATTATCTCCTTGATCTATGCAGTCAATTTGCCTTACTGGGACACAATATTTAGACCAATCATCGATCCAATTAGCCCTACTGGGGCAAACTTAATTATCAATGATCAAAATCAGCCCTACTGCGGTAAAATCAATATATCAACCAATCAAATCTACTCTACTGGGGCACCTTATTATTTTCTTTCTGTGGAGCAATGATCTCATGTTTTTTCTAATTCCAAGCTCTGCGGCTTTTGCCCTCGTTCTGGCAATTTCAAAGTGTGCAACTTGTCTTGGGATCAATCATTCTCTAAGCCCTCAACTTTCGCCCTCTTTTGGGGTATGTCAAAGTGTGTCGCTTATATTTTGGGATTGTATCCCTCCCACTTCCCCCCGCCTTAGGGCCCATTATATTATATTCTATTTTTGATCATTGGGAATCAGCGCGTGCAAGCATTAGCTCATACGGATATACTCTCATCCATGGGCTAGTTTCACTCTCTCTTTTTTGAGAGTCCATCCCCTCTTTCATCCTCGCATACCCTCTCGAGGGGGCATCGTAGGCCATTTCCTTCCAACTTCTTGACAACTCTTTCATTCTTTGAAAAGACGTCGTTTCGACTTAATGTCTCACCACACCTTCTCAAACAGGGGCAAAATGTAGACTTCCAATTCCTATCACCACTGTGCTGAAATTGTCAATCTAAACAAGATTATGTGACAACTCACAATCTGGGCCAAAATCAATCAAACATGCTAAATGGATCGAGCTTATCATGTACAGGTGCCAATTTAGGCTAATGTATCATTGAATGGGGCAATGCATTTTATGTAATTATTCTCTTTTCTCAAATCACTTCGACTCAAATTGCGACCATGCAAAATAACACTCTGAACCACTAAATTCTTCTAATTCGAAAGCACATGTCATGTGCATGTGTTATTTCGTGTCCACAATGCTCTGACTAGGGAATTGTTCCGTACTCAACTAACACCTTCTTCCAATTATACTCCAATCAAATTACGACTCAGTAAATTGACATTTCGACCAGTTTGATTAAGTGAACAATCAATTTCCAAAGAATAGTAGAAATTAATTAAACCCACTTAAGCAAATTAAGAGCCTAAGTGAAAAATCCATGGAAGTTATTGAAAATCTATTAATTGGAAATTCATTTCTAATATCTGCATCATCCAATGACATCATCAATGGGGTGGCATCCATAAGCCATTAATGGAACAAATATTTGTTTTAAGCCCCCCATGCCTCATTCATGCCCCATTCTTCCAAATATTAATGGGGATATTTATGGTTTGAGCCTCCAAAATTGAATTGATCTATGACCACAAATCTTGATCTCAAGATGGATGGTCATGGTTGATTTTGGTTATTTTCAAAAATTATAAATACAAGGCTTCACCATTTATCAAACAAGCTATTTTTGTGTAATGTTATTATGCAGAATTATCTTCACAAGATTCATTCATGCAAACTTATTATGCAAAAATTGCAATAGAAAAGCTTCAACTATTTGCACACAGTGATCAAATTCATGAGCCTAATTCATTGGTGCATTGAGAGATGGAGGAGCAAGCCACTCATCATGGACAAAGACTTGGAGCACCAAATCAAGGAAAAATCACGCTTCTTGGTCGCTCTTGGAGGAGGGACGCTCTTGGGAAGGTTTGATGGCAGTATTCCTTCTTTCAATAGCTCTTAGAATTCATTTGCAAAACCCCTTAAGGGAGTGGGCTTAATACGTTATGTTCTTTATGCTTATTTGGGTTTTACTTTACTAACGCATGGACTAATTTGCTTCGGATTCCTACTCTACAACAACCTTTACCTTTGCAAACCCCTCTAAGGAGAAATGTGCCTACTCGTC
The DNA here is from genome assembly GCA_037957365.1 of Torreya grandis. Lineage (NCBI taxonomy): Eukaryota > Viridiplantae > Streptophyta > Pinopsida > Cupressales > Taxaceae > Torreya > Torreya grandis. The sequence goes on along the minus strand of JARHVA010000578.1, from coordinate 1,862,478 downwards.
GAGTTTTTAGCAACCTTGGAGAACCTACTGAAACCGTGTTTCGCAAACTAGCCGTTGCTAATCTGATTAGCTGACCGATTCTGAAGCACGATCCTGAGGGCATTCTTTATCCAGACTGGTACCAATAAAATGGGTTATGTGAATACCATTGGGTTAGCGGGCATAATCTACATCATTGTGTGCAGATCAAGCACCTCATTGAAAATATGTTGGAAAATAAGGAGATTACATTGGATAATAGCGCATCTACATCCAATTAGAACCTGGGTATTTATCAAAACCCATTTCCACAACATAACAACCAACAACAACAACAAAGGCCATAACAGTAGCACCAACAGTATCAACAGTCGAGACAACAACAACGTCAACTGAATGGATGGAACCAAGGCCAAAACGATGCCAATACCCAACAAACTTACCATGCAATTGCACATGACTACAACAAGGTTGTAAGCCATCTTACAGGAGGTCACGTTTCCACCATCACCATCAATCCAAGACCAACTGCTAACTGAACAAGACCATTGCTAATCAATTCTAATTAACCAACTTATGTCAGTGATACTTCCTTGACCTGGGACCACATACAGGCGTACCAGCAAGCACGGATTACTATTTTTGGACCTTATACCAATAACTAGTCCTTGCCCCATGACCACATACAAATGCACTGGCAACCGAGACTTATCCTATCTGGTCCCCCTCTACCATCATTTTCTAGCAACAATGACCCTGTATCTAATTCCGATTGTGCAATCACAACTCGGTGGTCAAAAATTACCATTCTAGGCCCGCAACCATCTGCCACTGAACCCATCCAACCCATCGTTCTAGCTAGGAACAAGCCATATACTGTTGTGAAGGAAAAGACGTTCGATATTGTGGAACAACTTCAAAAGATGCTCGTACAAATTTCCATTTTGGATTTGTTGCGTACATCTACCATCCACAAGAACATCTTGACAAAGTTCCTCAGCCAATCCCAAGTTCCAAACAACATATCCCCAGACAAATTCCAAGCTTTGGTTGGACATCTAGCCCCAAGCCAACCGTTGACCTTCGACTAAAGTGATATGTCGTCCCTTGCCCCTCTCCATAATAATCTATTGTACATTGAAGTTGTCATAACGCCGCACAAAGTGAAACGGGTCCTCATAGACAATGGATCATGCCTAAATATTGTGTCTCTAATGGTCATCAAGCATCTCGGATACACAACAGCTGATCTCCAACCAGAAACAATCACTAAAAGGCCTACGACAATGAAGAGCAAGAATCACAAGGCACCATCAACTTCACAGTTATCATTAGGCCTTTGACCCATGATACACTTTGCCATGTGTTAGACCTAGATTTGTTATACAATTTGCTCTTGGGTAGACCTTGGATAGACGTAATTTGAGCCATCCATCGACATTGCACTAGTGTCTCAAGTTCTCTCACTCAGGTATGGAGGTCACCATCCACAGAGATTTGCAACCCTACAAACATTGCAAACACTTGGAGGCCGAGTACGAAAACTATAACTACCGTTTTGGCTTAGATCCGATTCCCAAGATGGACAAGGGGAAAGAAATACTTGTTGATTTACCAAAGGCCAACTTCATCGACCCAGATACCCTTGATTCATCTTCCCATATGCCACCTCCTGCAATGTCCAATCATTTTACCATCACAACCAATGGCCCAAGAGAATATTTGACCCATGATACATTCCACATTGCCAAGCTTCCACAGAACCCCAAGTCCTATGGAAGACCTAAAGCCAAGCCACCTTGCATGGAATGGCAATGAAAGGGAAAGGCCAAGCTCCATAGTCCAACTCCTATCATTTTCACAACTGGCCAAGAACAGGACCCACTTGCAAATGATGAAACCTGGTTATACAACAATAAACTTATTGATTGTTACAAAAATGCCAAGTACCCCATTCCTAACAAGATCATGGAGAACCAAGCCTATGAAGGAGGCCTCGAGCCAAATCAATAAGGAACACTTGAGCCAATATCTATAACATGGTACAAAGGAACCTATGGTCTCGGATTTAAACCGTCTGGGGGTGACCCCACGTATCTTATTCGTGTTCCAACGCTGACTACTAGTGACGACGATGCCAACAGCGAAACAGAGTTCGATCACAACCTTTACGAAGACCTGGCCAATACCAATCTGTTTGACACCCATGCCATTTGTACTCTTAGCCTAGTTATTTGACCCAATCCGCTTCCTCTATATCACCCTCAACTTATAGACTGGGACCCACAAGAATCCACAGGGCTTGTAGAAGAATTCAAGAATGATGAGGCCTTTTGTGATTTTGTAGATCTAAGAGACAATGTTTCATTAGGAGACCACAAACAAGGGTTCTCTATCAAGTTGGATCCTGCAGCCTATTTCAGAGAGCGGGTGTACACCCTTAGCCAAAAACAAATGAATAAAACATTGAGGTCCCAAAGTGAAAACCTCTTTGAGACACTTTTGGACCAGGGTAAAAGTAAAAAGAAATGCCAGTCTTTTGGTAAAAATCTGTTTCAAGCGCGCCCATTAGACGGGGGTGTTCATCCTTCCTCAAACATAGCTCACAAGACTACCAATGTCAAACTTGTCTATGGGTCTGAGTTCAATTTTGAAAAACATCATGTCTTTAACCGAATCATCCAAGAGTTTCCAACAGTGTTTGTAACATGGCCATCCTTACCATTGGGAGATTCCAATTCGTCTTGCCTAGGAGACCTTGAAGAACCAGTCCAAACAAAAGACTTTGTCGTTGCCGGCCAATTTAAAACATTGCCAACCATTTTGGAAGACGATTCGACTCTCCTTGTAGAAGACACTATAGAAGTCAACATCGAGACTCCAGACAACCCGCACTGGATCAAATTAGACGTGTCCCTCGCTGAAGAACCTAACATCTTTACAACCCTTCTAAGGGAATTTGTTGACATATTTGCTTGGGCCTACTCAGAAATGCAGGTTTGGACCCCGCCTTGGTTGTACACCACCTTGTTGTACATCATGATGCCAAACCTATTAAACAGAAATTACACAAGATACATCCTCGCATTGCTATATTAATAAAGAAAGAATTGAAAAAACTCTTAGAAGCGAGATATATTCGACCGATCGACTATTCAGAGTGGATCTCGAATGTTGTACTAATTAGCAAGAAGCCAAAAGGAATCAGGATCTGCACTGATTTCAGAGATATAAACAAGGCTTGCCCCAAGGAGGACTTTCCTCTGCCAAACATTGACATGATAGTTGACTCCATAGTCGGGTACAAAATACTTTCACTAATGGATGGATTTTTAAGATACAACCAAATCAGAGTAGCACCAAAAGACCAGCATAAGACAAAATTCACCACTCCATGGGGAACGTTTTGTTATCAGGTTATGCCATTTGGTCTCAAGAATGCTAGGGCCACATACCAAAGAGCCATGAACATCATATTTCATGATATGATGCATGACATTGTTGAAGACTACGTCGACAACATATTGGGAAAATCAAAGACCAAAGTCGATCATCCAACCACACTAAGAAAAATATTTGAGAGCCTACGTGAATACAAGGTCAGACTCAATCCTAAGAAGTGCGTTTTTGGTGTTACTTCAGACAAATTGCTCGACTTCATTGTGTCCCGCCAAAACATTGAAATTGATCCTACCAAAGGACAAGCCATTACAGAGATGCCACCAACTTCCAATTTGAAATAGCTCCACAGTTTGCAAGCAAGATTCAATCTATCAGACGCTTCATTTTGCAGTTGGCCGACAAATACCATCCATTTACATGCCTACTCAAGAAAGGTGTCACATTTCATTGGGATGAAGGATGCCAGAAAGCCTTCCAGCATCTGAAAAACTATCTTGCCAATCCACCTGTTTTGTTGCCACCTATGCCGAAAAAGTCGTTCTTACTGTATCTATCTGCCACAGATAAAGCCCTGGGGGCACTCCTAGCTCAACATGACAATAATGAAAAAGAACATGCCATGTACTATCTAAGCCATACACTAGTTGTATATGAACACAACTATACGCCCATTGAAAAAGACTATTTAGCTATGGTCTTCGCAACTCAAAAATTGTGGCATTACATGCTAAACAACAAAACCATAGTTATTTCCAAAGTAGATCCGCTCAAGTATCTACTATCCAAGACAGCTTTACAAGGTTGCATGGCCAAGTGGATCATGCTTCTGAGCAAGTTCGAGATCGAATACGTCAACCAGAAAGCCATCAAAAGACAAGTTCTTGCAGATCAGCTTGTTAAAGCTCCCCTTGTAGATATTGAACCTCTAACTTTTCAATTCCCAGACAAGTCCATTATGACCATCATTGAAACACCTCCTGAGGAGCAGCACTAGAAGCTATATTTTGATGGGTCATTCATAGCACATGGATCGGGGGCAGGCCTATTGTTTATTACACATGGGGATCTTATCCTTAAATCATTTCATAGCAGTTTTCTTTGTACTAACAACATAGCTGAATATGAAGCTCTCGTCGCAGGGCTTCAACAAGCAGTACAATGGAATATTCAACATTTCAAGGTTTATGGTGATTCTCAATTAATCGTCAATCAAGTTACAGACCACTTTCAGACCAAAGATGACAAGTTGGTGCCATACAAGGCCATGATTGACACTCTCAAACGGCAGATTGCCAATATACAATTTAAACACATACTAAGGGCCAGTAACAGAACAGCAGCTGCCATGGCCACCATTGGCTCTTTGATCTATCATCCAAACAAGGCAAGAGAATATCAATTCCTCATTGAAAATCTTCTAGCGCCAACTCATGAATCTGCAACCGTTGCAATGATCTGTGATATTGTTAGTCCCAGCTCTATATGGTATTCAGACCTTTTTACCTACCTTTATGATCATATTATGCCACCAGACCTATCCTGCAAACAGCAAAGGGCCTTTACCCACCGCGTTGCATGTTATACCTTGGACCCACCCTTTAACGCTATAGCGTTGATGGAACTCTGCTTCGTTTAAATTCGGCATAATCAACATTAGCATTACGGGATGTTCATGAAGGAATATTTGAAGCCCACACTAGCAAGGTCGTCCTAGCCAAAAAGCTCCTACGTACCGAGTATTATTGGCCAATTATGGACACAAATGCAAATGCATATGTTAAAAGGTGCAACAAATGTCAAAGGCATGCCAATTTGATTCATGCCCCGACCAAAACACTCAAACCAATGCTTACACCATGACCGTTTGCTACATGGGGCCTCGATCTCATTGGGAAGATCAACCCAACCTCATCTTATGGCCATAAACACATCCTTACCGCTACCGAATATTTCACTAAGTGGGTCGAAACTATACCCCTCACGTGACTGGAAAGCAAATTTCCAAATTCATCTTCAACCATCTCATTTGCCAATATGGTATCCCATCTGACATTATATCTAATAACGGCGGATCGTTCCAGAACAAAGATGTCAAACAACTGTGTGTTGAGTACAACATTACTCAACATTTTTCTACCGCATATTACCCACACGGTAACCACGCCGAAGCATCCAATAAAACCATTGTCAACATCTTTAAAAAGATTGTCAATGATGTTGGCCACAATTGGCACCTCTAAATATTTCGCATCCTCGGGGCATACTGCACCCAACAGGGGCCACTCTATATTCCCTAGTTTATGGCACTGAGCCCATTCTTCCCATTGAGGTCAAGTTACCTTCTTTGCGCATCTCCTTGAAGCACGTCCTAGACGATGAAGATTACCGATTAGCTCATCTACAAGAGCTAGAGTTACTTGATGAAAAATGCAAGGCCGCCGTCAACATCCTTCAAGCATACCAGAACAGACTTCGTGGCCACTATAACTGATAGGTCAAACATAGAGAGTTCGACCTTGGTGATCTTGTTCTCAAAGAAAACCAACAAAATACCACGGCGAAGAAGAGGCACAAGGGCAAGTTCAAACCCAACTGGATAGGCCCATACATCATTGTTGCAAATTATGGCTCTGGAGCATACAGGCTCACTACACCAGACAGGGATGCACTTGATGAGCCAATGAACACTATACAACTCAAGCGTTACTTCATTTGAGAGACTTGAAGTATGGTCTATGAGGTCCGTTTCCGTTATATGGCAATATCGACATTCTTCTTTCTACCACCATACCGTTCTACCATACCTTTCCTATCGACCGAGTTGTTTTTACCGTCCCTACCCAAACCCTTTGACCTTGGTCCCATTCCTTTGGTTCTTCGGGCACCTTCAACAAAAAGACTCGGATCAAGTCTCAGCAGTTGATTCAATATTCTAGACAAAGGCAGTATTTTGGAGCTATATGACAGTGGTTTGACAGTTGCATCCTTCATTTCTTGTTTCGTTTCATTCAAGAACTACTGATTATAACCGTCTTTGGACAAATCAGAGTGCCACCGTCGTGGTACTAATTATAACTGCCTATGGGCAAACTAAGAACACCTTTATCATGCCTTGAAGTACCACCTTGCCATTCATATGCCACCCTGTGCCATTTGCCTACTTTGCCTAGTATGAGAATTGGTTGCTACCTAATCGGACTCCTCCGCTATCTGGCGAAACCACAATGACTTGAGGTCCCATCCTGGGACTATATAGACAACGCTCGATTTATGTTGAGGTCAGGTCAATCACCCTTTGCCACGTTCTCGCCGTTTTGCGATCAATTTTAAGTGTGAACACTCTCGCCATTTTGCGAGTTGGACCATTTAGTATCTCATAATTCTCAATCGAGTTGAGATACTTCGACAAATCCAAAAACAATTGAAAACGATCTTAGAAAATCCTAAAAAACAACCACTTCTTTGCCTTAAGGATTATGGGACGCCTAACTATTTCACAAGAAACCACTTGTCATTTAGTTTCCCCATCCTTACTGACCTAATGTCCCACGCTCTCGCCGTTTTGTGAGACCATTCCCATATTCCTCTACAATATCCATCATGTTTTCTTAGTCAATCATTTGTCTTCTATCCCACATCCTGGGAGAACTACATTGGGCCTCAAGTTTATGTTGGAACTTGTATCCATGAAACTAGGTAAACAACGTCCACTTGCCTAGTGCATCTGGAGTCAACTTGGCTACCATTTTCTTTTCTTCTATTCCCCCATTTTGTGTCTATTTCATTGTCTTTTATAGCTCAAGGGCAATGTTCGTCGTCTTGTTTGTTCTCTGTTTGCACTAACATTGTGATTAACCATTGTTTGTGTTTGTTTCTTTTTGTTCTTGTTGTTTTGTTTTGTTCTTCCTTTCTTTTCCCTTTTTAGTGTATTGTGGTGTTTTTGTTTGCTTGTTTCTCTGTTTGTTTGCTTTCATTGTTGTGCCTTGACTTAGTATCTCTACGTTCATTAGGTGATTCCTTGCGCATTATACTTAAGTTCATCCATATTCATCCGTCAACATTGTCATCATGGTTTTTATCATTGGTGCATTTGTTTTTTATTATTTATTGGATTGTGTGTCAGTCCTTATGCATATTTTGGTTCATTTATCATGATGTTTTATCATGATGCACACCATCATGTGCTATAGCAAAAATCAGCTCAGGTTATCTTACAAACAATGCGGCTGTAGTACTTCACCATGGCACCTAAAAACTTTCCAATCTACCCAAATCATTCCCACATACAGAGTAATTAAATCACAAAAAAAAATTAATCCTTGTTAGTTCGAACGTGCATCTCCATACTAGCCAATTGCCTAGATTCATCTTTCTCCTCTGTACCAATTTGCCATCATATTCCCATCATTCAACCAATGATTATAACTATCTCTAGGCAAATCATTGTATCTCGTACCACTTGCACTGCCAATGATTCTAACTGCCTTTGGGCAAATCATTGTGTATCATCCCTCCTGCAAAGAAAATGATTATAACTGCCTTTTGGCAAATAAATATCTTTCTGCCTAATTGAGGCACATTTTCATTATAATAATGCTTATAACCGTCTTTGGGCAAGCCAGTATCTCTATCTGCCCAACTGGGGCATGTTTTTAATCTGCCAATGATTATAACTACATGTAGGCAAATTATTGCTTTCCCTTTTAAATGATTATGATCGCCTTTGGGCAAATCATTTTCTTGTTACCCTAATCTTTTTTTCAATGATTATAACCACCTTTGGGCAAATTATTATCTTTTTTATCCTACCCATGTCGATGATTCTAACCCCCTGTAGGCAAATCATCATGTTTGGCTGCCCAACTGGGGCAATGCATCATGTCGTTGATTATAACACCCTGTGGGAAAATCAATCTTTTCCATCCACTTTTACCTTTTGGTCCCATCATTTTCCTTCTTTCAAGGGATTGATTGCTGACCCTTTTTTGCCGACTGCTCCCTCAAGAGGGCAGCCAGAGCTCATCCATTGTTGTTGAAGTCGTAGGCATACAGGGCATTTTCATTCTTTGAGAAGACGTTACTGTGCCTATAGCTTGCAACGCCTTCCCAAACAGGGACAAACTGTAGACACCTAAAACTGGCCACAACTGGCTTCCGATCGAATTTCAAACTAATTCCTACCAACCATTACAAACTAAGCCTAGGAATCACTGAACGTCCCAAATTGCTTGCGCATCATTCATCAATGCTTAAAATCACGTTGAGGCATCCCTATTTGGGGTATCCTACCATATACAACAATAACCTCTTACGAATTCATCCCCAATCACTTTGCAGCATCACAACTGTCAATTTGGCCTATAGACCTATTAAGTGGAGCACTTGCATATTTAATTAAATCTTGAAAGAGCTAAAAGGCTAATCAAAATCAATTAACAAATTAAACATAATTAAATGCCTAGTTGAATTATCCATTTGCAATTAATGAATATCTAAAAATAGAAATTTCAAAAATCAAAATATCTAAGCCTTTATCATTGCTTTTATGAGTTGTCAAGCTCTTTGAAAATATCATAAAATATCTAATTTGAAAGCCATGCCTAGTAATTGCAAATCATAATTACTTGACAACTATTAACTCAACTGGAGTTAGTTTTAACTCACCTAGGTTTAGTTTGAACCCATTTCAAGCCCAAACTCAACCTTAACTCACCTTGGGTGAGAGTTAATTCCTAAAGCTACAAATACAAGACCATACCCCTTCATTTTTAAGCTTGGATATTGTATAGTTATTATGCATGATTTGCTCCATAAGACTCAGGGAAGTAGCGTTACCATGCCCAAATCTTAAGCCAAGCAACATCATAGCCAAGGTGCCAAGGATAGAAGGAACCAAGCAAGCTTCATTATCAAAGACTTCTTGATGCACAAACCGAGCAAGCCATTCAACAAAGCCATTTGGAGCTCCAAGGAAGGTAAAAGAGTTTTTTCTTTTATGTTTTTGTTGTGCTTTCATTTAGTTTTGTTACTCAAGCTCTTCCTAGTGTCTAGGCTAGAGGTGTTAGTGTTTATTTCATTTTTTTTATGAGACTAACACTAGACTAACCTCCCCTCTATGTTAAATCCTTGTTCACAATTGTTAGCTAGAGTTAGATTAGGGTTTAGGGGCAATCAATTACTGCATGTTTATTTGGATTGCTTACAATTATTTTCCATTATGACAAATGCATTGTTGAATGTTAAATAATGGAATGAATGAATGTCGTTTATTACCGTTTCTACAACATTAAATGCATGTAATGAATGAACACCAAAATCAGTCGCACCTTCATTTAAACAAAACCCATAAAATGTTGCTTTTAAACACGAGAAATCTGAAATGCATGGTTTTACCATTTCCTGAAACCCGCATGAATGAAATAGCGAAACTCGCATTTCCCTCTAAACCATCAAAAGACCAGTGCAACGATGAAATCAAGTTTGAATATTCTTACACCAACAAAGGCCCCTTGACCGGAACAAATCACAATGAACAACTGAATGAAATTAGTACATCATGACCCAACATATAAAGAACTTGGGGAGATCCGCCTCGCAGGACTCCTTTCAAGAGACACTGGACGAGCTTCGCCACCCCAAAAGCTTAATGTTGGCGAGCCGTGCCAAATGACATGTCAACACTATAAGGAAATTCAAATACTATTGTGCATATCATAGAATGCATCGGCATCATACAGATTGTTGTTTTGCATTAAAGAACAAAATTCAAAGTGTCAAAGACAATGGTGATCCTATCATTGATACATCACTCAAGCAAACCACTCACATTAGGAGTACTCCTAAAACACAAGTGCCAAAACAGCAAATATGGTTATCAAAAGACAATTCAAAGCAAGATAAGGGTCAAAAGAACAAAGAAATAGAGAAAATACCATTACCAAAAGAACCAATGATATTCAAACCACCAAAAACTAAACCGTGTGAGATCCCTTTGTTGATCAATACCGAACAACAAAAGGGCACAATTCCAAATGATTATGACAGTGGTGATACTATTCCTAATACCAATATGGCAATGAACAATTGAGCAAACTTTGTCTTGATCCACTCAATACCTTACCACATGGTCTATTTACACCTACAAGACTTGGTACACAACCAAATACAGATAAAGGCAAGGTAATCCATATAGCTCAGGGTGTTCATAAGGTGTTAAAATATGAGGTGCACATAGATACACATAAAGACATACCAGAAAAAACACAACCACATTATGGGGCAATTCCTTATTCATATGCATATGCTCAAAATGACATATCACAACTTCAAGAACAACCTAAGATGTTACATCTTTCCAACACTAATAATATAAAGCATTGGTATGATCCTAATACCACAGAGGATTGCTATGATCATGATGATACTAATTACGTAGCGTATGAATATGATACAGAGCATTCACAGAAACATCTCCTTGATGAGTACATTAGATCTCGATAGCACTTTTCCTTGTACATGTAAAACGTGAGGAGGAACATGCTATGCACCACTTCCATTTATCCAATCATGATTCAAACAATGTACAAGATCCAACTTAAGGTTGCAAGGTCTCGCATATTCCAAAAATAAAATAAAATAAAATCTTCAAAAATTCAAAAATATTTTCAGCATTCACAAGTTTATTAGCTCCTTGGCATTTATGTTGTTAGTTCCATATCATCAGATAACATATCATTTCTTTCTATATACACATGTTTCACGCATCTTTTGAGTGCGATTCAGGCATACATAAATACATGATCTATGCACTTTCAAATGTTGGGGCTATGGACATTGGGGGCATCCGCTTTTTTTATCACGATACATCCAAATTATATCATTCTATGGTCACTTTACATTATCATGTTTGAGTTTATGTACTACACGTCTTTATCCATGCTTATCTCTTTCGCAGTGTACTTGATATGCTATGTACTTAACGTTTTTTGCTAACACATAAATCTAAGGACTAGTATGATATGTTTATTTTGGTTGCTTATACTTTTCCTTTATACACTTCCTTAAGTGTTTTGTTTTGTTTGCTTGAACATTTGAATATGCTCCATTGTTTACAGACCCATGCCTTTGTTTGCCTCTTTGACATTTGCATATGTCACTGCTTGTTGTATGGACGCTTGAATATGTCATTCTTGCTCTTGTGGACATTTAACTAAGTCATGTCCCTTCGATTATGTGACATTTGAACATGCCCCTTGCTTGAGGTCTCCTTGGACCAATTGTCTTTTGACTTAATTTTGAGTGCTTTATGTGCTTGGTTGCTTGTTGAACTTGTATTGTTACTCTCTAAACGTTGTCATAATCTATATCATGCATCTTAGGCCTTGATGCGATCACATTTTGCGCGCTTCCATGATATATCTACCTAGACAGGTTCCTTTTATATGCTATATGGTACATTCACAATTTACATGGTTATCTTATCCTTTTGAGGTAAGGTAACTACCAGTTGGTATTTTCTCTCACCTCAAAAGGGAGAGCATATTAGTGGGGGCATGCCATAGAGGCATGACTTCCACATTTCTTCACATATTCAAATTGTTGTGGATACATGTTTTGAAAACACGTTCTCCACATTTGCCACAATTTCAAATTCAGTGAAAGCATGTTTTGGAAACATGTTCTCCACACTTATTCAATATTCAACATACCCAGATTATAGTGGAGGCATGTTTTGGAAATATGTTCTCCACATTGGCACTTATATTAGTTTTCAAATTTCTTCATGTATAGTAGGGGCATGATATAAAAAGCATGCCCTCCACACTTGTTCAAATTCTAAATTGATCAAATTCACATTTATATGATTCAGATACACATTTGTGGCATAATTCTATACATTGGTACCATTGTTATACATAGTTTCAGCATGAGACATCTAATATCCATATTTTCTAAAATCCATTTATCAAAAATCATCACATCACATTTTCATCTCAAATAAATGACATCATCATTCCACTTGTCAAAGCTCCCCAAAATCCCAAGCAAAAGGACAAATCATGACACACCCATTCCTCATTATGGCATGCCCATACCCATTCAAACTCTTTCATTTATGAGCCAACACACCAACTTATCAAATCCGAATTAATTAACTAACTAATCATTATTAGTTAGTTGATTGGTTTAATAATAAAATCCATGCACCAAAATAAATAAAAGCATAAATAAATTCATAATATCATCACATTATTCCAAATCCCAAGTTGGGTCATCACAACACCCATCTCTAATCAATCACTCCAAATCCCAAGTGATGAGACAAAATCTAATCAAGCCGTACACATCCAACTCCCCTCATTTAATTCCCAACTCCTCTCATTCAATAAGGAATTTGACTCATTTCTAATCTTTGATCTTGGATCAAATCCAACAGTCCTTATCACTTACAAAATCTATAAATTGGAGGTCTCCCCTCCATATCTAACAAACTTGAAGAGCCTAACGAAGTTCTGCCCAAACAATCAACAAATCATCAAATCAAACCATCATCTAATCAATAAGGGAATATGTTGCCAAAATCCATGCACGGTTTCATTTGAAGAAACCACATCTCAAGCATCATCTACAACACAATCCATACATCAAGAGGCTTGTCTTCGCCATTGGTAAGTGAAGGTATCACACACTTCTCCCCTCTTTGCTCCTCTGAGGTACCTTGCACTTGTTTAGCATAAAAATTAAGCTTTGATTGTTTGATTTCTAAAAAATTTTGCTTTGTTAACAATTGTCTTGTGTATACATTTGACACACTCGGTGGGACCCACAATCCCATAGTCTTTAATTTTTGACTTGCAAGGTTGATATTTAGTCTTTTTCATGCTCCTAACCCTCTTGTGCAGCAAGTATCGCTTGTCAAAGACTCTCAAGCAAACTAATAACATCATTTTTGCAGGTTTGTTTGTCGAAGGCATATTATCAAACCAAACACACATTTAAACATATACTTAATCAATAAATCTTGTTTGTGCATCTTTTTATTAGCTTCATTTGTATGTGCATGTGATCTTTACGTCGTGTAAGCTCTTTCCTCACGACATAAGGCGAACTTGGGAATCAAAAGTGGACTAGATCAATTGTGTTATCCTTAGGACGCACTATGTATGCTCTTCCCTCGCACTGCAAGGTGATCTTGGGAATCAAAAATAGCACACGCCTATTATATTTTATCTTTTTAGGGTCACCCAACGTAGAGACAAAGCCCGTGTTCCGATGGGCTATATAAATTCTTAGGAAGTTGTCGTTATTGACTAAGCGGTCATCCAGTTTACTGGCGTCTTGAAGTGAGGTGGTTTCATCCATCAACACCCAGGCCCTAGACAACACCTTTTCCACACAGACTTGGGCCTCATCATACCGAAAGGTATATAGAGGACGCACCTAGATAGCCTTGTTTATCCTAAATTACGAGCCTCTTTGCCGCAGACGGATAGTGTTGTAGGGAAAATAAGATCCCCCAAGATCATACACCACATACCTTTTGAGGTACCATCGGTGGACCACTAGACAACTATAATCCTACTTGATTAGCTAGGTTGTGCTTGATGTTTTGATTGCTCCCCTATGTGCTAAACCAATGCTAAATCTAATCCAAAATCAAACCAATCAATCAAGTCAAACACTCGAACATAATCAAACTTTTGATCCAAATCCAACCAATAAGTTTATCCAATCAGCATCAAACGATCAATCTGTTTGGTCAATCCGAACCAAACACCCAATCAACCAATTTGTTTGACCTAGTCAACCCCATTCCAATCTATCGATTAACCAAAATCCAGTCAATTCCAAAATCAACCGAATCCAATAAAACCCCATGCAGACCTATGGCATTCAAAACCGATCTATATAGAGCCCAAATTGAACAATACATATTTGAAAACAAGGACAATGTCCTTCTGTGGCTCATAGAAATAGGTGCCTGATTTCCTACAGACTATGATCTTGCAAACCTAAGCTCCATCCTAAGTACGAAAAATCAAACCTTTTCACATCAAATCAGCCTACCTCTAGTGACCACGCTAGCCAATCTCAAGCAAACCTCCCATCCACTAGCTACCGTCCCAATTAGTGTATCCCCCATATCAACCGCAAAGGGAAACCCATTCTGGCACCCCTTCTCAAAGTCAAACCATAATTGACCAAATCCAACAGCTTAGTTAGCATGTGGATGACCTAGTATCCAACACCAATCTGGACTGAGAGCCACAACAAATCCAACAATCCGATTGTATCTTGTCATCGCCTCTCTCAGGACCGTCATTTATCCAAGAGCAAATTTTATCCGTGACTAAGACCCAACAGTTAAGGACATGCCAAGACACCCTTCCAAATCACAATCAAACTCCACTTCCAAGTCAAGGTCAAGACATCCACTCCATCCTTGATCAATTGTCTTCGACGAACCCATTTTTGTCGAATCACCAATCTTCGACCAATTCCATACCATCGTCGGTCCACCCATCTTTGACAAACCCCTCTTCGACGAGCCCATTGTTGAAGAACCCATCCTTGAACAACACATCCTTGACCATCATAACACATCACCTGTTCACCCATCACACCATATCCCAAAATGTATCAAAACCTCCATCCCCAAGCACCATGTAATAAGGTACTTGTAGACAATGACAAAATCCAAAAATCCGTCCATACGACTAACATCCCAACATCTCCTATCAGCAACATCAAAACAACACCAACATCCTATCAGTTTGGCCTTCATCATTGGTCAAATCCAACCTTCTTACAGGTGAGAAGATTGACGGTCCAAACAACTCACTACATGACATCGCCTCTTGTTTTCAAAGCAAGGAGTATCCTATTACCAATCGAATCTATAACATCATCAACTATAAAGGCAAAGGACTTGGCCTTCATGAATAAGGAATCCTGGAACTAATCCATGTGCATGCAAATCAAGGACATCACAACAATGGCTACAAACCTCCTGCGGATCAATCCAAAGATACATGTGGCACTTCCACAATTCTTGAGGACGCTTCCACCGACATCGAAACAGAGCCCCCTCGTAGTCTCTACGAAGGTTTTGTTGCCACCCATCCTTTCAGTGAATCACTGGCATTGCCATCCATTTTGACTTTCAATACCTCACCATTCATCTTGACATTCAATCTCCTGCACCTGTCAATTGGGACCGAAAAAATTACCAGCCATTGGATTTCTTCCATAACAACATAGCTACTGTGGAATTCATGAGATTCTGATACAACACCCAATCAAGGGTTTACAAGCAAGTATTTGAAATCACTCTTGATACATCAGCATATCTCGAGGAACTGGGAGAGTTCCTCCATCAAAACCAATCACACAATCAAGATCAAGATCAAAATCTAAACGTATCTTCACTTGATGAAGATACCATTGATATCAATATCGAAATAGCCGATAATAAAAAAATCGGTCAAATTGCAGCAACTCTCTGGCCAAAGGAGCAAAAACTTCTTGTTACCCACCTAAGAGAATTTTCAAATATCTTTGATACCAGAACATCCAAAATTCAACAGCATCCAAAAACCAAAGCAGCAAGTGAAATTGTTGGTCCCAATCCCCCTTGGCCTCACCAAATTTCCACTCACCTCCACAACAACATCATATGTTTGAATCTTTTACACTATCCAATAAGATCCCTCATCCAATGGACATCCCACATCACTCTTCTTGGCGGCACCCTCAATCATAGGAGCCCTAACAGAACCTGGATAAAGTGTTTGGAGGAAGCTAAATCAACAATTAACGAAGTCAATGATAGAATTTGCGTCAATGACATGTTTGGAGGAAGCCGAATCAATAATTAACGAAGTCAATGATAGAATTTGCGCTAGTGACGTGGTCTTGGCACATAAACAATTTAGAGCAGGGCACTAGCCGACTAAAGTGCGACCCATAAGCTTCCTTACTTGAAGGAACCAATGCCGCAATAAAATCAAAAAAATCAAAAAAAGTATAAAAATCAAAAATAAAATAAAAATCGAAAAAACTCAATAAAATAGAGAAATAATCATCCACAGGTGAAAACCATTTTTTATGGCACCTTGGGCAAGTACGATGATAAAAACCAGTTTTTGGCATCATGTGTAAATCAGTTGTCCACAAGCACCCTACACTTGGGGACAACTATCCATCCATCATGTTTTATCCTTACCATCCCCATATCCATCCTACCGTCACCACGTTTCCTCCTATTTTGACCTTGATAAGGAAGTGCAAAAAGTCTTTAGACCTATTTTGGGAACATCTTGGCACATCCGTAGAATGGTGGTTCGACGACTAGACACGTTCTTACGTAACGTGGTCCTTGGAGGTTCCTCACCACCATCATCATCATCCCTAGTCTTCATCGTCTTCACCACCATCTTCATTGTCTTCATTACCATCATAGTTGACTCCCTCATCATCCTTAACCATACCTAACCATCATGTATCCGTCCCTATTCATCCCTAAACATCTTCCTGAATCCATTCTATCCACCACCACTACCATCCCCATTGCTAGAAAAGGTGTTCCCTTTGTTGGTACCATATGGCAATAAAATCTACAAAAATAGAAAATTCTAAAAATAAAAACATCATAAAAACCCTAAACATCAAAAAATGTGAAAATACAAAAACATCATAAAATCTAAAATATCCAAAAACAATAGAAAATCCAGGAAACACAAAAAAATCAAAAACAAAAAGCAACAGAAAGCATCAACTTGTTTATTTGTGTCTTTTGTTCGTTTGCTTGTTTGTTTTTGTGTTTTCTTGTTTGTTGTGTATGTGGCAGTCCTTTGCCATATGACAATAATGACATCATGGTTTTTCCATATCATGGTGCATCCTGTCACATGCTATATCAAAATAAGGTTGCTCAAACAATTGAAATTGTGTGGAAGACTAATGGCATGTCCTCATCCCCATCAGCATCCATACAAATCCTTTCCTAATACATCATCCTATCTAACTATCCCTCATTATCATATTCATCCACATCATTCTTCAATCATTCATCCTATTTGGTGACTCGTCAAGTAACTATTCATTCTCACCGACCCATTGTGCCTCACAGTAACAGTAGTGTTGATCCATCATCATATCATCATTCAATTCTTATCATATCTTCAGGGGCATCCTCATGTGCCCGTTTCTTCAGTTTCTTTATTCTTTGAAAAGTTGTTATACCATTCATCAACATCAACCTATCAAATCTACAACATCCGTGATCAGTTGTCATCATATCCTCAATCCATGCATTGGGTTAACTCTTTGAGTTATGCTTGCACATCCATCCACAATCAATCCAAATCCGGGCTCGCAACTTATCCATCCTCTTCCTTTCATAAATCATTACTTGGGGCAAATCTATACAATCAAAACATGCAAGCCTTAGCTCAGCTGAGTTAATCTCAACCATCCATAGCATCCATCATACCGTTCATGTTCACCACATCATTCTCCCATCCATCAATCAATCATTCCAAACCCCTTGCATCCATTCACCCTCCATTTTCACTACCTACGTAAGCACCACTAACCTTTCTTCCATTTTCAACCCTACTCTCATTTCGAGAGCCCATAGGCGTCTTACATCCCCGCATGCCCTCTCAAGGGGCCATCACATCCTCATTCATCATGCTAACATGGGCATCCTAGTGTGCCTTTTTTTTTTTGGCCTCTTCATTCTTTGAAAAGCCATTACTCCACCTATCATCTCGCAACGCCCTTTCAAAGAGGGGCAAAATGTAGACACCTAAAATCCACCACTCTAGTGTCAACACTAACCTAACATCATCACGTTTCATACGGAACCCTACTTTGATCCCCAGATCATACCTAATCCCTTCATCCATGACAAACCCTAACTCGCTCCCCAAATCATCCCCAATCCCTTCATCTATGACAAACCCTAAACCTAATTTGTTGTCACTATTCATTGTTCCCTATTCATCGTTCATTATTCCACGTCATCCCTAATCATCTCTAATCGTCCCCAGTTCATCCCTAATCCCTTCATCCATGACAAACCCGAATCCTAATCCATGTCACTATTCACAGTTCACTATTCACCATTCACTATTTTGCATCATCCCTAATCGTCCCCAGTTCATCCCTAATCCCTCCATCCATGACAAACCCTAATCCTAATCCGTCATCACTATTCACCATTCACTATTCCACATCATCCTTAATTCGTCCTCAATCATCCCTAAACCATCCTTAATTAACTATAATCACATTCCTAACATCCATTCTCACATATGTCATTATTCATCACCTCCTCTCGATCAATTAATCTCATTACACTTTGACCTTGTCAAACCCACATAAATCAATTTGGATTAATTAACTAGTTAATCATATTTGCAAGTTGATTACTGTAATAAGAGAATCCATGCACCAAATCTAATATCTATATTTTCTAAAATCTATAAATCAAAAATCATCACATCATTTTTTCACCTCAAATCAATGACATCATTAAGCATATGCACAAATCTCCTCAAAATCCAAGGCAAATCATCGCCTCACCTTTTCATCTCAAATCAATGGCATCATCATTCCGCTTGTCAAATCTCTCCAAAATCCAAGGCAAGGGGACAAATCATGACACCCACTTCTCATTCATGGCATATGCCCATACCCATTCAACCTCCTTCATTTACAGGCCAACCCCCCATCTTATCAAATCCGGATTAATTAACTAACTAATCATTATTAGTTAGTTGATTAGTCTAATAATAAAATCTATGCACCAAAATAAATAAAACTATAAATAAATTCATAATATCATCACATCATTTCAAATCCCAAGTCAGGTCATCACATCACCCATCTCTAGTCATGAGACAATATCAAATCAAACCTATGCCTTCATCAAATCAAGCATTACACATCCAACTCACCTCATTTAACTCCCAATTCTGCTCATTCAATGAGTACTTTGAGTCATTTCTGAACCTTGATCTTGGATCAAATCCAACAGTCCATATCACTTGCAAAAATCTATAAACTGGAGATCTCCCTTCCATTTCTAACAAGCTTGAAAAGCCTTTCAAAGTTCTGCCCAAACAATCAACAAATTGTCCAATCAAGCCATCTTCCAAATAACAAGGGGATATGTTGCCGAAATCCATGCACAGTTTCATTTGAAGCAACCACATCTCGAGCATCATCTAGAGCTCTGTATTAAAAAACGCGGGTACCCAACGGTTACCTGCGAAAAACCTGCAAACATTTCCTAAACGTTAGACTGCCCATTAACTGTGGGCCGGTTAACAGGCCAAAAACCATGGTTAACGACGAGCGATTACTCATCGTTAACCGCGGTTTTTGGCCTGTTAACCGGCCACGAACCACCAAACATAAAAACAAATCAAAACTCAAAAAAAAAGGGTTGTATTTTGTCTTAGTTTTTGTCGATTTTTTCACGCCTCTACTCTAGCTATGTGTTGTGAGCTTGTGCATGTATGAGTCAAAGCTTGAGGGTTTCAAAAATTTAAATACTACTATGGGTCATCATGACCCATAATACTCAGCCTGCTCGCAGCTCGAGCCTTGTCGTGCCCTTATTTGCATTCACATTTTACTCTTATTTGCTTAAAAACTAATATAAAACATGTTTATGACTCTGAGTTATGTCTTCTCACTTCTCTGAATCTCTACAATCATTTCTCTAAATTCATTTCATTTTCTTATGTATTTCACTGTATTTTATGAATTTATATATTTTTTTAAAGTAGCGATAAAAGTGCCAAGTAATTGCCAAACCCCAGTATGGGTCACAATTTATGGCTGCCGAGTAACCGCGTTTCTCATGTTTTTCTACTATGATCTAGAGCACAATCCATATATCAAAAGGGTCGTCTTCGCCATTGGTAAGTGAAGGTATCATACATTTCTCCCCTCTTTGCTCATCCGAGGTACCTTGCACTTGTTTAGCATAGAAATTAGGCTTTGATTGTTTGATTTCTAATGTTTTTGCTTTGTTAACAATTGTCTTGCATATACAGGCATAACAAAATTGTTATATGCATATAGACTGTGACAACATAAGTAGCAACATCAGCATTTGCATCTATTTCAGACATTCCTTGCACCACTAGTTTGACTCAAATCAACAAACACTTTGTGTTAACAAAGCTTTAGTTGCAAATCTTTTTCTGCTGGTCCAGCATATGCATAGTACATGTTGCAGCTTGTACATCGTATTGATTATTAACATAAATCAGCAGCAACTGCAAGAATAATACCTAGCAACTTATGTCAATGCATAAATTGAAATACTGCTCTGCAATAGTAAATGATCAGTGTCGGTCAGAAAAGACGAACAAAGTTAAAAGTCAGGGCCTCACCTGAAGAGCCCCACTAGCTTCGGCCAACAATGCAGCTAGTAATCCAACTGGTCCAGAACCTTGTATGATTACACGATCCATTATATGTATATTTGCTCTGTCAACTGCATGCAGTGCTGTAGGAAGTCTGCAGAACCCAAGATGTATTATAAACATAAACACCAGTAAAAATACAAATTAAACCAAAAAAGTGCCCACAGAATTTGTTGACCAAGGAGAATCCGAAAGGAACCATAAACTGGACTAATCTTCAATTTTTTCGAACAAATGCATTATGCTCAATAAGCTGACCCTTAAGATTACTAAATGTCCTAGAGGGGCATACAGTAGGGAACTAAATTGACACCCAGAAATGGAAAAGAAAGGAGAATAATCGTCCAAGAAGTTTCAGAGTTACAATGTCCCTGCTATTAAAAAATAAATAAAAGGATTAAATCTTAGGAAAATGTACAAGAGCTTTTACCCACAACCTCCAGCCATGAAAACTTGCGGAGGGAGAGATCTTGGAAGTCGAATTATCTTGGTATTTGGGGGAAGATAAAGATATGTAGTCCAGCCACCGAGAAGTCCTCTAATGCTTGTATGATCTGCCTTGCAAGTAATTCCTATAACTCTTCTCTTGGGACACCGTGTTGTCTGTTTATCCACCTGATCGTGAGTCATGGACCAAGTCAAATTCTCCCAAGGCAGCAACATGTTAAATAAATAAATTAAACATATTCTCCACTTACTATCACTACAGAGCAGGGCTAAATCTGGTCTCAGCCTAAAACACTAGATAAGAAAAATCAGAAGGTGGGTTTCTATGAATAACAGTTTTTTTCCTTTCTCAATAATTTTTTTGTTACAGAGAGTAATAATTAAACAGTAGCATCCTAACAAGTATATAGTAACCAGAGTGTATCGTAGCGAGATTAGAATTTGGGTGCCACTGTGAAAATTACGCTTACATACCAGGCATTGGATACAAGAGTTACAGGTATCAATCACGTCCAAAAATGTGACCACATCACCAACCTCAACCTGCAATTATCAGACACAGATGAATTCTAAAATTCAAGAAAAGAGCGGGGAAGAAAACAATCATGTGCTCGAAATTGAATTCTTAAAGCGATTTTGAAAAAAAAAACAAACAAACAAGATTAAAAAGCAAGCATGAAATGCTAACTAGATCTACCTTGAGTCCGTCGACATCTGCAACATCCCCACGAACTGTATGCACAGTTCCAACAGCTACATGGCCAGGTATTATTGGATAAACAACAGTGTTGAGACGACTATGTCTGAGATGAACGTCTGTGCCGCACACTTCCCCCAACATTATGCTCACAAGAACCGAACCCATCTCCATATCATTCACATTTAACATATTCTCCTCTACATGCACCCGACCATCTTTCTCCAACACCACACATTCATTCAAAATGCTTATATCTTCCTTTGTATTCTTTTCACTTGTTCCACACTCCATGCTCGTAGTGGGCTAGAAATGATTGTCAATGGCAGATTTACTCGAGAAGAGATCTGTACCTTAAAAAAATGCAATATGAGTTGTATTAACCCCACGTTGCATTGCTAACGCAGATAGCGAGTTGATTGAAGTGAAACCCTAAAAGGATATCAATTTAATCATTGAAACGCATCAACGCGGGAGTATAACTATTATCAATTTAAAAAAACAATTATTAATAAGCGTGAGTATAACTATTATTAATTTTAGAGCAGCGCTTCACAAATTTTATGAGCGTGTTAGACCAAAAATCAGAACTAGAGAAGGCATGTTTGAATGCTTCGGTAGCAACATCAAGGTCAAGCAAGGGTGCCCACTCTCCCCCATTTTGTTTGGTCTTTACATTGACAAACTTGAGGAATGGATAAATAAAACTGAAGGAGGTGGCATCCAGTTGCCCAGTTTTGTAGTAAAGCTACTTTTATATGCAGATGATCTTATTCTTATAGCAAAAACTGTCCATGATTTGAGGGGTCATTTGAAGGCTTTAGAGTTATTTTGCCAAGATGTCGGGATGCAAGTGAACATTAGCAAGACTAAAGTCATGATCTTCTCTCTAAAAAGGAAACAGCAACAAACTAATTTTATGTTCGAAGGTAGCCCGTTGGAAATCGTCAAAGAATACAAGTATCTTGCCATTGTTTTTCATAATAGGGTCAGTTGGGAAACTTATAGGGTGAAAAGGATTCGAGAAGGTTGGAGAGCTTCTTACCTTCTCCAGAACAGGTGTAGGAAAGCGGAACTTTGGGACTGGAAAACCAAGAAAACCTTTTTTGGTTTGTTGGTCATACCGGTTGTCCTCTACGGTTGTGAGGTTTGGGGAAGCAGCATGTCAAATCACAGATGGAGACAGTTGGAAAGAATTCAAAAACATCTTATCACCAGTAGTCTTAAAATTAAAGCAATTGTTCCATATGAGATCCTCTTGGCAGAAGCTGGTACTTTCCCAATGGAAGTTGCGGCGATTTCACGGTTACTAAGCTACCTAAAAAAGGTTGAAAACATGGGGAATCACCGGTGACCCAAAATGGTGGTGAACGAGGTGTTAGATCGGAGGAAGAAGACATGGATGAAGCAAAACATCAAGTGGTTGGGAAAATGGGACATTAAGTTACATGAGTGCCCTAACACCAAAGAGGAAATAAAAAAGTTTGTGTTAGAAAAATTCTTGACTGCCATGTGGACAAATCATATTGGGCGTAAAAAAATGCATTATATTAAAGAGTTCAATCCCACTTGAGAACACGGGGATAAAACATACCTAAGTGCCAATCTTAAAGGTAAAGCTAGGTTCCTAGTGGCACAATTGAGGACCGGTTCACACCATCTTAGGTGTGAAACTAGAAGATGGACGGTTCCCAAGGAAAGATGGGAAGATAGGACTTGCATTTTTTACAGTGATAGAGCAGTTGAAATTGAACGACACTTCATTAGGGAGTGTGATGCGTACAAGGATATCCGTATGCAGCAGGATAATAGCGTGAATGTGGGCAATTTTAGTGATTTATTTGAGGAAGAGAGGCTACACAACACGGCCTGACTATTGGTAAAGATTCATAGGAGGCAAGATGACATCGAAAGGAATCTGAAGAACTCATAATGGTCTTGACACTTGGTCCCATAGACTATTTGGTCTCGTGGACATTATTAAAACTCATTCATTCATTCAATATATATATGGATGGTTTTACAACAATAAGGTAGCTTCCACGTCGAATAAAACAAACCAACTCATAACCTAAAAATGTTGGTAAAATATAATAGCAAAAAACTAAGGTAATAAGAACAACATCACAATAAATTGTAAAATGTTAGGCACAAGTCACACTTTCAGAAAGAGGAGGTGGTGAATTGTCCTTGAGAGGCTAGGCACTCCAAGCAGAAAGCTCAACTAAAAGAGGATTAAAGGCCACCCAAACCATCATGAATAGGGTGTGTGGGAGCCAAACAAATAGTAATGTCCAAATCAAGAAGTGATTAAACAACACTGCCAACTAGACCACTTCCCTACAAAGGCAAACTCCACTAGATGGGCCAATAGTAAACTTCCCACAAGGCAACAATAGACTCAATCCACCCCCTACCCACACCTGATGAGAAAGAGTGGAGAAGCAATTGTGACTGCATAGTGGCTTTGCTAGCATCGGGGCACCAAGGGAGGAGATCATGTGTGGTGGATGGTCTGAGGGGATGTGGCTCATAGTACAAGGAGCCCTCCTCCAATGGTTGAGCAACTCCTGTAGGTGTTGAAATTTGAGAGCCACATTCTCTGTTTGAGCTTGAATCTACATGAAAGCCAAAGAGATAATAATCACCTTGTTAGTAATAGAAAAGTGACAAGATGTTTCTTCACTATTAAATAAAACTAGATTCCTAGCTTTACATTGTTGAAATAAAATTATAGCCTTGAATAAATTCCATAAAAAAACTATGTGTGTTGGCCATTAAACATTATCCCCAAACAAAACCATATGCCAAGCGAATGCTTCTAGGTAGAAGGGCTAAAAAAGGCTATGAATCCAATGCCAAGTAGATTGAGCTTTAGGGCAAGTCCAAAATAAATGTTTTAAGAACTTTGGTCTAGAACAAACAAGACACTTAGGTTGAGCAATTTTGATGTGTAAAAGGCACTCCCTGAGAGGAAGGCCCTGATAAACCAGACACCAAAGAAAGTGAGTGAGCTTGGACTTGAGATTAACATTCCAAATCTTGTTAAGTTTGGAAAACTAGGTCCTAGATGAGAAATTCACATTCCAACGCCTATTCAACTTGTCCAAAGCCGAAAGAGAGATTATCACATTAAACACACTTCACATGACCTGTTAACAATAGAAATCAACATGAGCGCTCTCTCAGAATTTGAATTAGTTGGTTCGCATGTAGGCGGGAAACTGATTGGGGAGAATTTGGCAGGAGGGACAGACCCTGGAGGAACAGTAGAGGGTGTTGGGAAGCATGTAGGGACAAGATCATTGGATGATGCTGACAATGGAAAGGATCCATGTGTTTATGATCCTTTTAGTGGGGTATGTGGTCCCCCATTGAACCATGTGTCAGGGCAGGAAATCGAGAATGAGAAAGGTAATGCTGATTATAAAAAGGAAAAGTCATTAGAAATGTAGTCAGGGATCTTAGAACAAAGGACATGCTCATCTTCGTTTGGTAAAAAACCTACGGGAAAATCTCTTTTCCCACCGGTGACATCAAAGTCCTGTTGGGAGAAAGGTGAGTTTCAAGTTTTTATCCCAAATCCTTTACTTGATTTTTCTGTGTCTTCCATGGAATTTACCTTAGTGGGTAAATTTTTAGGAGCTAGACCAAATATAGAATCTCTCAGAAATATGGTTAAAAGAAATTGGACTATTCGAGGAGATGTAGATATTGCACCAATGGTGAATGGTTTCTTTTCATTTATCTTCAACTGTAAGGAAGATATGAATAGGGTTCTAAGTGGAGGACCGTGGTTCTTTGGTAAATGTTCTCTTACTATTAAAAAATGGGAGCCAAACATGGATCTATCAGATTCTTTTTTCTTAACTACTCCCATCTGGGCTAGACTTCCTGGTCTCCCTTTAGAATTTTGGCATGAGGATATTTTTAAAGGAATAGCCAGTTCGTTTGGTGAACTTGTGGCATTGGATAATGCTACAGCTTCTAGAACTGAACTCCAAAGTGCTAGAATTTATGTTAAAGTGGCAGATTTGAATCATCTCCCAGAGAAGGTGGAATTAATATCTAAGCTTGGAAAGAAGACCCAAGAAATTGTTTTTGAAGATCTGCCAAATTCATGTTATCCCTGCAAGAAACAGGGGCATTTGGTTAAGAATTGCCCCTTCAAAAGTAAAAATCATTCAAAAAATGTTATGTATGGGAAAGAAATCAAGGTCCAACAAAAGAAAATATGGAAAATCAAAGAAGATCATCGAAAGGAACAAAAGAATAATGAAGATTCAAGAGTACCATATGCTGAAGAGGATAAAGAACCATCTACTGAAGAATCTAATGCATTATATATAGAGGGAGATAAAGAGCTTTATTTAAAGAAAGTAAATCCTCCGAAAGAAGGACAGATCTTGCATATAGAGTTCAAAAAATCTGAACAAATAATAGAGGATATGACAGACCTATCAAAACAAATTGTTGTTTACCAAAGTATAGAAGATCGATGCAAAGATGTAGAAGACAAAATTGTGTTAGAAGAAGGTGAATTTATGCCTGAAGATGGAAAAAATTCAGAGGGAGAGCTTCTTGCTTCTCAGTCTAGGGAGAGTCAGGTGTTATCTAAGAATGATAATGATTTTCCATTGAATGGGATTCCCCTTTCAGAATATGCGAGAGAGAATGGAGAAAATTCAAAAAACCAAAAGAAAAAAGGTGAAAAAAAGAATAATATTAAGGGAGTTGAAATGAGAAGTAGCAAAATAGATCAGCAAACAAAGGTGAAATCTCTTGCTACTACTCTGAAAAAAGTTGGTAAAGGAACTGAACAACGTTCAAAGGTGAAACCGGATGTTGGCTCCCCGGACAAACTTGGAAGAAGATCCATTAAGAAGAATAGAGAGTTAGAAAGTATTCAGAATATTGCTGATGGTAGGCAAGCAACTATTCTGGATTTTACCCCCAAAAAATAGACATGAAAATCATAAGTTGGAATATTAGGGGGTTGAATAATATTAATAAAATGGATATTGTTAGGAATTTTGTTAGAGAACAAAACCCTGATTTTCTCTTGCTCCAAGAAACCAAGATGAGTAAAGAGAAAGTGGAACAGATCAAAGATTTTAAAAATTATTCAATAAATTCCAGTAGTTCTGAAGGTGCTTCAGGGGGAACTTTGATGTTATGGAAGAAGAATTATTACTCTGGAACTATTATGATTGCTAGTAAATATCTAATGATTGTAAAAATTACTAGTGTGGATCAGAAGCAGGGCTGGTATTTTGTAAATATCTATGCTCCTAACACTAAGAACCTTAGGAAAAAGGTATGGGAGTCTATCTCCAATTTTAAAAGTAAGGACTATTGAGGACGATGGATTATAATGGGAGATTTCAATGTACCTCTTTATGATCATGAGAAAATGGGAGGTAATGCTACTCAAATGGAAGGGAGATTAGATTTAATGGAGTTTATAAACAAAGAGGGATTAATGGATATGGAACTCTAGGGAATTCAGTTCACTCAGAGTAATAAGAGATTTGGTAATGATTGTATTCAGGCTAGGCTTGATCGTGCCCTTATCTCTCCTGAATGGACAAAAGAATTCATCTGCAAATTGGAAGCTTGCCAAAAAATAGGTTCGGATCATTTTCCTCTTATCTTCACTGCTACTAAAATAAATTCTAAGAAGAATTTTCCTTTTAGATTTGAAACGATGTGGATGCAACACCCACAGTTTGAAAGTAAACTGGAAGAATGGTGGAATATTGATATTGAGGGTACGGCCCTCTTTAGAGTTGCGTCTAAGCTCAAAAATGTTAAAAGGGAAGTTAAAAAGTGAAATAAGTATAGTTTTGGAAATATCTTTGAGAATAAGATTGCTATTAAGGAGGAAATTCTTAAAACTCAGGAAAAAATCCAGAATGATGGATATACTCATGATCTCCTTATTGAAGAAAATGAAAAGTTGGCTCAATATCAAGATATTATCACTAAAGAAGAAATCTATTGGAGACAAAGATCTAGATTGTTATGGTTGAGTGAAGGAGACAAAAACACAAAAAAAATCCATCTATCCACTCTAAAGCATAGAGTTAAATTTCATATATCATACCCAAAAAAGGGAGATTTGAAGATTATAGAGGAAAAGGATATTAAGGAGGAAATGGAGTCTTTTTTCTCATCCTTCATGAAGGCTGGTTCTAATATTAATATGGATAGTCAGGCTGAAATTCTAAGAGTGATTTCTCCATTGGTTTCGAAGGAACAAAATAAAATGTTAAGTTCAATTCCAAAGGATGATGAAATCTTCAAAGTTGTTTGTTCTCTAGGAGGAGATAAAGCTCCTGGACCTGATGGCTTTCCCATGTTCTTTTTTCAAAAACTTTGGAAATTTGTTGGTAAAGATGTAAGTGATGCTGTGAAGGAATTCTTTGGAGCTAAACAGATGCTTAAAGAAGTTAACTCCACCTTTCTGTGTTTGATTCCTAAGAAGATTGGTGCTGATTCTCCTGATCAGTTTAGACCGATTAGCCTTTGTAACTCTTTATATAAGATTATTTCCAAAGTTCTTACTTCCAGACTTATTCAAGTGATCCCTTCGATAATTGTTGATCAACAAAATGGTTTTATCCCAGGTAGACAAATTCTTAACTCTATTATCACAGCTCATGAAAATATTCACTCATTGTCCTGTTCTAGCAATCAGGGATTCATAATGAAAGTTGATATTGCTAAAGCTTATGACAGGGTGGACTAGTCATTCCTTTCAAACAATCTTTTAGCTTTTGGATTTGACCAAAAGGTGGTTGGTATTATTTATCAGTTGATTTCTACTTCCTCTATTGCTGTATTGGTAAATGGAAGTTCATCCCATTTCTTCAATCCATCACAGGGATTGAGACAAGGTGATCCTTTATCCCCTATCCTTTTTGTAATTATGGTTGATTGCTTGGGAAGATATATAGGGGATTTGGTCCATAAAGGTTTATTTAAGGGTTTAAAACCCTCTTCCCATCCTCTAATTTGTTCTCATGGACAATTTGTTGACGATACTATCTTTATGGGTAAAGCTGAAGTCAAAGAAGCAAGAAATTTGAAGTGAAGCAAGCTATTAATTTATATTATTCTGCCTCTAGTCAATTGATTAACTGGAATAAAAGTGCAGTGTTCTTTATTAACACCCCTATTGAGAGGCAAAAAAAAATTGCTAAAATCCTTGGATGCTCTACAGGATCTCTACCCTCATCTTATTTGGGTCTTCCTCTTGGGTTGAAAGTCCCTGATGCCTTCTGGGAGGAGATTATCAATAAGTTCAGTAAGAAACTTGTGGGATGGAAAGGAAACCTTTTAAGTCAGGCAGGAAAGTTAACCCTTCTCAAAGCTAGTCTTCAAAGTATACCCACTTATGCACTAAGTCTTTTCAGAATTCCTACTAAATTTGCAGAGTCTATTGAAAAAATTCAAAGAAATTTTCTTTGGACTAGTACTGAGGAAAAAAGGAGGATGCCTTTAATTGCTTGGGATAACATTTGCAAACCTTTTAGGGAAGGGGGATTGGGAATAAGGAAAATTAGAAGCATGAACACAACTCTCTTAGCCAAATTGGGATGGAGAGTTTACCAAGAAAACAAAGAGTGGAGTACTATATGGAAACATAAGTATCTCTTCAATACTAATACCCTTTATGATTTCTTTTCTTACCTTGATGTAATTCGCCCCTCTTCCATATGGGGGGCTATTCAAGGGACCAAACAAACTTTAGAAAAAGGATGTTCCTGGAAAGTTGGTAATGGACTAAAGGTGAAATTTTGGGATGATGTCTGGTTAAAAGATTATCCTTTGATAGAAGATTTTCAAGATAAGGATGTTGTTGATCGATGTAAGTAGAGATATGGTATGCTTGTAAGTCAGTATTGGCAGAATAATTCCTGGGTGAATTTAACTGATGTTAATCAAGACCTCTGAAATATTCAATTATCTCTCAATCTTGTCTCTCTTTATCCCTATCTTGAGGATAAGATTATTTGGCATGATGATCCTAGTGGACAATTCAAAGTATCCACTATTTTTATTTCAAAGGAAAATGGTAATCAACCTTTGTGGTCCCGTGCCTGGATGAAGGGGCTCATCCCCAAAATTAATATTTTCTTCTGGACTCTGCTTCAAAATAAAATCTTGACTCTTGACAATTTGCAGAAAAGAGGAATAAATGTGGTTAATAGGTGTATTTTATGCAAAAATGGATTTGAAGATAGAGACCATATGTTTTTGCACTGCTCTTACACGCAGCAAGTCTAGACTGAGATCCTTAATTTCTGGGGTATAACATGGGTTCATCAAAAAAGTGTGGATCTATCTTTTAAAAGTTGGTGTTGTCCCTCAAAGAATACTGATGTTCATTTTCTCTGGAAACTAACACTTCCTCATATATGGTGGGGCATATGGAAAGAAACAAACAATAGAATATTTAGAAGTAAAGAACTTCCAGGATGGGTGCTAGGTCAGAATATTATTAGAACAATTAAGGAGAATTTTAAATCACAGAGGAATCCTGATCAAACCTTTTAATTTGATAACCCCTTACGATCTAAAAGGCCTAATTTGAAGACTAATAATCCAAGATCAGGTGTAAAATGGAATGTTCCTCCTATTGGATGGATCAAAGGAAATTTTGATGTAGCAGCTAAAGGGAATCTGGGAAGAGCGGGATGTGGAGGAGTTTTGAGAGATCATGTGGGAAATGTAATTGATGCTATTGTTATCCCTATTGGTAAGTCGAATAGTCATATTGCTGAAGCTACTGCAGCTCTCTACACCATTAAACTAGCTGTTGAGTCAGGATTTTCCAAATTATGGCTGGAAGGTGATTCCTTGAATATCATAAACATCCTAAATAATAAAAACTCAATTTCATGGTCTATTGAGGCTATGGTGATGGAAATTAAAGCCTTAATTCAAAAATTTGAAAAAGTGACCATATCCCATACTTACCGAGAAGCCAATGGGTTGCTGACTGGATAGTTAATTATGCAGTTCGAACAGAGCAAAAGGTGAGATGGCACGATGCATTAAATAAGCACATTGATCTCAAAGCGCTTATTAATTATGATGCCATTAATTCAAAGGAGGGAAAGATCTGCCTGGAATAGCAAGTTAATGATTCGGTGGAGTGGCCTTACGGTGGACAGATTACTTACATTGAACAGGTACACTCATGAGATTGTAATATGGTTATCGCATGTGTCAACAAATAGGCGATTTTCATTTCAAGTAGAAAACAATTGGCTCCATTTTTTAGTCATTAGTGTGTGGGCATTGCTGGAATATTGTTTGTTCTACAAAATGAAGGGTGAATCGCGGAATCAAGAGCCTAAAAATTGTGAAGACTGGAAGGCTAAATAGGATGTTTGGAAGATTCTTCAGAAAGGGAAGGTGGTGAGTTATATGGAGCGGCTGCATGGTTCTAAACCCCACATTACAATGGCATTCTTCAAAAATTGGGTCGACGATAGAGTAACTCTCCATGGTGTCACGGTGAAGCTCATTGAGGACTTCATTGCAGAGGTCACGAGGTTTCCAATGGAGGGTATAAAATTCTCTAAGCAGACCAATATTTCTAATGAGGCATACAGAAAATTCCCGAAGACGGATGCTGAAGAGAAGCAATTGGAAAAGAGCAGAGATTTTTAAGACTTGGAGCAGATAAAAGGAATCTAGAGAGAAGTTTTATGTTGCACCCGTGAGTATTTCATCCTTGATGGTAGAAGCAAAAGAGTTCATAAATTCCATTTTGTCTTTCTTAATCATTTTAGTCACAAAGACAGAATTTCCTTTCCTTTCTATTTGCATTATTCGTTGCTTCAAAGTCTGTTTGCTCATAGAAAAAAGGAATCTCACCCTATCTTGCATGAAGGACTAATTCTAATTATAGAGGGTTTTTGCAAAAACAATGCCATAGCCTCGAATCCTCATTCTAACAAAAACAAGGATTCTCAGAGTAAGAAGAATGAAAATGTAAAGGGGAAAGAAAAACTCAAACCTAAACCCTCCAGTTTTAAAAAGCAAATTGTTGATGAGGAAACTGAGTGGGAAACTACAGAAAGTTCTGATAAGGAGAGTCTGGAGGAAGAGGAAGGGAAGGATAATGGGGACTC
Source organism: Torreya grandis (assembly GCA_037957365.1). Classification (NCBI taxonomy): domain Eukaryota; kingdom Viridiplantae; phylum Streptophyta; class Pinopsida; order Cupressales; family Taxaceae; genus Torreya; species Torreya grandis. The sequence continues at coordinate 1,830,358 of JARHVA010000578.1, read as the reverse complement.
TAGATCTAATTTGGAAGGTAAAGATAAAAGTGAGAATGAAAAAGAAGGGGATACAACAGAGGAAAAAATAGAACAAGAAAATTCTGATCATGAGGATAATCAGGGAGTGTTGGGGGGAAGTGAAAAAGAAATGGATATATTACTTGATGATCCAGCTTCGAAAATAGAGAAGGAACATATGGTTCAAGATTCCAATCATGCTATGGAGATTAGAGAACAAGAAAAGGATTATCCTGTCCAGAATGAAAACCCTGTTACTACCAAAGAACAGATAACAATGGAGGATCAAATTGAAAAGGATGAATTCACTCCACAAGAGAATACTGAAGATATTAGTGACGTTTGGCAAAAGGACAGTAGGCTTCCCTTCATGAAATTGGCCAAATGCAAAGTTGATGCCATTCTTCAAGTTGATTCGTGGATGTATAAGGAAATAATGGGGCTAAAGAAGAGAATGGAAATAATGGAACATAATCAGGAAGCTGATCGGAATAAAATCAATAATCTAGAAATGCAAATGAGAGATATTCCTATCAAACTTTAAAATTATGAGAATAATCTCAGAAGGCTCATAAAGGAAAGTAGAATGAAGATGGAGGAGGTTACTTCTAGCATATGTGCTGCTGCAACAAACCTTGGAAAATGAGCTAGTGAGGAAATAAAATCCTTGGAGGGGCCAAGTAAGAGGACCAGGCAGAGCTTGAGGAAGAAAGCTATGCAAGATGTTGCTACTTCAGTTGCAATATCCATACAGGATACTACAACGATTGGAAAGGAGGTGGTGAAGATGATCCTAGAATTAGAAGACTAGGGTCTTTTTGTTCATATTGTTCTGGTCCCTTTTGTTGGATGTTATAACTGGTTTTGATATCTAGTTCTTAGATTTTAAAACTTATGTGAGTATCCAGGTCTCTGTAAAACCTAGGGTCTTTCTTCTTATGGTCTAGATTGGTGGTTTTAGGTCCCTGTAAAACCTGATTTTGATACTATTCTGCAGTAGGCTTTAGGTTTGTTTTTCTTGATGGGCATTTTTTATGTATCTTTCTAACTTTGTTTCAAGGTTTCGGGGCCCCTTCAAAACCTGCTTTTACCTTAATCTAAAACTTGTCCAAAGCCAAAGAGAATGAGCTCATGATTTGATAGAGGAGACTTGGAGAATAATTTTTAAAATGAGTATCACAATTCCATCTCCAATCTTTCCACCAAGCACATGGAGATTGCAACCCCGTCTTATGCAACATGACATCGAGCATCATCTCTTGAATGTGTAGAATTAAAGGTAAGTCCTGATTAACTTATATTTATCTTTTAGTGGAGGCCAAGGAGCCCAATCATAAGAAGAAAACAAATCTTTAACAATATGAATACCTTTGTTAAAAGCCTCAAAGCTTTCATACCTAGCAATTATGTTAACAAAATACTAAAGTCGATCATAACGAAAGACCACCAAATATTATGGACATTGAAGAACAAGCCACTATAAAAACAATCCCCCGCCCATTTTTAATAGGGTTTAACAATTTTGAAATCCTTCCAAAAAATTTTGGCAACAAAAGATTCCTCAATCTTGATGGGGGCAATGGTAACAATCAAAGTGTGAAACCCAATGTTTTTCCAACTAACTTTACCATAAAGTGTACTAGAGGCAATGTTGTGTCAGAGAATAATTTTCCAAGATTCATTGTTTTCAATTCATTGGACCACTCATTTAGCACATAGAGTAATATTTTATCTATAAATGTCAATAATGCCCATACCACCTTTATCATGAGGAAGATAGTAAATACCCCAAGCAACTCTATGATACCCTCGAGTTTGTTTAGCATTGGCCCAAAGGAATTCCTTGAGAACCTTTTCCAATTTATCTTAAGAGGCTTTAGAAGGGGCCTAATAAGAAGAATAATAGACATGAGTGGCCACCAAAATCTTAGAACATACCTAGATTTTGTTAGTCAAAGAAAGGGGTTTAGAAATCCAATACACAAACTTTTTCTCCACTCGATCAATGACATATTGCCAAAGTTTAAAAGGGGGAGATATCAAAAGCAAATGGGATGCCAAGGAATTTGAATTTATCCCCTTTTTATATACTTCTAGTTATATTATTTAAGCCATTCTCGCATAAGCATCATGTTTTGTTTGTAGCATTGGGTTTTGGCCCACTGCAAACTAGAACCCGAGCCTTTGCAAAAAACAATGAAGCAGTTCAATGCCTCTTTGAAAGATGCTTCTTGTTCATTGAGAGTGAGAAAAACATTATAATCAAAGTGACCATTAATGAGATGAAAAGATCGATCAGGAAGTGTAATACCCCTAATGATCCCTCGCTCCACTTTGTGAGCAAGAAGCTATCAAAATGATTTTATGGGCAAAACATATAAAGTTGATGCCAAAGGGCAACCTTGTCTTATGGAACATAATAGACCAAAGGTGTTAGATTTGATCCCATTGATAGTGAGGCAGGTCGAAGCTTCAAAAAATAATGTTTGAACTATTGATATATAAAATTGGCCAAAACCTAAAGCCCAAAGCATAACAAGAATAAATGGCCACTCAATCCTATCATAGGCCTTCTCAAAATCAAGTTTGAGGAATATGGTTTGTTGACGAGAAACCTGTGCCCATTCCATTCCTTCCTAGAAAGTGATGGAATTATCCAAAATGTATCTATTTTTAATGAAGTTGGTTTGATTTGGTCTAATGATAGTAGGAAAGATGAAATAGATATGGTTCACAAGGGCTTAAATAAGGATTTTATAAGACATGTTAAGGAGGGAGATGGGGCACCAACTAGTAATGAGTTTTGGGTCTCGACCTTGGGAATGAACTTGATATATCCTTTATTAAGAAGAGAGCTTAATGGTTTATTTTGCAGGACTTATTTATAAACTTACAACAGGTCGGGTCCTATAAAATGCCAAGTAGCTTTGTAGAATTTATTCTCATATGACAAAAAATTAGTAGAATTGTACATATTCTAGTATATTTAGTGGAAAATATCATAAAAAATGTCAAATATTTAAGTAAGCATATAAGAGATAGAAAATAAATGAGAAAACATTTGATTACCTATGATATTTGGTATTTTATAGAGGGTTATTGGGATGGATATAATCAATTGAATATTAGGAAGTATAAATGAAATTAAGGACCGTTTTATTTAATATAACATAAACATGTGTGATATTTTATAAGTTTATTATAATGTAAAACCTCTCTAAATTTGAAAAATGAATTAATATAGGGTGAGTAAGAATACACAGAGTACGTGATATTATTCACCAAGGAGATGTTAAGTTGTGGAGCTAAAAGCTTCACTGTTATGCAAATGTGGAGGTTGCTGGGCTTAGCCAGTAACCGGCATCGACAGTATCACCGACATCAATCAGGGATCAGTCGATATCGGTCATATGCAGACCGACATCAACCGATGTCGATCACCTGTGTGTGTGCGTTTGCATGCGTTTCTAGAATTAGATTTGTTCTAATTTTAGGCGAATGGTGGGTTTGCATGTAAAGACTAATTTTAGTCTTGAGTTTGTGTTTCTAATTATTGTATGCCTTGGATCCTATTTAAGAGACCCATAGGGCTGTATTGTAAAAGTAGGACTAAAGGATTAGATCCTCAAGTGTAAGATCTAGAAGGAGGTCTGCAAGAGTGCAAGACCAAGAAGATATACAAGCAAGCAAGTAAGCAAGGTCAATTAGATCTACAAGGTACAAAATCAAGAAGATCAGCTGAAGCAAGGGAATAACAACTCGGTTATTGAGTTGATTGTAATTGATTGAGAGAGAGAACTCTTGAGAGAAATACTGTACACCCAAGAGGTGTGGGAAAAGTGAGATTTCTTCATTGTATTCTGGAAGAGTTTAATACAAGATTGGTTGTTTCTTGTATCTCCTATTATTTGTTATTTTTTATTTCTAGTTACTTATTACTTCTGATTCAATTCCGTGTTTGGTTGCTTATACAAAAGTAATCAATTGTGCTCCAAGTTCCTAACAATTGGTATCAGAGCTAGGATCACTAACAAGTGGTAGAGCGGGTTAGTGTTTGTTAATTATAGGTTCACTCACAGGGGTTTTTGTTTGAGTGGGAGCAAAGCAATGGCAGAAAAAAGTAAACTAAGAATGGAGAAATTCAATGGCAAGAATTATCAATTATGGATGATACAGATAGAAGATTATTTGTATCAGAAAGATCTATTTTTACCATTGGGTGAGGTTTCAAATAAGCCCATAGACATGCAAGATGAAGAATAGAATGTTCTTGATAGAAAGGCTCTGGGATCTATAAGATTGAGCCTGGCATCTTTTGTGATTTCTAATTTATCATAGGCAAAGACAACGATAGAGTTAATGGATACTCTGGCAAACTTATATGAAAAACCCTTAGCTTCGAATAAGGTATATCTTATGAAGCAATTATTTAGTTTGCAAATGCAGGAAGGTGGATCAGTATATAGTCACCTTAATGATTTCCATGAAATTGTAAATCAGTTAAATTTAGTCAAAATAGTTTTTGATGATGAAATTAAGGCTCTCTTAATCTTATGCTCTTTACCTGAAAGTTGACATAGCTTGGTAATGGCAGTTAGCAATACTGCATATGCTTCAGATATCTTGAAATTTGATGATGTTGTTAGTGTAATCTTGAATGAAGAAATTCGTAGAAAAAACACAGGAGAAACATCAGGTAATGCTTTAAGTATTGAAAGTAGGGGAAGGCAAAGGGAGAAGGGCAAGCAAAGGAAATCAAGGTCAAAGATGGGAAAGAGATCCAAATCCAGAAATGGAGGTATAATCTGCTGGAATTGTGAAAAAAAAGGGCATGCAAAGAAAGATTGTTGGTTGAAGGATAACAAAGAAGATCAGCATGAAAGAAATAAAGAAGTAAATGATGCAGGTATTGTTGCATAGAGTGCTCTTATATTTTCCTTGGATAAAGTAGAATCATGGGTTTTAGATTCTGGTGCTTCTTTCCATGCAACCCCAAATAGAGAATTTTTCAATGATTATGTCCATGGAGATTTTGGAAAAGTTTATTTAGGGGATGGTAAGCCTTGTCAAATTGTTGGCAAAGGAAAAGTACAGCTGAAATTGTAGAATGACAACACATGGGTGTTGAAAGATGTCATGCATGTACCCATCTTGAAGAGGAATCTGATTTCTACAGAAAAGTTGGGTGCTGAGGGTTGCATAGTAACTCTCACAGTGAAATCTTGGAAAGTTTCTAAGGGTGCACTTGTATTAGCAAGAGGTAAGGGAGTAGGTACACTTTATCTATCTACTTGTGTTATTGATTATTTTCCTTCTATTTTATCTACTTCATATGTAGATGCAAAGATGTGGCACTATAGGCTTGGTCACATGAGTGAGAAGGGATTGCATGTTCGTAAGTCAAAAGGTAATCTTTTAGATTTGAAAAGCATAGATCTAGATTTCTGTGAGCATTGTATTTTTGAGAAATATAAGAAAGTGAGGTTTCTCAAAATTGGGTCAACAAAGAAAAAGCACAAGTTGGAGCTTGTTCACACAGACGTGTGGGGACCAGCTCAGGTAGCTTCTATTGGAGGATCATAGTATTATGTTTCTTTCATTGATGATGCTACAAGAAAGGTATGGGTTTATTGCATAAAGAGAAAATCTGATGTTTTTGACACATTTAAGAAATGAAAAGCTTTGGTTGAGAATGAAACAAGTTTGAGATTGAAGTGCCTTAGATCTGACAATGGTGGTGAGTACTGCAGCAATAAATTCAATAGTTACTATTCTATAAGTGGAATACGCAGAGAAAGGACGATTCCAAGGACACCTCAACAAAATGTTGTTGAAAGGATGAATAGAACAATAATGGAGCGTGCACGGAGTATGAGGTTGTACGCTGGTTTGCCCTTAAAGTTTTGGGTAGAAGCTGTAGATACTGTGGTTTACCTGATTAACAGAGAACCTTCTACTGCTTTGGATGGTGGAATTTTAGAAGAGGCTTGGACAGGTAAAAAGGTAGATCTTTCATTTCTCAGAGTTTTTGGTTCTGAAGTTTTTGTGCACGTTGATAAAGAAAATAGAAAGAAGTTGGATGCTAAATCTATGCGATGCACTTTCATTAGTTATGGCTTTGGAGATTTCAAATTTCGGTTGTGGAATTTAGAAACTAAAAAAATTATTAGAAGTCATGATGTAGTTTTCAATGAGAAGGTGATGTACAGTGATCAGCTCAAGAGGCTAAATAATTCTGAGCAGGGCAATCTTGATTTGGATGAGGAAATGATCTAAAATGAGCTCGTGGGTAAAAATCATCACTCACAAGAAAACACAGAGACCGACGTTGGTCAGACAGTAACTAACGTCAGTCAGGTCGGTCAGGTGGAACCGATGTCGGTCAGGTGGAACTGATGTTGGTCAGGTGCAGACCGAGAGTTGATTAGGATCGATCACTGACAGAGAATTTGGGCAGACATCAAGCTATAAATGAGTCTCAAATGCCCATAAGGAGGACTAAAAGGGTAAGTAAACCTCCAATTCGTTATTCCCCTTCTTTATACTACGTGTTGCTCATTGATGGTGGAGAACCATAAAGTTTTGATGAGGCAATGCAGGTAGAATCTAAGAAACAGTGGGAGCATGACATGAATGAGGAAATTGATTCCTTGGAAAAGAACCATACGTGGGATTCGGTTGAGTTGCCAGCCGAAAAGAAAACATTGAAAAATAGATGGGTTTTTTAATGTTAAAGGATGGAGAGAATGGACAAATGAGACATAAGGCTAGGTTGGTAGTAAAGGGATTTGCATAGAAATTAGGTATTGACTTTGGTGAAATCTTTTCTCCTGTAGTAAAGATGACTTCTATTCGGACTATATTGTCTTTAGTTGCTATTGAGGATTTGCATCTTGAGCAGCTTGATGTTAAGACATCATTTTTTCATGGAGATTTGGATGAAGAGATATATATGGATCAACCGGAAGGTTTTGAGGTCAAAGGTAAGGAGAAACTTGTGTGCAGATTGAAGAAAAGCTTATATAGTCTTAAGTAAGCTCCAAGACAGTGGTATTTAAGGTTTGACAGGTTTATGACAGAGCATGGCTTTATTAAATGTCAATCTGACCATTGTGTTTATTTTACCAGATTGGATAATGGTAGTTATATTATCTTGTTGCAGTATGTAGATGATATGCTTATTGCAGGTTCACACATGCAGGTAATTACTGAGCTAAAGGTAAAATTAGCTCACACATTTACCATGACAGATTTAGGAGCAACAAAGAAAATCCTTGGCATGAGTATTAAGAGAGACATGAAAAATCACAAGTTGATTTTGTCTCAAGAGGATTATGTGAATAAGGTGTTGGAGAGGTTCTATATGCACGATGCAAAACTGATAAGCACACCTATGGCTGGACACTTCAAGATGAGCAAAGAACAGTGTATTAAATCACATGATGAGGTTGAGTACATGAGCAAAGTTTTATATGCTTCAGCAGCTGGGAGCTTAATGTATGTAATGGTATGTACTAGACCTGATATTGCCCAAGTAGTGGGAGTTGTCAGCAAGTTTATGGCCAATCCAAGAAAGGAACACTGGAAAACAGTTTAGTGGATTCTCAAATATTTGAGAGGGACCAGCAACAGGTATTTATGCTATGCAGGGTCAAACACTTCTCTACATGGGTATGTAGATTTGGATATGGTAGGTGACTTAGATGGCTGGAGAAGCACCACAGGATATGTGTTAACTATTGGTGGAATGACGGTTAGCTAGATTTCAAAGTTGCAGAAGGTTGTTGCCCTGTCTACTACAAAGGCAAAATACATTGCAGTCACAGAGGCTAACAAGGAAATGATATGGATGACACGGTTCATGGAAGAGTTGGGAAAGGAGCAAGAGAGTTGCAAATTATACAGTGATAGTCAAAGTGTAATTCATTTGGCAAAGAATTCAGCCTTTCATTCAAGAACCAAACATATACAGCTTAGGTACCACTTCAATCGACAGGGATTGGAGGATGGAAAGTTGAAGCTGGAAAAGATCCATATGGATAAGAACCCTACAGATATGTTAACAAAGCTGGTAACAAAGGAGAAGTTGAATCTTCATTCGACTTTTGTTGGTCTTCAAGATTGAACTTGAAGAGGGAGAAACAAGCTAGAGAAACAAGACAGAGGATGTTGTTATACAGGTACAGGTGTAGCTATTTATCTCCAAGTGGGAGATTGTTAAGTTGTAGAGCTAAAAGCTTCACTGTTATGCAAATGTGGAGGTTGTTGGGCTTAGCCAATAACCAGCATCGGTAGTATCACTGACATCGGTCAAGGATCGGCCGACATCGGTCATATGCAGATCGACAATGACCGACGTCGGTCACCTGTGTGTGTGCATTTGCATGCATTTCGAGAATTAGATTTGTTCTAATTTTAGGCAAACGGTGGGTTTGCATGTAATGACTAATTTTAGTCTTGAGTCTATGTTTCTAATTATTGTATGCCTTGGATCCTATTTAAGAGACCCATGGGGCTGTATTGTAAAAGTAGGACTAAAGGATTAGATCCTCAAGTGTAAGATCTAGAAGGAGGTCTGCAAGAGTGCAAGACCAGGAAGATATACAAGCAAGCAAGTAAGCAAGGTCAATTAGATCTGCAAGGTGCAAGATCAAGAAGATCAGTTGAAGCAAGGGAATAACAACTTGGTTATTGAGTTGATTGTAATTGATTGAGAGAGAGAACTCTTGAAAGAAATACTGTACACCCAAGAGGTGTGGGAAGAGTGAGATTTCTTCATTGTATTCTGGAAGAGTTTAATACAAGATTGGTTGTTTCTTGTATCTCCTATTATTTGTTGTTTCTGATTTCTAGTTACTTATTACTTTTAGTTTAATTCCATGTTTAGTTGCTTATACAAAAGTAATCAATTGTACTCCAAGTTCCTAACAGGAGATAACCTATTAAATAGGCTCATAACAAGCTCAAAGAAGTAGGAGGTAAGTACAATAAGTAGGTTGATGGGAAGTAAGAAATAAACTTACCTGTGTAACCAAAATAACAAAGTGGTTATAACACTACAACACTTGCATACAAGCTAATTATTCTAATACCCTCCCTTAATGACTAAGTGATATATTTGAGTCGTTATTATAATAATAGGATTAATTTCATACATAAACTTAACCAAAGTATGGTTTTGTTGCCACTACAACAATGTATCCAACTGTCCCTATTGTCTCCAATCCATCTTACCAGAGTACATGGGTAATGAACCATTGCAACCACCAAGTAGAGTTGGAAATGGTACTAAATATCGGGTTCACTAGAATTTGTTATTCCTTGAATTGTTGTCATGTCTTGGATGTGTCATGTTTTACCTATTTGTTAGAGTGATCAAGATTGACAAAAAAGTTTGGAATATACATCAAGACTTAACAACATAACATATATCCTAAGAGATATTTATGTGTTGAATTGTTGAAAACCCAACATCTACTACTTTCTATTGTTAAATAATTTTGGGACATTTACTCTTCATAACATTGTGGTGATTTTTCTATATTCCCCTTCTTCTTTCACCAACTTGCATGGAAAACTTCCTTTTTGATTTGACTTTGGTCTTTGAACTTGTGCTTGGTATCAATACATGTGAAACATTAGGAAGAGAAAAAATTTCCTATTCTTCACCCTGCACATTTTATTTTCCTAACCTTATAAATTATCTTTTGGACAACTAAGGCAATTCATCTTTTCTTACATCTTTCATCGTGGTATGATACCACTTAGGCATCTTGTGTTGGTATTATTGATCTGATTGTGAAGAGTGAGAAACACTCTTGTCACCACTAGAACTCGACACTTATTGTATTTTCATTTTTGAACCATGTTCAAATTTAGTACCAGAACTTGTTTCAAAAACATCATCAACATGTAGCAATACATTATTATTAGTAGATTAAACATTATTAGAAAGTAATGGTACCTTCTCATCTACATCAACATATTTACTGATCACAATTATATATGTAGAGACATCTAGTAATCTGTATACATCTATTTGCTCACAATAGCCAATAAACATGAACACTTTGCCCAATATAAAAGCATTTGATCTAAAAACATTCAAATTACTTGCAGTTGATGTTTTCCCCGACCATGATTCTTTTGGTGTTACATTATACAAGGTTTGCGTGGGACTTTTGTTGAGATTGTACATAACTATATTCATAGCTTTTGCCCAATACTAATGTGGTACATTATTGTTATCCACCATACACTGTGTCATCTCCATCACTATCTTATTCTACCTTACCATGACTTAATTTTGTTGTGTAGAATATTTCCTGTGTATACCTTCTTTCTTGCAAAATTCTATAAATCTGTCAGAGACAAAACTCATCCCCATTAACCAATCGAAGAGATTTTACATGTTTCCCCCCTTGTTTCTATACCATAACTTTCCAACAACAAAGGTAGAGAAACATGTTAACTTTCTATGTAGAAAACAAACCCACATTTTCCTAGAAAATTCATCTATAAACAAGTAATACAAAGTTCCAGATATTGAAGATGTTCACATTGGACCATGCAAACCCACATGAACCAAATCCAAATCATTCTCAGCTTTATGTTCCTTACCAATGTCAAATGAATGTGAAAATTACTTATCTATTTGACATCATGAACATACATTTTGACTATTTTGAATAAAATACATTCCATTCACCATGTTAGTCTGACTTAATGTATGTAAATGCTCATAACCGAGGTGACCATACCTCTTGTGCCATAGTTCACTAGTGATTTTAATTATTGCTAGTGCATGCTCTTTTATTATTTGGGGATCAATCAACTTATACAATCCCTTGTTACCAATACCTATAGCAATGACTTTCCTTGCATGAAGATTACGAGCCATGCATCTATTTCCTTTTAAACCACACAAAGGTTAGGATTTAGAGTTATTTCACTTATGTAAATAAGATTTTTGTTTATTTCAGGAACAAACCAAACATTTTGAAAAGTGTAACAAAATTCAATGAAATTTAAATATCTCCATATCCTTTCACATAGTGAACCCAATCATCACCCAAGGAAATTGATTCATTGTAACTATTATCTTGTACAAAGTGCACATTTTAGTGTTTGTGACACGTGTAGTGTCTTGATGCACCTGAGTCGAAATACCATATTATTGACTCTATTGGTTGATCATGTGCCACCACAAATGCAAACTCACTTACTGAACTTTGTTCATCTCCTTCAGCTACATTGACTTATTTTTTTGATTTTATGAATCATATTGTCGTTTACAACAATCTTTCTTCACATGACCAAATTGCTTATAATAAATACACTTATATTTAGATTTAGAAGTACCTTTACCTTGTGATCTTTCCATGAGTGCACTTTCTATAAACTTTGATATTAAATAAATGGATTATTCCTGCCACCTTTCTTTATGTATGAAAAGTGTGGACAACTGCTCAAAATCCAATGTTTGTATCTCGACAATATGTGTAATGACTCCATAAAGGAATCATATGAAGGTGGTAAATTTTGCATAACAAAAACAATGATGTCTTATTCATCTACATGTTTTTCATTGCCTTCAATTAATCATATATTTCTTTCAATTGTAACAAATACTCATAAATGGATCCACCTTCCTGCATCTTAGTGGAAAATAGGGGATTCTTCAAATATAATATCCTACTGGCTTTATAAGCCTAATATTTGGTCCTAAGATGTTTCCACAATTCTATTACAATAGTAACATTTCTAGTGTGTTGAAGCATCTGATTGAATGGCGAGGGCATGAGAGAAGTAATAGCGATAGAGATGTCCTTTATAAGGCAAAGGTAAGGGAAAGATTAATGGATTGAAATCAAACAAAACCAAATAATAGGGACATTTGGTAGGAGATAGAGGATGCTCATGGTGAAGATTACGGTGATGAATCATCGGCCTACAGTTGGGAAGACTCTAGGGTTTTTTATGAGAATCGAGCCACTCTAAGGGATGGTAGTGACACACACGATCCACCTAATCTCTTAAAGGGGAAAAAAGTGGTGAGGGAGTTCCCTCCAATACAATATTTTGACACTCTTGCTCAAGACAAAGATGAGGCATCAGGGATACATATGACATCATTTAAAAATGTTGACTTGTAGGAGAATATTAAGGTGTTTAGGAGTAGAGGGTTGATTAGGAAGTTTGTTGGTAGATGGTTGGATATTGAAGAAGTGGATAATTGGGTAAAGGGCAACTGGGGTCAAGGATGCTCCATTCAATTCCTTCCTAAAGATTTATTTGTTGTTACATGTTCATCAAAGGAGAAGAAAGTGGAGATTGTCAAAGGGGGACCTTGGCTCCTAGACGAAGCAAGGCTTTGGGTGTAAAACTAGAGCCCTAACTTTAACCCTTTAACAATCAAGAAAAGAAGTTTCCCTATCTATATCCATTTATATGGACTTCTAATGGAATATTAGAGTGAGATTTGCCTTAGAAGATTGGATATTTGTTGGGAAAGTTCATCAAAATGAATCCAAAATCTCTTCAGTGAGTGTTGGTTTTGACCTAAAAGCTAAGATTCTAAATACATTCGTATTAAAACCAAGGAGGGAATTGGGAGCAAAAAATATGTGGAGAAGGTCCCTTTTAGATATTACAATTATAGAGAGGCTTGGAATTTTCATCGATAATGCATATGGGTAAATAGAAGAAAGGCTCCAAGGGTGGCATGGCAAGCCAAAATAATGCCAAAGTTTAAATCCTTCCTTCAAAGGAATGGAGGGTTCCCTCTTCTTAACTCAGAGGTGGCTATTGTCCAAAAAGGGTCGGTCAACTAAACTACTCAGAGGAAGGCTAGAAGGTGGAGAACAACCATCCCCTAATATGATGATGAAAGAATGTGACTTTATATCTAAAGATGCAAGGAAGATGATGTTTATCACTGTAATGGACAATGGGTTGGAGATAAGAGTTGAGGTCACTGAGGCCTACGAGAGGGTAAGCTACAAACAAGTGTGGTTAGACAAATTGGGTGACCTACAATTGTTTCCCTTATTTTGAGGAAGAGGAAGATGAGGAGATGTATTCAATTGAGGCCCTCTCACAAGCATAGATTGATTGTAAGATCTCTCAACTAGTTCTATGGGGTCTCAAGCAGGAGAGGGCAGAAAATTAATAAAGAGTTCATGGATGGAAAAGTTATGGCAACATGCATAAAGCCATTACAGACTTTGCCCAACTAGGAAAGCAGTGAGTGGAAAGCCTCATTGAGAAGTAATGGAAGGAATGTTAGGTGTCTCAATGCCCCTAAAAAAATCACCTTTTTAGGCATTAGTTGTAGGCTTTTTTTTTTGACATTTTTCTCATTCAGGAAACTAAGCTCAACAAGATAGAAGGAGATACTTTGATGAGTCCTAATTTGAATAGATGAATGGGATGTTTTGTTGACTCCTTGGGGGCTTTTGGGTGTTTGAAAATCATTTGGGCCCTAGAAAAGGCAAGAGTCAAGGTTATCAATTCGAGGGCTAGTTGGTAATTGTGCAAGATAATGATCTTTACCTTTGACATCTCTGTATTTCTATTTAATGTTTATGGGCCAAATTCAGTGGTTGGGAAAGCTCAAGTCTAGGATGAGATCCAATGATAATTGGCCCTTTTGTCAAGATAACATTGTATCATAGGGGGTTATTTCAATTCCATATTGTCTAATGAGGATAAACAAAGAGGGGTTAGAAAAGAGACTCAATCGTAGAAAGACTTCTTGAGCTTTGCTGAATTTATTGGTTTGACTGACATATCCCCCAAAAGTGGTTATTTCACCTGGATGAATAGGAAATTAGGTTTTAGCAATAATTTTGAAAGGCTAGACCATTTCTTGGTTTCCCCAAAATGTTTGGAGGAGGACTAGGAATTTGAGAGTAACATTCTTCTAGTTTTTGGTTCTGACCATGCCCCAATCGAACTTAAAATTGTTGAAGATAGATCTCATCCTAGATTCCCCTTTAAATTTGAATTAAGATGGCTTAGGTATCCTTATATTTTTGATTTGGTCAAGAATTGGTGGGATGAAGCCTTAATGGGAAAGGCACAAAGTCATTTCTTTTTAGTAAGAAGCTTTAGTATATTGAGACTCGTCTCAAAACCTATAACATAGACATTTTAAAAACCATCTTCAAGGAAATTCTAAGAGTGGATGTGGCACTTATAACTCTTAATCAAGTGGTTTTAAGTGTTGGCATGGATGTAAACCTTTATGTGTAGGAAAATGAACTTCTAGTTGAACTGGGAGAATTGTATGTCAAGGAAGAAGTATTTTGGAAATAAAAGTCTAGAGAGTCCTAACTTAAGGATGGGAACACCAACACTAATTTTTTTCATAATTATACATGGTGAGATGAAATATCAATCAAATATATTAAATACTTACAAGAGATGGAATAACTTTAGATGGGAAATCTAAGATTTAGGAAGTTATTACTTGTGTCAAGGATCTTCTTATTAGTGAGGAGGCAGTTGATTTGAAATTGCAATCTGGAAGCATAAGGTGCATTTCACATGTGGTAATGGATTAGCAGAATAATATGTTGATAGATCCATTTTCCATATATGAAGTTAAAAGGTGGTTTTCTCCATGGGCAAAGATAAGGCACCAGGTCTAAATGGCTTCCCAACTAATGTCTTCCAAGCCTTTTGGGACATCGTAAGAGATGAGGTGGTGGAGTTGGTGGAAGAGTCCTAGAAGAAACATAAAATTGGGCCAAAAATTAAGTGTACTTTTATAAATTTGATCCCTATGGGTGAGACACAAGTTTCCTTTGGGGATTATAGACCTACTTCTCTTTGCAACACAGTTTACAAAATTCATATCCAAGGCCATCTCCTTTAGACTAAAGGATCTCCTTAATGATTTGATTTCTTCTAAGCAGGGAGGGTTTGTTCTAGATAGAAACATTCGTGGTAGTGTTGTTATCACCCATGAGATTATTCATTCTTTAGTGGCATGTCACAAGAAGGGGATGATCCTTAAGCTGGACATTAGTAAAGCTTACGATAGGGTTATTTGGCAGTTTTTAATGAAGACCTTGGTAAATTTTGTTTTTTCTAAGGAATGGTGCAGTTGGATCTTTAGTTGTCTACTCTAATCAATGAAGAACTAGTGAGCTTCTTTGATGCATTTTATAGTCTTAGACAAGGGAACTCCCTCTCCCATTTCCTCTTTATATTAATTATGAAGGCTCTAGGAAGGGAAATTTCATGAGCATTAGTGCTTGGAGAGTTTCACTCATCAATAGTTTGTTGATGATTGATGTTGTTTGGAATCCTGACTATTCAAGAAGCTTAGGCCTCCCAACAGATTTTGGTGGACTATGAGAAAGCCTCAAAGGAACATATCAACTCAACCAAACCTGATTTTTCCATTAACACCCCTCTTTAGGTGAAGTTGGATATCTTTGGGATTTTAAACTTTAAAATTGGTAAGCTACTAGCTAAGTATTTAGGTGTTCCTGTGTTCGATGGATCACATAGAGATTCAAAATGGGATAACTTGATTAAGCCATTTTTCTTAAGATTGGCAGAGTAGAGAGGGAAGTGGCTCTCCTCGAATGGCTAGATTACTCTAATTAAGTCAACACTAAGCACTCTATCGATTTAGAATTTTTTAGTTTTACAACCATCAACTAAAGTTTTGAAGGGATTGAATCAAATCATGAAGAATTTTATATAGTAAGGCACACTCTACAAAAATAAAATCCCCAATATCAAATAAGATAAGATGTGCTTGCCTCAGGTAGGGGGAGGCACTATTATCCAAAGACTAGCCACCCAAAACCTAGCTCTAGGATACAAACTGGTATGGGGCATGGTCACCCAAACTCAAGCAGTTTGGAATAATATATTTCAACACAAATACTTCAAGGAATTCTCTCCTTTCAACATTATTAAGATGATAAATCCATCCAAGGGATTGCACCTTTGGAATTTCATCCTCAACTGCTTATTTATTATTAAAGAGCATGTATCATGAGAAATTAGTGATATACGTGCAATAGATTTCTAGGTTGACTCTTGGAAGAGATATAGGAATTAAATGAGGCTAAAGAGATTCTAAGAAACATGTGGGATGAAAAGGTGAGAAATTATATTGAACCATGTGTGGATGCAGGATTGAAATGCTAAAAGTGGAAAGAGGTTGAGTCTACACCTATCACAGGCAATTAAAAGTTGTTGTTGGCCAACATTTTAATGAATCATAAGGTCTTCACAAGCTCAAATATTGATATGGTTCAGTAGTTTGGGGCCAAGATAGGGATATACATAGTTAACATAGGGTACAAAATGGTTTAGCAGGTTGAATCTTCCTTTGGGTGGACCAAAACCCTGTTTTGGAACAATGCTAGTCTACCTAAAGCCATGGCTTTTACTTTGATTATGGTTCAAAGGCACATTTTAACACAAGACTACCTATGAATAATGGGAATTTTTGAGCCTTATAGGTGCCTTTTGTGTCAGGGGGAAGAAGAAGATGCAAGCCATTTACTCTTTACTTTCCCCTTTGTAATGGATGATCAGAATTGGTTATGTAGCAAGTTATTTTGGTGTTGGGTCAGACTGGAGTCTTTGAAGTAGGCTTTTATCTCCTGGCCAAATCAGTGAAAGACACTTTATATTTCTCATGGAAGTTGTGTTTGATGTTCTTGATTTGGAATTTATAGAAAGAACAAAATACATGTATCTTTTAAGATCATTCCAGTCCGTTTGATGGGGTAATAAAAAAAGTAGAATTGGCTATGCCTGAGGTAGGTTCCACCCATGCTTGAAGATATAGGGGTTCTCTCTCAAATTGGGACTCTTATATAATTTCTTCTTGATAGTGACTAAGAGTGCCTCTTATTAATGGGTCACAAATGTTATCAAAGGTTGTTAAGCGAGTAGGGATTATGGTTTGGGTGTCACTCCCTCTAGGGATGTTCAAACTAAATTTTGATGGCACCACTCATGGGAACCCAAGGGCATTAGGAATAGGTTGTGTTATTCAAGATTGTGCAGGAGCACTTATCAGAGTGACCTCAAAGAAGCTAGTGGATGAGATGAATAATGAAGTTGAGGCCCAAGCCCTGGTTTTGGGTCTTGAGTTGGTGACCCAGTATGGGATTAATAGAATTGTTATTGAGGGTGAATCGATGGTCATAATTTAGGATCTAAAAAATGAGAAGGTTGGATTTTATAACATGTAAAATATTCTTAACCATACCCGAGATGTCATCACACTATTAAATGATTGGGAAGCTAATCATTGCTTTCATGAAGTAAATAAGGTTGCAGATGAGCTAACAAATAAAGGCATAACTCAACTTGAAGATTTAATTTCTAACAATGTGTTGTTCCCAAAATCCGTCACTCATTTTTGGGGACAACATATCAACTATTTTGGTCCTGCAAGACAAAATTCTCTCTCCCCTTCTCAAAAAATGTTCTGAGCGTTCCAATTCTCTAATTATTCAAGCTTTTTTAGCTAAGGGACTCACAGGTTCAACAACTTCAACAGGCGAGCTCTCACAAAGAAATAAGTTCTCAACACCTAGGCATTTCAAGGTTGGTTCAACGCCGAAGTTCAATTAAAAGACTTATCGGTAGGCTTCAAACAAAAGATTGAACCGTTGAACCTTAAACCAAAAGAGTTCAAAGTTCAACGGTTAAACGAGTTCAATAAGGTTCGAGAGACTTTGAAGGACCAAATGATTCAAAGAGTTAAGAAAGAAAGGTTAAACTGATTGAACCTTGAACCAAAATGGTTCAAAGGTTTAAGAAAGCTCCGAGCGAAGGAAGGAAGTGGAACATTCCAGAGACAAGTTATAAGAGTTGGTCTAGTCAAATGGTTCAAAGTGGTTGGTTCAAGCGGTCAATTGAATGAGCATAACATAGTATTAAACCATTGAACAGTTGAACCATTGTTGGTTCAATCAGTTGGTTCAATCAAATGGTTTAATCGAAAGGTTTAAAAGAGTCTCCCAAAGCTCGAAGGACAAGTGCCCTTGCAGAGGGTAGGGAACATTTGTGAAAGGATCAAAGAGAAGGCCAAAAGGGTAAGGTTTTCTTCAAACAAAGGGGCAAAGGATGAATTTCTTCAAACAAAATGTCTGAAAGAATTCCTTCAGACATTTTGTCTGAAGAAATTGCCAAGTGAAGGAATAAAAGGATATCTTTCAGAAATATTTTTCACGGCAAAATTTCACAAGAGAAATCCTTCAGAATTTTTTTTTGAAGGAATTCTTTCAGACATTTTGTCTGAATGATTTGAAGAACAAGGCTGCCTAAAGGACCCCGAAGGGCAGGTACCCTTGCAGGGGACTCTCGACGACCATGAAATGGACCATTCTCAAGGCCTGAAGGGACACCTTCCCTTCGGGGGGTTCCAAAGATAGAAAGTCGAAGGAATTTCAAAGTTTGAAGGAAAGCTTCAACCGAAGAGGAAAGAAAGCGATTGAACCAAAGAAGTGATTGAACCAAAGAAGTAACTGCACCAAGGAGCTGATAAGACCACCCAAACTGTTGAACCATTAAACCAATGAACTCTCATGGTTCAAAGGTTCAAGGTTCAATGTGGTTCAAGCGACCATTAACCAGTGACGTCCCCATAGATGTCAAATTCAAGGTAATGAAATGCCCATTTATTTTTAAATATAGCACAAAACATGAAGAACAAAACTCAGTGAATAGCTGAAGAAAGAAGCTAAAAGAGCCTGCTGAAGGTAAGAAGATAGCCTGAGAGCTAAAATTGCAAAAGGAAAGAGGAAACACTATAGGAGATACTGAAATATCTATACGGGAGTTATTCTAGTAGGTAGAACAGTCCACCAAGTAGACATCTAAGTGCGCAAACATTAAAAGGTGTGACCTATTTTTCTCTCTTTAAATAAAAGCAAGTGGACAGCCACGTACATATCTGGAGACAGACTAGATGATCAATGCTAAGGAGAAGACATTTGAGATGATTTTGTACACCAAAGTCAAGGCCGATGCCCTGTTTCAGCATGGCCCCTTGACTGAATTAAAAATGCATTCAAGGCATTGAATGCAGCATGGGCCTTTCCATGAAATAAAGTGCCAAGTCTTTTTTGGCTGCTATATATTGTAATCTCTTATTTTATGTAGAAGAGATCTCTCTGTTATCGAAGGAAAACTCTGCCCAAATTGAAAGGCATTCCCTGAGAGTTTGAGCTCAGATTGTTAATCATATTTCTTTATTTGAATGAGAAAATAAGTGACCTTTCAGACTTTGTGCTGGAATAGCTTGTGTTATTTAGGAAATTATCCTTATGTTTATTTCCTAGAAACATTCTTGTCCATTTAATTTAACAAGAAAAACTAGTGGAAGTAATCAGGAAGGTGTTCTGAAGCTGACTGTGAAGAGACTTTGTGCTGCCACAATTGTCTTTAGCATGTTTATTTTTTAGTTTCTGTATAAAGGATCTTGGGATGACTTTATGCCCCCATTGTCCTTTGTATATTTCACTCTTTGGCAAATGAGGTGGAGACTTTGTGTTACACCTCATTCTACTGGTTACTGCACCCTGCTACATTTACATCTCTACCAAAAAGTATTCGTACTATTTTTGTAGACCACTTGTGAAAGAAGAGAAGTGCCTTCAGTGTTTTCACCAAAATTCTCTTATGTTTGTGAAATATCATCTCTGAAAAAAGAGAGATGGATGGTGTTGTCCTACTTTGAGTGTTATTTTCTACTTATTTATATAGTATATAACACCTTATAGTTATAGGGAACCTCCCATTGATGAGAGGAGAGATTTGTCTCCCTTTGATGTGGTAAACCTGCACATTTGGCTGATCAATCTCCTCATGTTGTGGTTGAAGCAACCTATTTTGCTCATCAGTTAGCTGGTGACAAAATATTCACCCAACAGTTTTTGGTGACTTCGTTGGGGATAGAACATGTAGTTTGAAGCCTCAAGCTTCAAATTGAAGCAGTTCCAGTTCTTTCCATTTTAGTTTTACACTCTGGTAGATCCACGTTATACTCGAAGCTAGAGACCTAAAGGCATTGTTGACCCTGTATTTGAGTTGGTACAACAAAGTGTTTTTGATCTTTTCCCTTCACCATCTCACCTTCAACGAACTAGGAGTTTTTCTTCTACAAAAGTCAGGTCTCCATTACCAGGTAAAGAGTCTATTTCTGTTGTTAGCAGAGCTTTGTCAATACATACCCCTCATACATTTGTTATCCATTTCTTCAGTAATCAAATCATGGTAGTTCAAGGCCCCTAGGGTAACTCTTTTAGCCCACTCAATTTAACTCCACCTCTACATGAGCTACCACGTAGTTCAAAGAAAATTTTCCCCAAATTTTTTGGTGATGGGAGAGTTCATCCTAATGAACATATTGCAGCTTTCAGCATAGCCTATGGTGTGATAGGTGTGGAGTATGAGAATGTGGCAGTCAAGCTATTTGTGGAGACATTACAAGTGTATATTGGTTCTACCATCTGCAGGCTCAATCAATAACTGACTAGAACACTCTTAAAGCTAAATTTGAAGCCAAGTTCAAGCCTATAGAAGATTTGCATGCCCTACTATCCCAGCTCACACAAATGAAGAAGGAACCTCATGAAACTATGAGGGACTTCATTGCCAAATTTGACAAGCTAAAGAACATGATTCCTACCATTGCTCAGCCAACAGCTGAGAACCTTAAATATTTTTTCATCAATTCTCAGCTACCTAAAGTGAGTTTTCTACTAAGCTGGGCTTACCACATAGACCTCGTTGCTGCTCAAGATTTAGCCACCAAGGTTGAAAATGACCTTATTTTAGCAGGAAAGATAAGGGAAGATCCTAACAAAGGTAAATCTTCTTCATCCTCTAAATATCCATCTACAGGCACCATTGATCTAATGGTGCAAAAGTTGACAAATGAGTTGCTAGCTCTCAAAAAGTAAATGGCACAAGGTATGTCTGATCCTCCTTCATAATGAGATATACCAAGGAGGATATTCTCCAATTAGTCATACCAAGGCAACACTACCAAAAATCAAGGGCAGCTAAATCATCTTCCTCCCCCTCAAGGGAAACTTGCTATTGAAGCAGCTCTAGCCAACTCAGCAATTGGATACCTTGAAATAGAATCAAATTTTTCTTTTCAATCTGAGTTGAACCAAGAAGATGGTGCTGATCTCTTTGTGAAAGACTAAGATGAATCAGCTAGCGACTCTAACATTAGTTTCTTGAATTATCAAGATGAACCCAGAAGTAAAAGTAAAGCATTTGATGGATCATACGTTGTATTCACTCGATCCCAGAACCAGTCAGCCCAACAAGCTAATAAAGAAAAAATAGAGGAGCGATCTCAACTAGAAATTTCAATTACTATGTGGGGAACCACTCTGCCTTTTCAATCAAAAGACCTGGTGATCGCTAAAAAGGTAAGTACATCAAATTTTCTTTTATATTCTGCTTCAAATTCACAGACTAATACCACCCCTCCTAAAAAATAGAAGGATGAACTACCCTCTCCTATTCCTAATTTGTTTTAGACATTTGATATAATCGACCATGTCAAGAAAACCAAAATTAAAATGTTTGAATTTGAATTCCTGCTATCCAACCTTGAGTAGTTGGATAAGTTGGTACAATGTGTAAAGAATAAAACCCTCTCTACAAGACCAACTATTTCAAATATGACTTCCACATCCACTCGAAATAACCTTGTCATTACTTCTCCTACTGCTCCCAAGAGGACAGAACCATTTTATGTCTTCCTGCTGATAAATGGACACCAGTTGAACTATTGTATCATAGACTCAGGTGCATCTGACAATGTCATGCCTGCCAAAGTGGCAGAATCTCTTAGACTCACACTAACCAAGACCTTTGGGAGATGTTTCTCCATGGAAAACAAATAAGTGCCACTACTAGAAAAAATCAAGGATGCCCGATTTGCATTTGCGGCATTCCCAAACAAGAAAATTAAGATGACAGTCCTGGTGGCTGACGTCCCAGCCTCATACGACATTCTTCTTGGGTGAAATTTCTATAAAGATGTTGGTGGCAAATTAAGTATGGACCTGTCTGAAGTGAGGATCCCGATCAAAGGCATCATGCGGAGATTGCTCTCTGTGAAGGAGGCAAAATATGTTGTCACTCAAACATCAACGCTTGAAGCTCAAATTTAGTTTGAGTCTTCAGACATGGGTAATTACTTTCTGACTACATAGGATGTTCCTGTCCTAACTGATGAAACTTTTGAAGATGATAATCTAAAAATTGGTTCATATAAAACAACATAAGACTTAATAGAGCACAGTGCAAGCCTAGAGAAATCCTCCCCTCTAAATGAAGAAAAATTTAAGGAAAGGTCAGTTTATGATAATGTGTGGATTCTTGAATTTTATGTCAGCGATTCTTCTACCCGCTTAGGACCTGGAATTGTGTTGATATCTCCTCAAGGAGATATTTTCCCCTATTCTTATAAATTGTAGTTCAACAATAACAACAATACTACTGAATATGAATCACTGCTGCTCAGATTAAAGGTTGCTCAAAATAGGGGTGTCAAACTCCTTCACGCCAAAGGAGATGCTGAGCTGGTGGTTTGCCAGGTCAGGAACTTGTACCAAACTAAAAATGAGAGATTATGCCATTATCGCAATCTAGTTTGGAATCAAATTGAAAGCTTTGATGCTTTCAGTATCTCTATAATACCCAGGGAATTCAATGACTGAGCTGATGCATTAGATATTTTGGTGACTCTCTTGATTTCTCACCAAGATTTTAAGGGAGATAGGTACAC
This sequence comes from Torreya grandis, assembly GCA_037957365.1. Classification (NCBI taxonomy): domain Eukaryota; kingdom Viridiplantae; phylum Streptophyta; class Pinopsida; order Cupressales; family Taxaceae; genus Torreya; species Torreya grandis. Next base: position 1,807,557 of record JARHVA010000578.1, on the reverse strand, counting down.
TATTAAATTGGTCTTTCAACCAAGTGTCCCTGATAATGCCAATCATTGGTAAGTGTTCAATGATGACAACCAAATCATCACCTTTCTAAAACAAAAAGACAGCTTCGAACAGCTTCACTTTGAAGGCAGTGACCCTCAAAAACTTGAATCAACCCCTAAAACAAATTCAGATACATGTGAAGAATTCCTACAGCTAAAATGGAATAAAATTTCCAAAGGATTAGTTTTCCTTGAGAAACTATTTGACAAGCATGACAGGTTCATCAAACAACAACAAATGGATTCAAGGTCCTCACAAGATTTTAATCAAATAAATTTGGGTACTAAAGAAAATCCCAAGATGGTGAACATTAGGAAGTGCTGCACTCTTGAGTAGAAGCTCAAATTCGGTGCCCTGCTTCACCATTACATGGATGTTTTGGCATACTCCTATGATGATCTTAAGTCGCTCAGGCTTGAAGAAATTTGCCATGAGATTCCTCTCAAAAGTGATTTGGTGCCTTTCAAGCATAAATCTTGGCAGTATAATCCAAAGATATTAGGTACTATTCTCTCTAAAATATAGAAAATGTTGAATGCTAAGATAATTTTCCCAATCCATCATTTCACATGGATTGCAAACATAATTCATGTGAGAAAAAAAATGGCAAAATTCACTTATGTGAGGATTTTATGAATTTGAATCAATCATCCCTAAAGGATAATTATCCTCTGCCCATCATGGATCAAGTCCTTCAGACGGTGACTGGTTCAGAGATGTTATCAATGCTAGACGGCTTCTTGGGGTACAATCAATTAGAAGTTGGTGAAGCAGACTAATATAAGACTACTTTCACCACACCTTAGGGCACCTTTGCGTATCGAAGAATGCCATTTGGCCTGATAAATGTTGGTGCCACTTTTCAAAAAGCAATGGACCTTGCTTTCAAAGATGAAATAGGTAAGTTCATTGTGGTGTACCTTGATGATTTAACAGTCTTTTCTAAGCATCGTCTTAATCATGTGCACCATTTGCAACAAGTGCTAAAATGATGTCGCCAGAATGGCATTTCTCTAAATCCCATGAAGTCTATTTTTGGGATAACAGAAAGAAAACTTCTCAGACACATTATATCTCGAGAAGGCATAAAGATTGACTCAAAAAGAGTCAAATCAATTTAGGAACTTACTCTGTCCACAAATAAGATTACAGTTAACTCTTTCTTCGAATAGGTGAATTTTTTATGAAGGTTCATTCTCGAGTTCGTCGAGAAGACTCGCCACATTGTGGACATGATGAAAGGAAAGACCACTTTCAGCTAGATTGAAGAAGGCAAATTGGCATTTCGAGACATCAAGATAGCTATCACCCATGCCCCAATTTTAGTTTGTCTAGATTATAACAAAGATTTTACAATGTGCAGTTATGCTTTCGAACACACACTTTCAACAATTTTGGTTCAATAAAACAAAGTAGGCATGGAATCTCCCATATCCTTTATGAGTTATCCTCTCAAATCTCATGAATTAAAATATTTAAATCTAGAGAAGCATGCTTATGTAGTGGTAAAGGTAGTAAATCACTTCCATTTTTACATCCTGAATTCACACACTATTACTCTGGTTCCTGATACCATAGTCAAATCCATATTAACTCAACCAAAGTTTGGAACCAAAAGGGGCAATTAGATTGCTAAAATCTATGAGTTTGATCTTGTTATCAAACCAACTAAGCTTGTATGGGGAAAGGGTTTCTACCAATTAATTGCTGACAACATACCAAAAGAAACATGGCATGAAGAAACAAAAGTGGAAGACACGCCAACAGTCCTCTTTATATCCACCACGAATGAGTGGTATTCGAGTATTGCTCATTTCTTTACTTATGGTGAGTGTCCTACTCACCTATCTCGTAAAAAAAAGAGGACTATCAAGTTAAAAGTTTCCAATTTTGTCCTTTGTGACAATGACCTGTATAAGAGGAACCTCAATGGGGTGTTCCTTCGCTACATGGATAAAAAGCAACAGAACCAACTTTTGGAGTCCTTCCATAATCTGGCCTATGGAGGACATTTTTCTGCACCTGTAACTATCCATAAAATTTTGTGAACCAGGTATTACTAGCCTTCTCTATTTTAAGATGCATACAAAAGGGTACGAAGATGTGAACTGTGCCAATAGTTCGTTGGGAGACCTAAGTTAGTTGCTTTGCCTCTTAAGCCAGTGTTAATAAAAGAGCCATTTCAAAAATGTGGAATCGATTTCATTGGTGCTGTAAACCCATCTTTAAGTGCTAGACATGATTATGTCTTCACATCCATAGATTACTTCACCAAATGGGTGGAAGTTATTCCAGCCAAACATGCTACTTCAGAAGTAGTATGCAATTTCCTCAAAGAAAGCATCATTTCCAGGTTTGGGGTCCCAACCAAGATTGTGATAGATAATGCGGCCTGTTTCTCTTCCTAGTAGATTGCTCAGTTCTATTCTTATTATGGGATTACCCTCTCCCACTCCTTTGATTATTTTCCACAAGGGAATGGTCAAGCATAATCGAGCAACAAGAACCTGGTGACCATCATCAGGAAGCTAGTGAATGACAACCAACGAACCTGGCATAAAGCATTGGTTGATGCTTTATGGGTAGATAGAATTACACCCAAGAGGGTGATAGGTATGTCATCATTCCAACTTTTATATGGTCTCAATGCAGAGATACCAATCACCCTAGAATTGCCAGCACTAAAATTGGCAAAGGTGGTCGAAGATCAGACATATGAAAGCTCCATCAACAAAAGGATCATGTGCCTAACTGAGATAGATGAGCAACAAACTATGGTGGTGTATCAAATCACTGTGCATCAGAGTCTGGTGAAGAATCTCTTCGACTAAAAAGCAAAAACCTATGATTTCCAGATTAGAGATCAAGTTCTGTTATGGGACAAGAGAAGAGAACCAAAAGGAATGCATGGAAAATTCGTTTCCCTATGGAGAGGCCCATTTGCTATTCATCAACTCAATGGTGAAAATAGTTTCTTGTTGAAATATCAAGATGGCATGCCCTTTTCTCTGCCTCATAATGGGCAACATCTGAAGCACTTCAATTCTTGAAGTATCAGATAAGATCATTTGTATATATGTATAATTTTTGTATAGTCTTTAATTCTATTTTGTGCTTTTCATTTTCATTTTTTGGCACCTTTATTTTTTGGGTAGCATGACTCCATGGCCCAATGGCATACTTAAAGGCATTGGAGGTTCTGGATTCTATTCCCTTTAATTGTTTTTACAATTGATGAGAGTTCCCCAATTGGAGCCAGCTGTTATTCCCAAAATTTGTCACTCATTTTTGGGGACAACATATCAACTATTTTGGTCCTGCAGGCCAAAATTCTCTCTCCCATTCTCAAAAAATGTTCTGAGCATTCCAATTCTCCAATTATTCAAGATTTTTTAGCTAAAGGACTCGCAGGTTCAACAAGTTCAACAACTTCAATAGGCGAGCTCTCACAAAGAAATAAGTTCCCAACACTTAGGCATTTCAAGGCTAGTTCAATGTTGAAGTTCAATCAAAAGACTTATCGATGGGCTTCAAACAAAAGATTGAACCGTTAAACCATTAAACCTTAAACCAAAAGAGTTCAAAGTTCAATGGTTCAATGAGTTCAATAAGGTTCGAGAGACTTCAAAGGACCAAAGGATTTGAAGAGTTAAGAAAGAAAGGTTGAACCAATTGAACCTTGAACCAAAATGGTTCAAAGGTTCAAGAAAGCTTTGAGCAAAGGAAGAAAGTGGAATATTTTAAAGACAAGTTCTAAGAGTTGGTCCAGTTGAATGGTTCAAAGCGGTTGGTTCAAGCGGTCAATTGAATGAACAGAACACAGTATTGAACCATTAAACCGTTGAACCATTGTTGGTTCGATCGATTGGTTCAATCAATCAATTTAATCAATCAGTTCAATTGTAAGGTTTAAAGGAGTCTCCCAAAGCTCAAAGGACAAGTGCCCTTGCAGAGGGTAGGGAACATTTGTGAAAGGATCAAACAAAAGGCTGAAAGGGTAAGGTTTTCTTCAAAAAAAGGGGTAAAGGATGAATTTCTTCAGAAAAAATGTCTAAAGGAATTCCTTCAAACATTTTGTTTGAAGAAACTACCAAGTCAAGGAACAAAAGGATATCTTTCAGAAAGATTTTTTGCGATAAAATTTCACAAGAGAAATCCTTCAGACAAAATGTCTGAAGGATTTAAAGAACAAGGCCGCCCGAAGGACCCCGAAGGGTAGGTACCCTTGCGGGAGATTCTTGGTGACCATGAAATGGACCATTCTCAAGGCCCGAAGGGACACCTTCCCTTTGGGGGGTTCCAAAGATAGAAAGCCAAAGGAATTTCAAAGTTCGAAGGGAAGCTTCAACTGAAGAGGAAAGAAAGCGATTGAACCAAAGAAGCGATTGAACCAAAGAAGTGATTGACCCAAAGGATCAATTACACTAAGGAGCTGATAAGACTGCCCAGACCATTGAACCATTGAACCAATGAACTCTCATGGTTCAAAGGTTCAAGGTTCAATGTGGTTCAAGTGACCAACAACCAGTGATGTCCCCATGGATGTCAAATTCAAGGTAATGAAATGCCCATTTATTTTCAAATATGGCACGGAACCTGAAGAATGAAAATCAGTGAACAGCTAAAGAAAGAAGCTGAAAGAGCCTGTTGAAGGTAAGAAAATAGCTCGAGAGCTCAAATTGCAATAGAAAGAGGGAAAGCTATAGGAGATATTGAAATATCTACAAGGGAGTTATTCTAGTAGGTGGAACAGTCCACCAAGTAGACATATGAGTGCCTAAACATTAAAAGGTGCAACCTAGTTTTCTCCCTTTGAATAAAAGTGAGTGGACAATCACATACATATCTGGAGACAGACCAGATGACCCATGCCAAAGAGAAGACATTCAAGATGATTTTGTACCCCAAAGTCAAGGTCGATGCCCTATTTTAGCATGGCCCCTTGATTAAACTGAAAATGCATTCAAGGCATTGAATGCAGTATGGGCCTTTCCATGAAATAAAGTGCCAAGTTTTTTTGGTTGCTATATATTGTAATCTCTTATTTTATGTAGAAGAGATCTCTCTATTATAAAAGCAAAACTCTACCCAAATTGAAAGGCATTTCCTGAGACTTTGAGCTCAGATTGTTAATCATATTTCTTTATTTGAATGAGAAAATAAGTGACCTTTCAGAATTTGTGCTGGAATAGCTTGTGTTATTTAGGAAATTGTTTTTATGTCTATTTCCTAGAAGCATTCTTGTCCATTTAATTTAACAAGCAGAACTAGTGGAAGTAATCAAGAAGGTGTTCTTAAGCTGACTGTGGAGAGACTTTGTGCTGCCACAATTGTCTTTAACATGTTAAAGGATTTTGGGATGACTTTGTGCCCCCATTGTCCTTCGTATATTTCACTCTTTGGCAACTGAGGTGGAGACTTTGTGCTACACCTCATTCTGCTGGTTACTGCGCCCTGCTACATTTACTTATCTCTACCAGAAAGAATTTTTTGTTGTTTGCTGCAGACCACTTATGAAAGAAGAGAAGTGCCTTCAGTGTTTTCACTAGAATTCTCCTATGTCTATGAAACATCATCTCTAAAAAAAGAGAGATGGATGGTGTTGTCCTACCCTGAGTGTTATTTTCTGCTTATATATATAGTATATAACACCTTATAGTTATAAGGAAACTCCCCTTGATGAGAGGAGAGATTTGTCTCCTTTTGATGTGGTAAACCTACACATTTGGCTGATCAATATCCTCATGTTGTGGTTGAAGCAACCTATTTTTCTCATTAGTTAGCTAGTGACAAAATATTCACCCAACACAATGAATGGGAGGTGTGGAATTTGGACTCTTTTTAATGATTAGTCTATGTTTAGGGGTTTTTGATATTGATGGAATTAATAATTGATGTCTATTGAGGTGTGGGAAATGCTATTTCCCACACCATTAAGAGGCCTCCCATGCTCTCATGATGAGCTAGTGTGATGGCCAATGTGTTTTATTTCCAAGGCTAACATTTATTTTAGCATTTTCTTAGAGTAGTAGTAGTGATGACAAGAAATTGGTAGTGTCAATTATGCATTATATGTTAAAAGTGACCCTTAAAAAGCCTCTCCTTCACATCATGGTGAGTAAACATGAGATAATTTTTGAGGGTCGACTCTTAGATTCCAGGTTGAAGCATGTTTTCATCATCCAAGTGGGTAATGTCCTGCATGCCATAAAGGAAGTAATTGGATTAGTTTTTTTGGAAATCAATAGTAGGGTTAAGGTCAATTCCCTAGTGGCATCAACCTTTGTGGATAATTTACTTATGGATTTCAAGGATAAATAGTTGACTATGGTGGTGGCATATAGGTTTGTATGCATAAGGTTTTGAGTTGGATTAAAAGTAGTTGTGGAGGCATTTTTATTGGAGGAAAAAGGCTCTCAAATTTTATCTGAGTAGGTTGGCCACATAGTGGTTCCACTGAGGTCATTTCAAGACTTGGAAGATATATTTGGAAATATTTTGGACCATTTAGAATATTCAAAACATTGGCTTCAAAACGCTAGTCCCTTTAGTTGTTAGGTGCCTTTATTATATTTGGGGGCTTTATGTACTCTAATGGCATCAGTCGTTGTAGCACTACGAGGTAGAAAGTCCCCCAAATTAACATCATTAGTGAAATTCCTAGCAAGGATTTTTAGATCTCACATCCCTTCCCTCAGATAACTTTGATGATCTTGGGGGGAGGTCCTATCACAAACAGGTGGGCGACCTTGACTCATATGTAAGCTTGTTTCTCTAGTATGATTATAACACCTGATTTGAGGGAAATTTCAATATGGAACACATGGGTAGGCCTTGAAGGAGGTGGAAATCAATGATGTCATGGGGGTCTAATGTGGATGCAGGGGGTTTTAATAGTGGTGTTGGGTGTGTGAATCTCTCTACTACTATGGATGCTTTGGTGGGTGATGGTAGGATTACTAGTGGCTATGAGGGGCATGGTAGTGGTACACTGGTGGTTGGTGGCACCTCATATGGTAGTAGTAGTTTTAGCAGTTATGGTGGTTGTCATGCGGGGTGTAGGGTGGTGGGCTTTAGAATTTTTCTTTTTGTTCTATTTGGTTGGCTTTGGTGGTTTCTTTTTGTGTCATCATTTCTACCCTTTGGGGTGTCCTTTGGGCCTTTTTGGTCCTTTATTTTTGGTCCCAACCCATTACAATATTGTAATCTTGTTTTCTCATTAATAAAAAAGGTGAGGGTCCCTCTAACTCTTTTTAACTAGCAAAAAAATAGTAACATTTCTAATTTCTAGTATTAAATTATCAACTACGGATAGTTTAAACAACATTAAGGCTTCACGATTATGCTTATTGTAGTCATTAGGTTGAATATCTAGTTGAGACTCTTTACTAAGTATAATTTTAGTTAATATTCTGATACTCACAAATTGTAAGTATATTATGACTCCACAAACTAAAGTTTTTGCGTGTCAATTTTTGTGAATCTAGTAAAAACATATGTAAACTAGCCATTTTGACCTAGTTTTTCATTAAAATTATTAAATATGAAAACTATAATGACTTTTATAAAAAATATTTTTCATGTTAGTGTTATCCTAAAACTAGACAATGATATTAGTTTTCAACAAAAAACTCTTTACCGTTTGTGAGAAATCAAATTAATTATCTCCTGTAAAATTATCTAAAATCACAAAAATAATTAAATTTAGAGTTTTACAACTCGATTTGAAAATTTTCCTTTTACGCACAAATAATGATTAAGAAATGAGTAATGGGAAAAAAAATTAAATTTTTTTTGGCTTACGTTTTTCCTCCAACATAATTAACCATGTCTTTTCAGGTTTTGTCTAGGCAAAAATATTAAAATTTGACTAAGGATAATTTAATAAAAATTTTAATCATTATATATTTTCCCTATAAATGAATGAAAATATTAAAACTTTTCTTTGATAATTTCATAAACCTCTTGTCCAATCAAATTGGACCTGTGTATGGTTACCAAAGAATGGCACAACTTTGCATATGGTGTCCTCCTCCTAGTTTCAATGCAGCTTATAATGATCAGACACTCTTTGATTTTTCCTTTCCTGGCACTGGCAATGCTTTCTTGATGTTTTGAGAATGATCAGAGATCACAAGAATGAGAAATTACTAAATGGCATCACACAGGGTGCCTTCTTCCACACAACAACATTTTTTTAGTAGAATGACACTTTTTATAATAGAAATCAAGTCTTTTAAGTATAATTCATCCTCCTTTGGCTGGAATTTCATTCCCCTTGGAGTGTCACATCTTCAGGTAGCCGGTCACGTCTCCCACTCAAGCCAAAAATGTATTTACTCACCAAAAATGTCCTTCATTCATCAAAAAATGCCCTTTAATCAGGTCATTCAATAGCCAAAACACCTTCTTTCTAAGTAAAACACTTTTTTCTCATCAAAAAAATGCCCTTTAATAAGGTCATTCAATAGCCAAAACACCTTATTTTATTTTTCTTTAGATAGGAAAAATGGAATGCCTCACTGTCTTGCTAATTTTCCACATCCTCTCACCATGTCTCCTAACCAAGAACTCCACTGGGTACTTTCTCCTTGACAAGATCTCTCCTCTTCTCACTCCCTCATAGGCTCTCCCAAGCTCCCTCAACTGTAAGCTTTGAAACCAAGAAAAATGAATTAACATAGGGTGAGTAAGAATACACAGAGTACATGATATTGTTCACCAAGGGATAACCTATTAAATAAGCTCATAACAAGTTCCTAAGAAGTAGGAGGTAAGTAAAATAAAGAGATTGATAGGAAGTAAGAAATAGACTTACCCGTGTAACCAAAATAACAAAATGGTTATAACACCACAATAATTACATACAAACTTAACTAAGTTTATACAAGCTAATTATTCTAATAAAATTGTTAGAGGCTTATCAATAAAATATAAATTAATAAAATTATAAGATTATTTATACATAAGCTCTATACTAATAAAGTTTAATTTGGTAGTTTACATATTTTATTAAATGTTAAAGATGAACAAGCAAGTTAACACAAAAAAAAAAACTTAGATTCAAAATCTTAAACTAAACTTTAAGTGTGTTACTCAAATACCTTAGTTATACTCATATGAAATGAGCAAGGGAATATGGAAATGAAATGTTGTGATGATATGATACGTAGACTTTATATGCAAGTCTCAAGTTAAAAACTACCAAAAAACTTGTTTTACACCATTTTTGATTATATGAATCTAATGAGCATAAAATTGTTGAACAAATTAAAGTGATAAAGATGTAAAATTCACCAATAATCTGATTGCAACTTGTTAAATATAGTGATAAGTTATTTTTGTGAAACATTGGGAAGAATGTAACTTAGCTTAGATATGGGTTTTATGTTAACTATTACTAATGTTTTATATTGGATATTAGAATAAGGCATGAATGTGATGGTTTAGGGTTAGAGGCAAAGTCTGAAAATGTCCCTAAATAGGTCCGCACTTCTTAGACAATAACACAAGTCAGTCATGTCATTTAACTATGGACTTATCTATATTGATTATGATGAAAATCTGACCATTACACCTCCTACACTTATGTATGTTGATGTTATTGAGTTAATTCCATAGCCAAATGTCACATAAATAATCCTACAATGAAAAACCATAGTTCCTTGCACACAAACAAAATTTGATATCAAATAAAGGGTGTTGGAAAAAAGAGATTGAGTTGGACTAACCTTGGTTAATCCCCGTTGAATGACCAAGCATTGCACCACGTTGCGAATTTTGTAAAGAGGGAGCAAACTCAAATTTAGTTCTCCCACTAATTTGTATATGTGTGAAATTTTGAATGCAAATATAGATGTTCCTTCTCCTATTTTACCCTTTTCACAAGCATTCAAATGTGAATCTAGCCTTTGTAAACCTTGAATCTAGCTTCAATAATTCTAAAGATAAAGCATGCAATCTTTTGTATAGATTTTGAGAGTGTGAAGTGCCATTATTAATGCCTTAGAATATATTTATATTTGTATACATTTGACTTTGAATTTAGAGACCACTTAGCATGCAAAAAAGGCTGAAATAGACAAAAAGAGGATTCAAATGAACTGTAACCCAAAAGAAACTATACAAATTATGCCTGAACAAGTCCACAGGCCTAGACCTATCCATAAACCATTGACTTGTCTAAGAATTTTTGTGGAGTTTATTTTGGGTCACATTTCAATTTAATCCTCTTTTTGTTTGTTTGAGTCTTGTTGGGTCCAAATTTTTGCATGAAAATAAGTCTCTTAGGACCTATTCAAAATCAATAGACTTATCCAAAAAACACTAAAAATAATAAAAGACTAGAATTGGGGATCCCCATTATAATGAATAAAAAATGGACAAATGTATGAAATATAGAGATGAGACCCAAAAAAATGTGCCAATAAATACTTTATTCATCACAAATAGTCTACATGTGCAAAGTGGCAATAAAAAACATTAAAGATGGGCTTGTACAAATTTTGGGACTCTACATTTTCTCTCCTCACCTCCCCCTTTATTCTATAAATGGAATTTCTAGAGGAGATGAGAATACTAGAGTTTGTATGACACACTTTATCCTTGAGATGAAACTTTAATTGTGCATCATACTTGATATCAAAGCCTACAATAACACATGTAGTAGGCAAAGTCCATATATGAAACATGAAAGTCTAAATTTGAGATTGAAAGGTAAAGAGTAAGGAAGGAGTGCACTTATATCCATGTGGAGAATTCTCATGCTATGAAGAGTTATAGATCTGTTAGGTTGTGGAGCTAAAAAGCTTCACTAATGCAGACATGGAGGAGGTTGTTGAGAGGTTGCTAAGTTGCAGTGCAACCGACATCAGTTTGATCAATCGACGTCGGTCATATTCAGTGAGCAGAGCAACCGACATCAGTCAGGTATCGGTCGACGTCGGTCATCTCCAGCCAGACAGGGACTGATGTCGGTCACCTGTGCGGTTCTCGAACTGTTAGTTCATGAACAGTTTGTTAATGAACTGGTTGTTTGCATGTTAAAGGCTAATTTTAGTCTTGGAGCTGTGGATCTAATTATTGTAATTGAATGTCTAATTATTGTTTGCATGAGATCTATATAATAGACTCATGGGCTGTATTATAACGTGTGCTAGTTTGAGAGAGCTTGGTTAGCTCCTTCAGTGTGAAGAGAGCAAGGGTAGCTCCTCTTAGTTCCATAGGGGTGCCGAGTGTGTATGATCAGATAGATCTACGGGAGCACAAGGTCTGGTAGAAGATCCACTGGGGTACTGGTTTGGAGAATCATAAGGACTTGGTGAGGCAAGGACAAGGGTTCTTCAAGCTATAGAGAGATCTACATGTGTAAGTAAGATCATTTATTTGCAGGTGTGTGTGTGTGTGTGTGTGTGTGTGTGTGTGTGTGTGTGTGTGTGTGTGTGTGTGTGTGTGTGTGTGTGTGTGTGTGTGTGCATGGTTTAAGTTTGCAGGTGTTGCAAAACCAAGTTGATCGACAGGTGGCAGCAAGATCAGGGAGATCAGCAACACAACAGGTAGCAAGATCAAGGGAGATCTACTTAGAGTACGGTGTGTACTCAGTCATGGAGTACGTGGAGTACTTGTGTATTGGCAATAGTGATACTGATTGGTGGTATTAGTAGTAGTGATACTGACTGGTTGGAGGCGAACACTAACTCTGTGTTTGAGTTGTGTGTTGGGACTGTAATTGAGAGAGATAACTCTTGAAGGTGAATTACTGTACACTTGGTGTGGGAAGCCTGTAAGGTGTGGAAGAGTGTGGTGTCTCTTCATTGTAATTTTTTTCTAGAAGAGTATTAATACAATTGGGTATTGTCTCTCATATTCTGTGTTATTTCTGAATTCTAGTTACTTGTGCATTTTGGTTAAATTCTGTGGTTAGTTGCTTATACAAAGGTAATCAATTGTGTGCTCCATAATCCTGACAAAGTGGTATTAGAGCCAGGTTGCAGGGAGCAGGTTTGTGTTTGATTACAGGTCACTCTCAAGGGTTTTTGATTGAGTGGGAGTATAGCAATGGCAGAAGAAAGTACACTAAGAATGGAGGAATTGAAAAGCAAGAATGGTCAATTATAGTGTTATGGAAATAAAGAGCAGGTAAAGAAAAATTGTTGGTTGGTAAAAGATCAGCATGAAGAAACTGAAGCAGTAGATGTTGCAGGTGTTGTTACACAAGATGCTCTAGGATGTTTCTTGGATAAAGTAGAATTTTGTTTTATAGATTCTGTTGCCTCTTTCCATGCAGCCCAAAATAGAGTATTTTTCCATGTTAAGGTCCTTAAAGACTTTGGAAAGATTTATTTAGGGGTTGGTGTGCCTTGTCAAAGTTTTGGCAAAGGGAAAGTGCAACTAAAATTGCAGACAGCCAACACATCGGTGTTGAAGGAGGTCATGCAGGTCCCAGTCTTGAAGATGTGGCTAATTTCTTCAGGAAAGTTGGGTGATGAGAGATGCACAAAAACTCTCATAGTGGATGCACTTAAATTAGCAGGTGGTAAGAAAGTAGGTATCCTTTATCTATCTACTTATATTACTGATTCTTCTTCTATTGCAAAGATGTGGCTTTGTAGGCTTGGTCACATGAGCAAGAAGGAGATGCATGTTTTTAAGAGGAAGTCAGATGTCTTTGACAAACTTAAGAACTAGAAAGCCTTGGTGTTCATGGAGGAGATGATGGACAAAGATCAGTGGAGAAGGTTGAGTAACTCTGAGCAAGGCAGTTTGGACAGGGTTTTGATCCAAAGAGAGCTCGCGGGTAAAAAGTCATCACTCACAAGAGAAGACAGGTACCGACGTCGATTAGGAAGAACTGGCGTAGGATAGATAGGTGCTAATGTCGATCATGTGCAGACCAGAGCTGGTGGTGTCGAGTAGGGTAAGACTGATGTCGGTCATGAAATTGATGTCGGTGATAGGTAGACACCGACGTTGGTCAAGAAACTAGTGTCGGTAGTCAGGACAATCACATGGAACTAACGTCGGTTAGATGCAGACTGTGTGGTGACCGAGGTCGATCACTGGGATGGATTTTGGGTGGACAACAAGCTCTCAAAGAGTCTCAAATGCCCATGTGGAAGACTAAAAGGGTAAGTAAGCCTCAAATTCGTTATTCCTCTTCTTTATACTCATTGCTCACTACAGAGCAGGAAGGATCCAGGAAACAGTGTGAGCATGGCATGGATAAGAAATTTGATTCCTAGGATGGAGAACCAAACGAGAGATTTGGTAGGGTTGCCAGCCGGTATGAAAGCACTGAAAGATGAATGGATTCCTTGGTTAAAGAATAGAGTGAATGGATACGTGAGATAGAAGGCTAGCTTATATGGTCTTGAGGAAGCTGTAGGATAGTGGTATAGGTTTGACATGTGTATGGCAAAGCATGGCTTTAGTCAGTGTCATTGTAACCATTGTGTTTTCTTTACCAGGTTGGATGATGGTCGCGACATTATCCTATTGCTGTATGTGGATGATGAGCTTGTTGCAAGTTCATACATGCAGGGTTTTGTTGAGCTAAAGGTAAAGATAGTTTAGTGGTATGTCATAAAGAATTTGGGAGCAGTGAAATTCTTTGGCATGAGTAATCCTAGAGACAGGGAAGATCACAAGTTGATGTTGTCACAGGATGATTGTGTGAAGGTCGTGCAGGATGCAGAACTGGGTAGCACACCATGGATGGACAGTTCACAGAACAGGGTCCCTAATCACATGATGAGGTTGAGTACATGTGTACTCCCTAATATTACTCTAGTAGTGGGAGTTGTCAGTAAGTTTGTGGCCAATCTGGGAAAGGAGCACTGGAGAGTAGTTCAATGGATTCTCAGGTATCTGAGAGGGACCAGTAGTAGGTGCACATACTATGAAAGGTCAAGTTCTTTTCTACATGGGTTTGTAGATATGGATGTGGCAGGTTACTTGGATGACAGGGGGTGCACCACAGGATGTGTGGTGGTTGGTCTTCAAGATTGAGCTTAAAGAGGGATACAAGCCAGGAAAGAGATTAGACGGTGTATAAGTATAGGTACAAGTGCAACTATTTATCTCCAAGTGGGAGATTGTTAGGTTGTGGAGCTAAAAAGCTTCACTAATGCAGACATAGAGGAGGTTATTGAGAGGTTGCTGAGTTGCAAAGCAACTGACGTCGGTCTGATCAATTGATGTCAGTCATATCCAATGAGCAGAGCAACTGACATCAGTCAGGTATTGACCGATGTCGGTCATCTCCAGCCAGACAGGGACTGACGTTGGTCCCATGTGTGGTTCTAGAACTGTTAGTTTAGAAACCGTTTGTTAACTAACCAGTTGTTTGCATGTTAAAGGCTAATTTTAGTCTTGGAGCTGCGGATCAAATTATTGTAATTAGATGTCTAATTATTGTTTACATGAGATTTATATAATAGACTCATGGGATGTATTATAACGTGTGCTAGTTTGAGAGAGCTTGGTTAGCTCCTTCAGTGTGAAGAGAGCAAGGGTAGCTCCTCTTAGTTCCACAGGGGTGCCGAGTGTGTATGATCAGGTAGATCTGTTGGAGAGCAAGGTCTGGTAGAAGATCCACTGGGGTACTGGTTTGGATAATCATAAGGACTTAGTGAGGCAAGGACAAGGGTTCTTCAGGGTGTAGAGAGATCTACATGTGTAAGTAAGATCATTAATTTACAAGTGTGTGTGTGTGTGTGCGTGGTCTAGGTTTGCAGGTGTTGCAAAACCAAGTTGATCGGCAGGTGGCAGCAAGATCAAGGAGATCAGCAACACAACAGGTAGCAAGATCAAGGGAGATCTACTTGGAGTACAGTGTGTACTCAGTCATGGAGTATGTGGAGTACTTGTGTATTGGCAGTAGTGATACTGACTAGTGGTACTGGCAATAGTGATACTAACTGGTTGGAGGTGAACACCAACTCTGTGTTTGAGTTGTGTGTTGGGACCGTAATTGAGAGAGATAACTCTTGAAGGTGAATTATTGTACACTTGGTGTGGGAAGCCTGTAAGGTGTGGAAGAGTGTGGCATCTCTTCATTGTAATTCTTTTTTGGAAGAGTATTAATACAATTGGGTATTGTCTCTCATATTCTGTGTTATTTTTGAATTCTAGTTACTTGTACATTCTGGTTAAATTCTGTGGTTAGTTGCTTATACAAAGGTAATCAATTGTGTGCTCCATAATCCTGACAAGATCACCACCTGACCCAAACAAGTAGAGAAAGGAAGCTTTTGGTCTTGTTTATTTCCTAGCCAGGGAAATGAATGATCCTTCAAGTGGTAATGGGATAGTAGTAGGTCATTAGGTGTCACTAAACCCATGATCATATTAACTCGAGCAATTAATCTAGCTCTAATCTTATACCTAAAGATAAGAGGTTGGAGAAATGTGCCACTTTTTCAAAGCATTTGGAGAAATGGTTCTTTATCTTGAATCATTAATGAATGAAGTGTTATCAAGTATCAATTTTAAATAACTAAGTCTTTGAGTTGGAAATATACATACTCCAACTCTTATGAATGAGGATAAGTATCCAATGTACTAATCTAAAAGGTGGAACCATGATCAGTTTGTTAGAAGTGATGCCAAGGCCATTGAGTATCACTAGACTTGAATGTACAGTTGCAATACCCCTCACAATGAGCCACCTTCCCCCTCAATGACTTGTTGTGTTCATCTTGTGTGGTGACCCTTTGGGTATTTAGAAATTTGAATCTTGGTTCCATCCTTATGCTAATGGATTACTTTTATTAATTTTTATAAGGCTTAATCAAATTTACACTATCTCATCTTATTTATATATTTTATATTTCTATAATTTATTAATATTTAAATGTGAAAATAAAAATAGTCACATAGCTTTTAGAAAGGCTATAAGCCCTATCAAGTAGGGCTTGCGAGGAAGCCTACAATCCTTAGGGTGCTAGCTTAATTGGTGGGTATGACCCATTAGTTGGAGTGTGTACGAAGTTGTGTAAGATAATTTTTTGTTCGTAAGAAGCCCATGTGGGCATGTGTTTTATCTAATTTTTAATTAATATCATAATTAATCTTAATTCATATAAGTGGTATTTACTAAAGCAGGGTACTATAAATATAATCCTAGATAAAACACTAAAGATAAATGACTAAAATAGAACAAATCAAAATAGAAATGAACAAGGCTAAACTATGCAAAAGAGAGATGAACTAGGTTTTTTGAGTTGTCAGATGACTACATAGGAAAACAAAATATAGAAATAGACAAAATGCATAAAACCTAGGAACCTTATAGAAGTTGAGCCCGAGTGTCCTTAAGGATAGGAACACCCAGTAGGATAAGAGAGATGGTCATTGTTATCCATGTTGGTCAATCTTTTATTTTTGTAAAATTTGGAACTTTCATAACAATCGAGTGCAAAAATGATAATTAGGTCTTTTTGTGTTCATTCGATCTTCAAAAACTATGCAGAGACCTGTATATGCCTTCTTGAAGTTACAAAACCTAGATTTGTGCCACAAAGAGATAAATAAATATGAAGGAGGAAAATGGGTTAACGGTTAGAGTTGTGTTAGACATCAACACCCCACTATGTTGAGTATTGCCTACATACCAATACTTCGAAGAGGGATCAAACCTCCATTATAATTCTTGCACCTAAGTGATTTGTTCAAGTGTGCTCCTTTAAATATATGAATGCATTTAGAATTGGCTTCAATACTTGATCATGTTTATATAACATTGAAAACAATGAATTTAGACTTGACTCATGACTACTTAAAATGATTGGAAACTACATTCTTTAGCCTAATGACAAAATTAATGTAGATATTGGGTTAGATGTTTGGAAGGGTCTTCATGTCCAACAAATAAAGGTAACATAGGCATGATGAATTGTTTTAGATAAGGATATTCAAATACATTTCATGTAAGAGGTTTATTTTTGACAACATTATCGTGAATAGTAGCATTGCATGATAACATTTATAAATTGAGAATTAAAACTCACTGTTAACCATTTTTGGTCTAACAGGCCAAAATCGGTCCCCTTCCTTCCTTGCTGTCCTGAGACAGTTTCATTTTTTATTTTGCACAAGTCTAGAATTTTCTACGAACTCCACAAGAATTTCTACGGACTCTACAGGTCCATTTATACGGACTTTGCAGGTATGTTTTCTACAGACTTTATAGAGAATAAATGGGTTCCCAACACTTAGGTGTAAAATGGACAAGTGCTTGTTTCAAGAGTTTGGTTCAGTCAGTTTGATTCAAGTGCATGGTTCATCATTTTGCTTCAATGGCTCGGTTCAACAGTTGGTTCAATGCCTTCATTCAGCGTTCAGTTTAACGAGTTGTTTTAAAGAGACGAGTCCCCGACACTTAGGCGTAAAAGGGACCATTTCAATTGCCCTTACGGAGGGTAGTTCTAGACTCAAGAGCCCTTGCAGAGGGCAGGGAAGACTTTTGCAAAGATGCCACAGAGAAAAGCTGAAAAGGTAAGTTTCTTTCAAAAATTTATCTAAGGCAAAGAAAATACCCTTCGGAAGGGTCATTTCCAATTTTTCCAAAGGGCACTTTTCAAAGGCAGTCGAGAGAAAAGACAAGGACTAATTCCTTCAAATTTTTTTTTTGAAGGAATTCGGAAGGGCAACGAGCAAGAAAGCCGAAGAAAAGCAAGTATAAAGACTAAGCCATAGAATGAATTCTTTCAGACTTTTTGTCCCAAGGAATTCCTTCGAACAAAAAGTCTGAATAAATTTGGGAAGCTGTGAGAGAAAAGCCCAAAAGAGAAAAATTTGAAGGTTAAGCAAAGTGATCGAAGACAATTCTTGCGGACTTTTTGTCCATGGGAAAAGTGGCTGGGAAAATGTCTATAGAGAAAAAGCTGCTGAAGGACCCCGAAGGGCAGGTGCCCTTGCGGGGGACTCTCGACTGCCAAATGAAGGACACTTCTCCAAAAGTCAAAGGGTCACCTTTCCTTCGAGAAGGTTCAAAACAAGAATTCCAAAGGAAAGGGAGCGACAAAAGGCCAAATCAAGAGAAGGGACCGAAGGACTTGCTAGGGCGGTGACGTCTCCAAAATCGTCAAAATCAGGGAAATAGACTAGCCATTGGTTTTCAAATAGTGATGTGCCCGTGAATGTCAATTATACACCAGGAAAATCCAAAGAGCGGAAGTTGCCAAGTATCATCTACTAGGACACATGATAATTTGCCCCTAAAAGTAATGGAATGTGCCACATGTCCCTTGCAAAACCTGATGGAGCGCGATAAGTGTCTGCATCTGAGTCCCCAAAGCTCCCTTCAACAAGCTTCCGTCAGAAGTTCCATGGGGGGCGCCAAGTGGCAAATGCAAAAGGATTTGACATACTTTTCTAAGAGCAGCGAAATGTGCTACATGTCCTTTGTAGAGCTCGATGGAGGCTGGCAAGTGTCAACGTTTGTAGACTTTCCCTTGCGTTTAGTAAAGACTGTGGTGGGCCTCAGATGAACCACTAAAGAGAGCAGAAGATGCCAAGTGTCATCATCCGTGATGAATCTAAATGAGCCTTGAATGATTCTATATTGTTGCTAAAGAGAGTGGATGCTACCACGTATCTTGCCTATTTCATCAGTAGAACATGCCACGTGTCACTTATTGAAATCAATAGAAAGTAACCAAGGTAAGTGGGAAAGATAAGAACAAATTGCTAAGAAGGATGACAGACTCGAGGGCGTCAATTTTGTGGAAATGAAATAGCTATTGATCTTCACAAACTTAAGTGTGAACCCAAAGGAATTCAAAGGTTTAAGGCCAAGAGAAAGACCAAGTGCAGAAATGAACAAAGCAGTCCAAGTGGCGAGGGAAGGTGTCGACTCAAGGAGTTACTCTAGTAGGTGATACAGTGTTTATGAATTGATCATCAAGAGGCATGAATGATGAACAACATGACCCATTTTCTTCATTTTGCATTAATGAGCAGACAAGCCGCATAATCGCCTTGAAGGAGTGGTCTTGTTCACAGACAAGACCCATAATTTCTCATATGATGTTTTAGCGGCTTGATCTTTCCAATGATCATAACGCACATGGGTCACTTGTAAAAAGGGTGCCAAAAGGCCCCTTTTCTTCCTCTATATATTGTAAATTTCTCATTTGGAGAAATATCTTTCACATTGTAAGGTGAAGCCCTAGTAATTTTCACCTGTAATCAATAAAATGCATTTTTACCTCTATTCTGGTTAGATATCTTTGAGTGTGTTTGAGTGTTAGTCTTGTGTTTAGTCATTTCTTCCTAATGCTTTCACAGGGTTTACACCAATGCATCTAGTATCTATAAGGTGCCATTCCTGTAGGTGACAACAAGAGCTGTACCTGGAGCACAGAGATAAAAGGAGGTTACTAGTTAGTGTGCTTTTTTCTACAACACCTATGGTGAGTCCCTTTTTCTGTGTGTTCCATTAAAGTCTCCTTGTTAAGCTTATTGTGGTCTGGTCCTTTTACCAGTTAAAGTGTATGTATGTGTCTTATGGTTCTGAGTGTGTGTGTGTGAGTAGGTCAAAGTTATTTGGCGCATCACCCTCTTAGAGTAGGTTTTGTTTTCCTGTAATCCTTCTCCCTTTTCATCCCCCCCATTATACATATTAGCACTTATTGAAATAACTCAGATGCATCAAAGGGAGCTAGCCCTTACCTAGAGACTCTCCCCCCAATTTTGTTATCCCCACAAGCAAGAGGGGAGTTTTCATTTTAACGTGTGGAAGGTAGGAGCCTAGCCTCCTGTCCTAGGTATAATCTACTGTGTCAATTGTTTTTGGCACACCCAGTGGGACTCAGTGTTGGGGATCAACCAACAATGTTGATTACAATGTGAAAGCAATAAATGTGGAATTAAACCAGAAAGATAAGTAACTAGAATAAGAAAACAACAAATAATAAGAGATACAAGAAACCACCCTGAAAACTTGTATTAAACTCTTTACAGAAGGAATATAATTGAAGAAACTTCTTTTCTTCCACACCTCTCTCAGATGTACAGATCTCTTTCTAGATCTCTTTCCCTCAAGAGCTCTCTCTCTCTCTCAATTACAATCAATTCCAACAACCTGGAATGATTCACATATACAATTGTACTATTCCACTCAACATTACACTCTCTAAGCTATGAAGAATTATCCCTATTATATAGAATTAGGGATCATGAGCAATGCAATTACAACCAATAGATGCACCTCCTAATCAAGGGCTCTAAATAGTCTTACTTAAAATAGAGATGCAGACTTAAGACTAACACTTAATCCTATCATGTAAACATTCTGTTCTGTCCATGAAAATAACATTCTGGACGCACAGGTGATCGACGTCGGTCCTTGCCTGTCTGCCTGTGACTGACGTCGCCCGATCATGACCGACGCCGACATCTCCCAATCAACTCTTGACCGACGTTCGTCGCTCCTGACCGACGCTGGTGACTGTGTAATTCCTGCAACTTGCAAACTCACTCATTTGGTGAAGCTTTTAGCTCCACACCTCAACAATCTCCCACTTGGAGATAAACAGCTGCACCAGTACCTGTACAACAACATCTTCTAGCTCCTCCATCTTCAAACTCAATCATGAAGACCTACAAAAGTTGAATGAAGATTCAACTTCTCCTTTATTACCGGCTTGGTTAACATATCAGTAGGGTTCTTATCTGTATGGATCTTCTCCAGCTTCAACTCACCATTCTCCAATACCTGTCTAATGAAGTGGTACCTAAGCTGTATATGCTTTGTTCTTGAATGAAAGGCCAAATTCTTAGCCAAATGAATTGCACTCTGACTATCACTGTATAATCTGCAACTCTCTTGCTCCTTTCCTAGCTCTTCCATGAACTGTGTCATCCATATCATCTCTTTTCTAGCCTCTGTGACTGCAATATATTCTGCTTCTGTAGTTGACAAGGCAACAACCTTCTGCAACTTTGATATCTAGCTAACTGCCGTTCCACCAACAATGAAAACATATCTTGTGGTGCTTCTCCTGCCATCCAAATCACCTGCCATATCTGAATCTACATAACCATGTAGAGAAGTATCTGAACCTCCATAGCACAAATGCCTACTGCTGGTCCCTCTCAGATATCTAAAGATCCACTGAACTACTTTCCAGTGTTCCTTTTTTGGATTGGCCATATACTTACTAACAACTCCCACTGCTTGGGCAATATCAGGCCTAATACAAACCATTGCATACATTAAGCTCCCTACTGCGGAAGCATATGGAACTCTACTCATGTACTCTACCTCATCATATGAATTATGACATTGTTCTTTACTCAATTTAAAATGTCTAGCCAAAGGTGTGCTTATCGGTTTTGCATCCTGTACATTGAACCGTTTCAACACCTTGTTCACATAATCCTCTTGAGACAAAATCAACCTGTAATTTTTCTTGTCTCTCTTAATACTCATGCCAAGGATTTTCTTTGCTGCTCCCAAATCCTTCATGGCAAATGTGTGAGCTAATTTCACCTTAAGCTCAGAGATATCCTGCATGTGTGATCCTACAACCAACATATCATATACATACAACAACATAATAATATATCTACCATTATCCAATCTCTTAAAATACACACAATGGTCAGATTGACACCTACTGTAGCCATGCTCAGTCATAAACTTGTCAAATCTCAAATACCACTATCTAGGAGCTTGCTTGAGGCCATACAAGCTTTTCTTCAATCTGCACACTAACTTCTCCTTACCTTTGACCTCAAATCGTTTCGGCTGATCTATATATATTTATTCATCCAAATCTCCATGAAGAAACGCTGTCTTAACATCAAGCTACTCAAGATGCAAATCTTCAATAACAACTAAAGACAATACAGTCCGTATAGAAGTCATTTTAACAACAGGAGAAAAAATCTCACCAAAATCAATACCTAGTTTTTGTGCAAATCCTTTCACTAGCAACTTGGCCTTATATCTCATCTATCCATTCTCACCTTCTTTTAACCTTTAGATCCATCTGTTCTTCAGTGTCTTCTTACCTGCTGGCAACTCAATCAAATCCCATGTTTGGTTCTCTTTCAAGGAATCAATCTCCTCATTCATGCCTAGCTCCCACTAATTCTTGGATTCCACCTATATTGCTTCATCAATGAAAGAGACAAAGTACTGTGATCCTCCAATAGAAGCAACCTGAGCTGGTCCCCACACATCTGTGTGAACAAGCTGCAATTTGTGCTTCTTCTTTGTTGATCTAGTCTTAAGAAAACTCACTCTCTTCTGTTTCCAAAAAAACACAGTGCTCACAAAAATCTAGATCTATGCTTTTCAAATCTGAAAGCTTACCTTTTGACTTAAGAATGGACATTCCCTTCTCACTCATGTGGCTGAGCCTAGAGTGCCACAACTTTGCATCCACATCTGAAGTAGATAATACAGAAAGAGAATTATCAGTAATACAATTACATAAATAGAGAGTACCTACTCTGTTATCTCTGGCCAATACAAGTGCACCCTTGGTCACCTTCCAAGATTCAGCTGTGAGAGTTACTGTACAACCCTCATCCCCTAACTTTCCTACAGAAATCAAATTCCTCTTCAAGTTGGGAACATGCATGACATCTCTCAACACCCATGTGTTGCCATTCTGCATTTTTAGCTGCACTTTTCCTTTGCCAACAATTTTACAAGGCTCATCATCCCATAAATACACTATTCCAAAATCTCTATGGACATAGTCACTAAAATATTCTCTATTGGGGGTTGCATGGAAAGATGCACCAGAATCTAACACCCAAGATTCTATATTATTATGCAAAGAGAATATAAGAGCATCTTGTGCTATACCTGCAACTTTTGCTTCTTCCTTACCTTCATGCTGATTGTTCTCTTTAGGTTTTGACCAGCACTCTTTGCTTATGTGCCCTATCTTTCCACAATTCCAGCATTGTGGCTTCCTGCCATTTATGGATTTGGATCTACCTCTCACCTTTGACTTAGACCTTGATCTCCCTTTCTCGCTCTTCTCTTTTTTGCCTTCCCCTGCTCTCAAAACTTAAAGCATTCCCAAATGTTTCCTCTATGCTTTTCCTGCGGATTTCTTCATTCAAGATTACACTAACAACATCCTCTACTTTTAAAATATTTGAAGCAGATGCAGTATTACTAACTGCCATTACCAAGCTATGCCAGCTTTCAGGCAAAGAACATAATATTAAAAGAGCCTTAATTTCATCATCAAACACTATTTTGACTAAATTTAATTGATTTACAATTCCATGGAAATCATTAAGATGATTAGATACAGATCCACCTTCCTGCATTCACAAATTAAATAACTGCTTCATAAGATATACCTTATTTGAAGCTGAGGGTTTTTCATATAAATTTGCTAAAGTAGTCATCAACTCTACCGTTGTCTTTGACTATGATAAATTAGATATCGTAGTAGATGCCAGACTCAATCTTATAGATCCAAGAGCCTTTCTATCAAGAACTTCCCATTCTTCATCATCCATGTCTTTGGGCTTCTTTAAAACCCCACCTAACGGTAAGTATAGATCTTTCTGATACAGATAATCCTCTATCTGCATTCTCGAATATTGATAATTCTTGCCATTGAACTTCTCCATTCTTAGTTTACTTTTTTCTGCCATTGCTTCTCCCACTCAAACAAAAATCCCTGTGAGTAACCTGTAATCAATACACACTAACCAGATCTGAAACACCTGTTAGTCAACCTGAGCTCTGATACCACTTGTTGGGGATCAACCAATAATGTTGATTATAATGTGAAAGCAATAAATGCAGAATTAAACCAAAAAGATAAGTAACTAGAATCATAAAATAGTAAATAATAAGAGATACAAGAAACCACCCTAAAAACTTGTATTAAACTCTTTACAAAAGGAATACAATTGAAAAAACTTCTTTTCTTCCACACCTCTCTCAGATGTACAGATCTCTTTCCCTCAAGAGCTCTCTCTCTCAATTACAATCAATTCCAACAACCTGAAATGATTCACATATACAATTGTACTATTCCACTCAACATTACACTCTCTAAGCTATGAAGAATTATCCCTATTATATAGAATTAGGGATCATGAGCAATGCAATTACAACCAATAGATGCAACTCTTAATCAAGGGCTCTAAACAGTCTTACTTAAAATAGAGATGCGGACTTAAGACTAACACTTAATTCTATCATGCAAACATTCTATTTTGTCCATGAAAATAGCATTCTGGATGCACAGATGATCGACGTCGGTCCCTCCCTGTCTGCCTGTGACTGACGTCGGCCAATCATGACTGACGCTGGCATCTCCCAGTCGACTCCTGACCGACACCGATGACTATGTAATTTCTGCAACTTGCAAACTCGCTCATTTGGTGAAGCTTTTAGCTCCACACCTCAACCTCAGTTTTTACACTCATTAAAGTTTTAGGATTGATGCTGGTCCTATTACAGCAAAATCAACTATTTTCAACATCTAGCGACTCCACTGGTAAGAGCTTCAGTTTCTAATCAAAGACCAGTCTGACTTCCTATGCCTAAAATCACCACATGGTCTGCTGCTAAGGGTGTCCCCTTCTAATTCATTGAATTTTCTTTAAACTCAACAAAGTGACTAAGGTTTGAGAGGACACATCCTTATTCAACAAACCACTTTCCCAAACCTGATATAAAGTACACCTACACAAGAAGGCCACGACTACATCCTATCATAGCTATGGCATTACCTTTTGTGACTTTTCATGGTCAGAGTCCCCTGAATCTCCCGCATTATGACTCAATTTTAGGAGCAGTCCTCAAAAGTGTGCCTCCCTTTGATGGAGAGGGGCCCATCACAGTTATTAAACACATCAGAAATATTGCTAACCTCTGTAATATTTACAATGTCACTGAGGAGAATATTGCAATTAGATTGCTAGCATTATCTCTCAAAGGCAAAGCTCTAGACTGGTATGGGACTTTACCCTTAAATTTAGTCAATTCTTGGAATGAATTAGGCACTCTCTTGACCAACTGATTTGGGGAGAAGAACGACCACCTCTCACTTGCTGAGTAGTTAACTATAATGAAAAGAGCTCCACATGAATACATGGAAGATTTCAACACTCATTTTCAGAAGACATGGGATAAAATCCCCATTATGGCAAAGCTGACTCTTAGCTATGCTTTCTTGTATTACTTAAGAGCATTGAATAGCGATATCGCTATTATGATACAGTCCATGAGAGGACATGTGCTACCTACCACCTATGACATAGCTATAGCGGCTAAGAATTGCCTAGTACAGGCTGGGAAAATAGCTCCTAGACCCCATATGCTACTTTTCCATGAAATGCTACCTCTAATTTAGACCACTACTCCCACCTTAGCTCTTCTACCTAGCACAAAAAAGCCGGTTGTTACTTCATCAAATGAACTCCACGAGGTCAAAAGTCTGTTGCAAAATGTGACAAATGAACTAGTGGCTATTAAAAGGCAGCAAGCTCAAAACAATCGACCAAACCAAGGATATCAGCAATATGGTTAAGCAAATAGGCCCTCTTTCCAAAATTACAATCAAGGACAGGGTCAGCTTACACAGACCAGACCCTTTCAAGGCTACAATCCAGGCGCCCCTTCATCATCCAAGGTTATGGTGCCCATTCAAAATAATTTGGTGCAAGAATAGCCAAGTTGTTCAACCATGGGATATGGTCAAGAGCAAGCTATTTATACAAATGAAATGACAGGTCACTACCCAAATGTATAAGACAATCAGGGAGCCACCTAATTCCAAGGTTTTGTGGTTTCAATGCAACCCAACACGAGTAGCAGTCAGACCCAACCTGATTCTACTCTCATGAACCACCTGGAAGGTGAGTTCTATGCAGTCAATTACATGGGTACTGCAGACAATGAGGGTGACTGTGTCGCAGCCAATACAAGATTCAAAAGGAGAGCAATGGAAGAATCTCAAGCTGCTACCCAAGCGCCAACAATACCTTCTTCATCACATATAAACCAAAAGGTCCCATACTTCAAACCACCGATTGTACCTTCAGCTCCTCGACCTGCACCTAATGCTGTAAATCATTCCAAAGAAAATTTGAAGGAAGACAATCCTCCAGTCAATGTGGTTGACCAGATGAAGAAGCTGCACATGAACATCACCTTGTGGGATTCACTGTCAATGCCAGGGAAAAGGACATGCTGTAAAAGGAATTGCATGAGCTAAATGAACAAGCTATCCCAGCAAAGGTCGATAATGTCTTGTTGATGAATGGATAGCCTTCCACCTTAGGTCAGGTCAGGAAAGAAGAAAAGGTTCCTCCTTTTTATGTGTCCTTGGTCATAGGAGATTTCTTGGTGCATAATTGCATCATTGACAGTGGAGTAAGCACCTCGGTAATGCCCAAATGTATAGCTGACAAGCTGGGGTTGAAATACGAAGAAATGACCAAGGAAGTCCTGCAGTTGGATGGAACACCAGCAAAGACAATTGGGGTAGTGAAATATTTGAGCTTGACACTACACGCTTGCCTGACCTTCTCAGTTCCCCATGATGTGGTAGTGGCGGATGTCCTTCTTTACTTTGCCATCTGCTTATCCAGGGGTTTTACATCCAAGATAGGTAGCTACTTAGCAGCGAACTGGTCTTATCTAGTTTTTAGAACCAAGTATGGGACTAAAGTTAAGATTGAATCTGAGCCACTCCACATATATCATCTGGAACTATACTCACTCAAGGTAAAAAATGTTAGCTACTCCATTATTGACCAAGGAGAGTTCCAAGTAGACCAATCTCCATCCTTTGCTCTTGAAGGAGTTGTAGACCTACTCTTAGATGAATGGGGAAGTGAAAAATTTGAGCATGATCCTTACAAATTCATAAAGGAGGTAGGCCTTAGAATTTATTGCATGCATGAAGAGGGTACTTTTGTACCAAATCTGATGAAAGCCATCCAAGAAAGCTCAGGTCTATGGCAACTATTCTTTGACGGTTCAAGAAGTAAGTTGGGAGCTGGTGGTGGAGTGGTGTTGGTTTCTCCTTCAAAGGAGAGATACTTTTTAATTTTTTGGCTCTAATTTTCCTACACATGCAATGTTGTAGAATATGAATCCCTCATCCATAGTTTGGAGTGGGTGAGTAAAAGAGGAATCAAAGAGCTGCAAGTTTTTGGTGATAGTGAGCTGATTGTCAATCAGGTAAGAGGCTAGAATTTGACAAATAATTTTTTACTAAAGTCTTACAAATATAGGGTATGGGACTTAGTGGAAAATTTATTTTCTTTCAATATTACCTCTATTCTTAGAGAGTAGAACAAGCAAGCAGATAGGCTGGCAGCAATTGGTGCCCAGTTCAATATCCCTCAAGAAATAGGTTGAGACCACAACTCACGCTACTTGAAGGTAGTGATTCGGCCCTTTGTACCTGACAACATCACCAACTGGTAGGTCTTCAACAGTGATCAACAAATAACACTCTTCTTACAAGAAGAAGTTGAGTTTGCTACAAAAAACTAGGTTAAGCTACAACAGCAATATGGTAGCCAGATTGTTTAACTGAAGAATAATAAGCTCCCCAAAGGTTTGGTCACTCTAGAGATTATCTTCAATGGAGATGACCAGTTGAAAAGCGACAAGGCATGCATTGCAATGAAGGAGGAGCACCATGAGAAGGTGGAAATATTCAAGGATAAGCTGCTTGCACTTGGGAAAGTGTGCACAGACCATGAAAGGCAGGCCTTCATCTTGTTGTGCCAAGAATTTGCCAATATCTTTGCTTGAGAGTATAGTGATTTGAAGGGTTTTGACCCAAATCTGGCCCAGCATACCATTGAGTTGGAAGAAGGTGCCAGGCCAATCAAGCAGAAATAGAGGCATGTCAACCCAATGATTGAGCCTCTCATATGGAAGGAGCTCACCAAGTTGATTGAGTCCAGGATAATATTTCCAATCAAACACTCTTCTTGGCTGACCAATCCTTTTCCTGTCCAAAAAAAGAATGGGGAGATCAGACAATGCGTTGATTTCAGAGACCTCAACATAGTCTCTTTAGAAGACCATTATCCTCTCCCAAGGATGGAGTAGATTCTTCAAATGGTGACAGGCAGTGAGCGTTTCTCCCTCTTGGATGGGTATTTAGGATACAACCAAATTTTGGTGCAAGACTGTGACCAACACAAGATAGCCTTCACTACCGAATGGGGGACATTTGCTTACAGGAAAATGTCTTTTAGATTGTCTAATGCTAGTGCCACCTTCCAATGAGCTATGGACATGGCCTTTCAAGGCTTGATAAATAACACTATGCTGGTATATCTTGATGATGTGATAGTTTTCTCCAAAGAAGCGAGCCAACACATGAAACACCTCAGACAAATCTTTGAGAGGTGTAGAGAGTTCAGTATCTCTCTCAACCTAAGGAAATGCGTGTTCGCTGTCTACGAGGGGAAGCTCCTTGGTCACATCGTTTCTAAGGAAGGCTTGATCATTGATCTAGAAAGAGTTCGCTCCATCTTGGAGTTGTCCTTGCCTAAGCACAAGAAAGGTTTGCAAAGCTTCTTCGACAAGATAAATTTTATTTGGAGATTTATCTCAAATTTTTTGGAAGTGGTCAAGCCATTGACCTCTATGCTGTGGAAGGGTGAGGAGTTCATATGGATAACATAAAGAAAGGACAGTTTTGAAGAAATCAAGTAGGCCATAGCCCGAGCTCCTACTTTGATTAGCCCTGACTTCACCAAAGATTTCAACCTCTACACCTTCGGTAATGAAGAGGTAATCTCCGCCATGCTTACCCAAGCAAAGGATGATAACCTTGAGCAACCAATTGCATTTTTTAGCCAAGGCCTAGAGGGTTTTGAGGTCAAATACACATATATGGAAAAACAAGTCCTGGCGGTCATACAGAGTGTGAAGAAATTCAAGCATATGCTGTCTAATAGCAGAAGCTACCTCATGGTTCCACATCTCAGCATCAAGGATTTTTTGATTAACCGAGACCTGAATGAAAAGAGAGCGAGGTGGATCACTAAGGTGATGGAATACGACGTGGATATCAAGATCACCAAACTGGTAAGAGGGAGAGGCCTGTGTGAGCACCTTACTGTAGACTTTAAGCAATAAAAAGAGGATAGTCTGCTAATTCATGATGTAGCTACAATAGAAGAACCAACTGTCATGAAGGGTTGGACATCAGACGTGTGGCATTTCCTTCTCACTGGTGAGTGCCCGCAGGGCCTTGATAGGACCAAGAGGAGATATTTCAGACTCCAGTGTCTCCCTTATGTCCTGACTGGTGGAGTGTTGTTCAGAAGGGATCTCTCAGGAGTCCTTTTAAGATGCTTGGACTCAAGTCAGGCTGATAGGGTGCTGTCTGAGCTCCATGATGGGCTAGTCGGCGGTCATTTTGCTCCTAGGACTATAGTGGCAAGAATAATGAGAGTTGGTTACTTCTAGCCTAATCTTTTTAGGGACACCCATGCATGGGTATGAAAGTGCTAGAAATGTGCACTTTTTGATGGGAAACAATAGTTGGCTGCCATGCCTTTACAGCCTATTTAGGTAGAGCAACCATTCATGCAATGGGGCCTTGACTTCATAGGGATGATTAATCCTCCCTCCAGTGCTAGACACAAGTGGGTCCTGACCACCATGAATTATTTCACAAGATGGGTAGAGGCTGTTGCTCTGAAGGAAGCCAATGAAAGTGTAGTCCTAGATTTTTATGAGGACTTGGTAGCAAGGTTCGGGGATTTAGCAACCATAATCTCAGATAACGCGTTAGCTTTTTTGGGAACTAAAACAAGTGAATGGGTGCTGAGATATCGTATCTATCTTAGCACTTCATCTAATTACTACCCATAGGGGAATGGGCTGGCTGAATCTACAAATAAGAATGTGATCAGGGGCATCAAGCGAACCATGGAGGAGAATTAGAGGACTTGGCATGCCAAGTTGAAAACAACCTTATGGGCAGAGAGGGTCACCCCAAAGAGGGCAATTGGTAACTCACCATACACGCTTGTTTATGGAAGGGAAGCTAGGCTTCCCATTTCACTTGAGCTACCAACCTTAGACCTCACTCGCCAATTGCAATTAGAAGAAGGAAATGGCATGGAGGTTAGGCTATGCGAGTTGATGGAGCTCTAAGAGACAAGGGACTAGGCTATGGTTTCTATGACCAGCCGCCAATAGCAAACAAAGAGACACTTCGACAGGAAATCTTCATCAAAAGGTTTCTTTGAAGGAGACATTGTCTTGAAATGGGATGAGGACCGAGCTAAGCCTGGAAAGCATGCAAAGTTTGATGCCCTATGGAGTGGCCCATACATCATCACTCAGTGCAAGACGCATAATGCATTCCAACTCTCTAGGTTAGATGGTGAAGAACTGTATATCCCAATTAATGGGATACATCTTAAGCATTAGCACTGAGCCCCTTTTCCACCATGTATATATTTCCCTTACTTTTCTCCTAGTCCTTAAGTGCCTTTTGCACATGTTAGTAGTTTTCTTAGTTTTGTGTGTGTTTTCATTTCCTTTTGGGTTAAATCTTTGTGATTGATTCTTGAATCCATTAGGGATGTTGTTGATCTTTTAAGTTACATTCTGACTCAGTGCCTAATGGACTTTAAGGCAACTAGTTTCTAAGCATAACAGGCATGCTTCCCCTGGGAGTCACCAATTTGTTGACCATTTTTGGTCCAACAAGACAAAATCGGTCCCCTTCCTTACCTGCTGTCTTGAGCCAGTTTCATTTTTTATTTTGCATAAGTCTGGAATTTTCTATGAACTCCACAAGAATTTCTACAGACTCTATAGGTCCATTTCTATGGACTCTATAGGTCTATTTCTATGGACTCTGTAGGTATGTTTTCTACGAACTCCACAGAAAATAAATGGGTTCCCAACACTTAGGTGCAAAATGGACAAGTGTTTATTTCAAGAGTCTGGTTCAGTCAGTTTGTTTCAAGTGCCTGGTTCATCATTTTGCTTCAACGACTTGTTTCAATGGCTCAATTCAATAGTCGATTCAATGCCTTCGTTCAACGTTCGGTTCAATGGGTTGTTTCAAAGAGACGAGTCCCTAACACTTAGGTGCAAAAGGGACCATTTCAAGTGCCCTTGTAGAGGGCAGTTCTAGACTCAAGAGCCCTTGTGGAGGGCAAGGAACACTTTTTCAAAGAGGCCACAGAGAAAAGCCAAAAAGGTAAGTTTCTTTCAAAAAAATTTCTAAGGCAAAGAAAATACCCTTTGAAAGGGTCGTTTCCAATTTTCTCGAAGGGCACTTTTCATAGGCAGTCGAGA
The DNA here is from genome assembly GCA_037957365.1 of Torreya grandis. Classification (NCBI taxonomy): domain Eukaryota; kingdom Viridiplantae; phylum Streptophyta; class Pinopsida; order Cupressales; family Taxaceae; genus Torreya; species Torreya grandis. The sequence continues at coordinate 1,776,229 of JARHVA010000578.1, read as the reverse complement.
GAAAAGACAAGGACTAATTCCTTTAGACTTTTTGTCTGAAGGAATTCCTTTGAACAAAAAGTTTGAAGGAATTCTGAAGGGTAATGAGTAAGAAAGCCGAAGAAAAGCAAGTATAAAGACTAAGGCATATAACGAATTCTTTCAGACTTTTTGTTCGAAGGAATGCCTTCGGATAAAAAGTCTGAAGAAATTTGGGAAGATGCAGGAGAAATGCCTGAAAGAGAAAATTCCAAAGGTTAAGCAAAGTGATTGAAGACAATTCTTACAGACTTTTTGTTCGCAAAAAAAGTGGCTGGGAAAATGTTTGTAGAGAAAAAGCCGTCGAAGGACCCCGAAGGGCAGGTGCCCTTGTGGGGGACTCTCAGCTGCCAAATGAAGAACACTTCTCTAAAAGTTGAAGAGTCACCTTCCCTTCGAGAAGGTTCGAAACAAGAAGTCTGAAGGAAAGGGAGCGATAAAAGGCTGAATCAAGAGAAGGGACTGAAGGACTTGCCAAGGGTGATGACATCTTAGAAACTGTCAAAATTAGGGAAATAGACTAGCCATTGGTTTTCAAATAGTGACGGTCCTGCAAACATCAATTTTACACCACGAAAAGCTAGAGAGTGAAAACTACCAAGTATCATCTACTAGGACACATGATAATTTGCCCCTAAAAGTAATGGAATGTGCCACATGTCCCTTGCAAAACCCGATGGAGTGTGACAAGTGTCTGCATCCAAGTCCCCAAAGCTCCCTTTAATAAGCTTCCCTCAAAATTTACATGGGGGGAACCAAGTGGCAAATGCAAAAATATTTGACATAATTTTCTAAGAGTAGCGAAACGTGCTACATGTCCTTTGTAGAGCTCGATGGAGGCCAACAAGTGTCAACGTTCGCAGACTTTCCCTTTCGTTCAGTAAAGACTGTGGTGGGCCTCAGACGAACTGCTAAAGAGAGTGGAAGCTGCCAAGTGTCATTATCCATGATGAATCTAAATGAGCCCGAAATGCTTCTGTATTATTGCTAAAGATAGTAGATGCTACCACGTATCTTGCCTACTTTAGTAGTAGAACACGCCATGTGTCACTTATTGAAATCAATGGAAAGTAACTAAGGCAAGTGGGAAATATAAGAACAAATTGCTAAGAAGGAAGATGGACCCAAGGGCGTCAATTTTGTGGAAATGAAGTAGCTGTTGATCTTCACAAACTTAAGCACAAACCCAAAGGAATTCAAAGGCTTAAGGCCAAGAGAAAGACAAAGTGCAGAAATGAACAAAGTAGTCCAAGTGGTGAGGGAAGGTGTCAACTCAAGGAGTTACTCTAGTAGGTGATACAATGTCTATGAATTGATCATAAAGAGGCGTGAATGGTGAATGGTGCGACCCATTTTCTTTATTTTGCATTAATGAGCAGACAAGCCACGTAATCACCTTGAAGGAGTGGTCTTGTTCGCAGACAAACAACGTGACCCATAATTTCTCATATGATGTTTTAGTAGCTTGTTCTTCCTAATGATCATAATGCACATGGGTCACTTGTAAAAAGGGTGCCAAAAGGCCTCTTTTCTTCCTCTATATATTGTCGACTTCTCATTTGCAGAAATATCTTTCACATTGTAAGGTGAAGCCCTGACAATTTTCACTTGGAATCAATAAAATGCATTTTTACCTCTATTCTAGTTAGATATCTCTGAGTGTGTCTGAGTGTTAGTATTGTGTTTAGTCATTTCTTCCTAATGCTTTCACAGGGTTGACACTAACACATCTAGTATCTATAAGGCACCATTCTTGTAGGTGACAAGAAGAGCTGTACTTGGAGCACAGAGACAGAAGGAAGTTACTAGATAGTGTGCTTTTTTCTATAGCACCTATGGTGAGTCCCTTTTTTTGTGTGTTCCATTAAAGTCTCCCTATTAAGCTTCTTACGGTCTGGTCCTTTTACCAGTTAAAGTGTATGTATGTGTCTTATGGTTCAGAGAGTGAGTGTGAGTAGGTTGAAGTTATTTGGTGCATCACCCTCTTAGAGTAGGTTTTGTTTTCTTGTAATCCTTTCCCTTTTCATCCCCCCCATTATATATATATATATATATATATATATATATATATATATGTATTAGCACTTATTGGAATAACTTAGATGCATCAAAGGGAGCTAGCCCTTACCTAGAGACTCTCCCCCCAGTTTTGTTGTCCCCATAGGCAAGAGGGGAGTTTCCATTTTGACATGTGGAAGGCAGGAGCCTAGCCTCCTGTCTTGGGTGCAATCCACTACGTCAACACTCACATTTGGAGGTCTCCTATGGTATTTATCAAAGATATAAGATGACTAGTAGGAATTATTGAAGTTTGAAAATATGTAGTCATGGGTTATAATTTACCATCTATTTAAAACATATGAATGATGGATTGATCATCATTATTATTGGATTGGAGATTCACATCATTTGAAAATGTAGGAAATTTTCTTAATTATAAGTCATTGCACGAAGGAACATTCATATCATTTGTTTTTTAAGGAAGATATGGTATCATTATCAATGTCAAAAAAAATGTATGACTAAATGAATAAGTACATGTATTTAATTATGTTTTGGGAGGTGGAGGGGGTTAAGGAGGAACATATTGATTATCTCCATGATGTGATGACCTATCTTATTAGTTTTTAATAACATGGACTACGATATCCAATATAAGATGTGACCAAATGGTGGAAGCGGGATGATGACTATTAGAACCTTGAAGTGTAGGCAGAGCAATGAAAGGTGTCAAACATGCCTTTTGCTGTCCACTTATTATTGGTAGGATTTATGATTGAGTATTGAATCAATAATAATTTATTAACATTTAGAATTGCCTTTTTTCAAGGTCTATAGTATTGTAAACATATAACTCTTCTTGTTCATAGGTTATATTTGATTTAACAAAGTTTTCCAATGAGGATGTTTGCATTTTTTTCTTTTATAACCATATGCTTGTGAACAAGAAGGATGAAATGGATTGAATAAAATTTGAAACCCTATAATGTAGGAACCCTAAGGAAAACCTAGGGTTAGACAATGTTCAAACAATAAATGGGTTCCCCAAATGTTTTATCTAAATTTGAATTAATTTTGAAATTAACCTTAATTTATGTAAATGGAATATACTAAAGCAAGGTAATATAAATATAGTCCTAAACATCATACTAAAGATAGATGACTAAAATAGAACAAGTAAAAACATAAATAAACTAGGCTAAATTATGCAAAAAATATATTAACTTAGTTTTTTGAGTTGTTAGTTGACTACAGAAGAAAACATAATGCATAAACAAAAATAATGCAGAAAACCTATGCACCTTCTAGAAGCTGAGCCCAAGTGCCTTCAAGGATAGGAACACCTAGTAGGATAGAAGCAATAGTGACTGTTATCCCAATTGGTTGATCTTGTTTTTTGTAAAAAATTGGAACTTTCAAAACAGTTAGGTGTGATAATGACAATTATGTATTTTGGCATTGATTTGATCTTAAGAAACTATGCAAAGGCTTGTATATGACATATTGAAGTTGTAAACCCTAGTTTTATACTACAAAGAGATAAACAAATGTGAAGGAGGAAAAAATGTTAGGGGTTAGAGTTATGCTAGACCTCAACACCCCACTATGTTAAGCATTTCTTACATACCAATACTTCGAAGAGGGATCGAACCTCAATGTAGCTCTCCCACCTAAGTGCTTTGTGTAAGTGTTCTTATCTGACATATGAATGCATATAGAACTAGATTGAATACCTTATCATGCTTGGCTAGGGCTACATAAAGCTAAATTTACACTTGGCTCATGACTGCTTGAAGTGTTTGGAAACTGATTTGGGAAGGATATGGAACTTATGTTTAATATGCACTTGTGTAAGTAAGATCTTGTAATAGGATTGATAAGTTTGACAAAATGTCCTTAACGAATGAATTGAATGTGATTTTATTATGGTTCAAAAGGGAAAATGATCTATTAGAGAGTTTATAAATCTAAATAATGACCTTAAGGATACTTTCATTTTTTTAATTTTGATGGTTTGGACAAAAGGATATGATCGTTAGATAGGGACAAGAATGTTAGGTGTTCATGTCCTATTACGTGTTCAGGTCCCTTTAGGAAAGGTGCTGAGTTTAGGGTCTGAGTCATAGCATACAAATGTGTGAAGGTGTTTTTATTAGTCATATCATTTCTATAGGTGATAGTAGATGGCCTTGTAAGGAAATAAGGTATTCTCCAAATTGGAGAACTAAGTGTCAATCAAGTGCACATGTCAATTAATGGAAAAAATGGAAAAAATAGGCATGATCACGTATTCATGACCAAATTTAGGTTATTACATTCAATAAAATTAATTATTTATGTTAAATGTGGGTTTTATTGTGCAAGTAAACCCACATATTGCATGTAAGAAAGTCTTTTGAGTGTAAGATAAATATGGGCTTATAGGCTCCCCTCCATTAATGAAAGTAGGTGGTGTCTATTAGGACAAAGTCCTATTTAACCTCCCATCAATCGCTCATTTTGATGGTTAGCTAACCATGGGAAGATCTTGTTGTAAGGAGGTGCTTGGAAGAAGAAGCTTGGGATGAGCTTGTTGGAGTTTTAAGAGCTTAGGATTCGCTTGTCAAATGGTGGAGAAAGAGGTAGGCCTCTTATACTTATATGTTTAGAAAAGTTAATAACGTATGAATCTCACTCAATTGTGTTTTTGAAACAAAAAAGAAAGAAACTTGTCTTAATAACTATTTCTCTCTCTCTCTCTCTCAATAAAAATTAGTGGAATTAATAGTGTCAAAAGATAATTTCCTTGTGCTAAAATATGGGATGATGTAAAATAGAAATGAGTAGTCTCTCTCTTTTTTCCACAACATCTCCCCTTGAACTTTGAAAATTAGATTTAGGAAATTATTTGTTTAAATTTGTTATGTGAAGGAAATGAACAGGGATGAATCCACCTTACATTAGAAAATAAATCCAAGAAGTTGAATGTATTGTAGATACTAAAATAGAATGTTTATATAATCTTAGTCTCATACATTTGAAAAATATAAATAAGGGCCCTAACCTTTAGTTATAGACCTCTCTACTACCAAAAGGCTCCCATTCACCATCTCATTGTGCCTAAATGATTATCTCTTTGTTTGATCCATATCATTATGATGACCTAGGTCTCTAACCCTACATATAAAGCTTAAAACTTGATAACCATCATTCATTGTTAATTTTAGATCTGTACCTATTTTATAGCCTTCTAGACACCACCGACCACAAAGGGACACCACCACCAACAATAATTTCTAGATCTTTATATACTATCCAGTTTCCAAAAGTCATCCAAATTTTAAATGTATTAAAACCTATGGGTTGGCCTATTCATCTTATTGAACCCTACCATGAGATATTTTAAAAGGTGTGGTATAAATAAAAGTTTTTAGTTTTCTCATTCATCATTTAGCAAATACCAAATAAACACTTGCTAAAGCTTACTGAATCAACTACACAACCAATCTAGTTTTCCCTATTCAACCCTATTTTCATATCAAGCATAGGAATAGTCATATTACAAGTTTGAAACATTCAAAAAGCATCCCGTGAGAGATATTTATCAAATTATAAGCTAGATCACTACATGCATATTCATTTAGTATAGTGCACCTTTATGTACACACATTCCCACACATAGGGGAAAACTACATAAATATGAGGCCCTCTTTGTATTATTAGCTATTTAGGTAGTGCCCATTGATAAAGGGGTTTTTGGGGTCAACTCGACACCATGAGCCCACTAATCCTTTTTTAGCAAACTCATCTTAAGGGTGAAAAAGGATGAAGAACTAGGGTTTGATCAATTAGAAAAGAGAGACAACATGTATCTTAGATTTGAATATATCAATAAATATGCAACATAAACACAAAATAATGAATTTGGTCGCATCAAAATCCAATCATTATTCTGTACTAGACACTTGCATCACAGTTAGACACTAGCATCGATGATAGTGTCCAAATATGATAGTAGTGTCCATGGATATAAAAGTATAATTCCCAGAATCTAATGACTGATCTAGAATATTGATCTTGCATACTTCAAACCTATTTTTTATCTAGATCTGCTTGCACACAATAAACCCAACCAAGTATTATTTATTATTGGTATTTCAATCAATTGAACATATTTGAAATTTAGTACTTTTTATATTTAGCATATATCAATATTATGATTCAAAATATTCATTTATTTAAGTTTGTAATTAATTGGCATGCTATAGATTAGTTTATCACCCTTGTGATGTAACTATTTCTATATCCTTAACCCTATCCCACCATATTAGAAATTTAAGGATAAATATTTAGTGAACCTAACTTTTGGTCTTCAAACCCTAGATTGACCTAAGGTTTTTTTTAATGATTTTTGATTGTTGTAAATTATTGTTTTAAATTTTGAATTGTTAATTTATAAGTAATAGAGAATGTTAAGCAATAAAATCATTTTCAAATGGAAGATAAAGAAGCACTAGTCAATCATCTCAATAACAATAAGGCCTTAATGGATGCATTTTTGTATGTTACAAGAGATGATATAGTAATCATGCTAAGGCTAAGGCATCCTCACCTAGTGATGGTGAATTATTAGGTGATACTGCAATTAATTCCATACCAAAAAACCTCCCCTTGAGCACATCATCGATTCCTACATCTAATGGGGGCATGGGTTATATGTTTACACCATTTTTCCCTAAAACAAATCCTACTATTGTTACATGCTCCATGGGAACCATTAACACTTCAACCTAGTTACCAATTTCAATGCCTATATCAATCAAACCATGTTTGTGTCACCTTTGGTCAGTTCTCAAACTTCAAATCGTAGTAATCAAAATATGCAAGATCTTATACTAGCTATAATTTTTTTGCAAACTAAGGTTATCAACATTAAGCAAAGTTCTCTGAAATCACCTTATGTTATTGATTCACAAGATGTGTTACATAATCCTCTTACAACTAAAATACCTTTGAACCATTTACCAACTAGTTTTGTTGTACCCAAATACACATTTTATGATGGCAAGGGTGATCCTAAATAACATCTCTAATATTTTTATGTGGCATGCCTGTATTATACCTCCAATGATAAAATTTTGACCAAATTATGTCCAAGGAACCTAAACACTATTCTTTAGGATAGTTATATGATTTACCAATCAAATCAGTGAGAGAATTCAAACCTCTAGTAAAATAATTTATAGCACATTTCTCTATCAACATCACTGAAAAAATGTCATATGCTCAAATTTTAAAGATCAAACAATAAACCAATGAACCTATCAATGAATATGTTTTGAGATATAAAACAATGTTAGCCAAATTGACAAATCCAATGGCCAATAAAAACCTTCAAGACACATTCAAGCAAAGTTTATTTGCCCCATTACATGAGTCCATTATTTTCAAAAAGTTTAAATATTTTGATGACTTATGCCATATCATTAAAGATCTTGAAATGAATATTATTTCCTTGAATAAGCTTAAGCATGTAGAAAACACACCAACTACATATAATACCAAGTTTAATATCAAACCAAATTACAAGGTGAAACCTACAAAACCTAAAAAGGAAACAACTGCAATGGTTAACACACTATCACAACAACCTAATCGACTCATCTTCTCTAATGCACATGAGGGATAATTTACATGATTAAATGAGTCTCTAGCTTCTTTACTTTATATGCTTTTGGAGTGTCATCTCATATCTCTCCCGCCTCCCATAGAGGTTGATATGAGTTAACCTCCACCTAAAGGATATGGCTAATTCATATTGTCAGTTTCACTAAGGCCCTGGGAATTGTACAAACATATGTTATACCTTGAAGCATAAGATCTAAGACCTTATTGATGACCGAAATATTACCTTTGATGATCCTCCAAATGATTTAGGTTCACAACCTAGTGATCACCAGAATTATATAGTAATTAACAATATTTTGTAAGATCATTATAATAAATATTTAAAAGTGTAAATGACATACAATGCACACCATCCTTCATCACATTATGTGCACCTATTAGATGGGATTATTGTTACTTATTCAAGAATAATACCTCATGTGGTTCATATATCTTCTATTACATTTGATGATAGTGAAATAGTGGATGATGACTCAGATCTTCATTCATTACTTATTCGAGCATACCATGACCATTAGTCTATATATAGTGTTATGATCAATAATGGTGCTATAGAGAATGTATGTACCATGACATTACTTACACATTTGGGATATACACATGATGATTTATACCCTTTAATTAAAATTTCTAGAGCATTCGATGGGACATCACAACATGTTATTAGTGAGATTGATTTACCTTTATAAGTTAGTCTAACACATTTGGTTACCACTTTTTTAGTTATACCATTGTTTAACCCAAAATTTAGATAAAGGGAATATCTAGGGTTAAGGAGTATTATATTATATTTTTACATAAAGATGGTTAGCTAACCTAATGTGTAGGCTAATTAATAAATACTCAAATACATAATATTATGAAGTTATACAACTTATATTGCTAAAAATTGTAAAGTATAGATATTACAATGAATAAAGAATAATTTATACTTAGGATCTTTACTATACTTATGCAAGTCTGACCTGGAATAGGCTGGAAGTGGACTAGAAGGTGATCTTAGAATAGTCATCAGATTTTAGGAGTATTTTTTTTATGGCCTCAGAGTTTGCATCAAATCTGGATGGTTGTATTGATATAGGTATTTAACTTCAACATAGGTGTCCTCTAAAAAATACTTATTGGAGATGGATGCAACCAATTAGAGCCTTATGGGGGTTTTATCATCTTTCTTATGTCTTTAAATCATGCGCATAGGCTGTCATTCCCTATCAAATGATCAAACCCTAGCTTCCTCACCCTTGGAGTGACTATGGGAAAAATGGGTTAGTGGGCCCATGGTGTCAAATATACTTGAGACCCCTCTATCAATAGGTGTTGCCTACATATCTAATACTTTGAATAAGGACTTAGAATTATGTAGTTATCCCTTATAAATTAGCTTATGTGTGCATAAGGATGAGATATGTGATAAGCATAGACATGCAATAAGCTAACTTGTAACTATTTAACCCTAATTTGGATAAGAGAATCCTACTTGGCTAGATAGGGTTAAGGATATAGAAATGATAGGGCACAAGGGTGAATATTAGATCTACAATAGGCTAATTAATGTGCTAAACTCAAATTTACCATATGTTGAATTTATTATGCTAAGATATGCTATTAATGAAAAGTAAAATTATGATAGATATATAAATGATATAAAATAGAGTAATTATATATTTTGAATGCTAACACTGTACTAGATCTGATACGTGAAAGAAGTAGGTAAGAAGATAGTTTTGGATCAGCCATCAAAGTTTGGATCTAGTGCCTTTAGCTCTTTGGACACTTATATCAACCTGGGATAGTTGTATCAATGATATTATCTGAGTTTGATGCTAGTGTTGTATATAGAATATTCATTGAAATATGATGAAAACACCTAGATACTTTTGGGTTTGGCTTCACTTTCACTCTGGTGCATTCAAATCTAGGTCATAGACTGTCACTCCTGGTGACATGGTAAAACCATAGCTTTCCATCTTCAATGTGACCTTGGGAAAAAATAGGTTAGTGGGCACATGGTGTCAAGCTAACCTGCAATGAGCTCACTATCAAAGGGTGTTGCTTACATAGCCAATACTCTAGAAGAGGGACTCAGACTCATGTAGTTCTCCCCTACGTGTTGGCTTGTGTATGAATCATGCAATATGTGTAATATAAGAAAAGTAGTGATCTAACTTATATCGTAGAAAATATGACCTCATGAGTGATCTTTTAGTACTTTAGACTTGTATCTAGGTTATTCCTTTGACTGATATCAAGATATGGTAGAATAGGATAGATTTTGATAACTTGAGTGTTTCTTGATTTCTCTTTTGGTCTAATTACTAGGTTTTCATAGGTGCAAAATGAATGATGGTTGATATTGCATTTATAACAATCCTATCAGGAGATAACTCACATTAAAGCACTTAGGATGACTATTTTAATATGTTTAATTTGAAAATTGGATGATTTTAGGGCACTGGACACTTATGTTAGGTTAGGACAGTAACATCAATGCTATTGTCTATCCTAGACGTTAGTGTCCAAGGAGAAGGAGAGTAGGCACAGGCTCAAAACTTATAGAGGTATAAGATAAGTGTGTTTTAATCATTATGGGAAAGATGGTATGTCTGTGTCATCAATATAAGATTGTTTAGACTAAGAGATAGGCGAAGGGGCACAAGATAAAGTAGATGCGAGGATTATAAAATCAAGGTATGTGTAGAACTAAGAGGAATAACCAGGGTTTGAGTTTTCTAAGTGTATAAGATTAAGGTACTATATAATCACAAAATATCATTTATATTCCCCCTTTAATCTAGTAATGAAATTATTATTTTAAAGGAAAGGAATAAGTATGTGGGTGTGTATACACACCTTATCCTTGCTTGAGTTGAATTTAAGTACTTTACTAGAGTTGGATTTGAGTGCTTTGCTGGTGACTGACCTGTAACCAAGAAATGTTATAATGTATATAATATAGATAAAAAATACTTGAAATAAATTGAAATTGAAAGAATAAGATTTAGGAGTACACCTGTGTATCAATGTAACTGCCTTGCCTATTGGTAACTTTTTTTTACAAAATATGTATCATTATAAGGCTATGGAATTGAGATTAGGATAAATGTAGATAAATATTTAAAGTGCATATATCTAATGGGGGAGAGAGAGAGAGAGAGAGAGAGAGAGAGAGAGAGAGAGAGAGAGAGAGAGAGAGAGAGAGAGAGAGAGAGAGAGAGAGAGAGAGAGAGAGAGAGAGAGAGAGAGAGAGAGAGAGAGAGAGAGAGAGAGAGAGAGAGAGAGGCACATGCCCCCAAATTTAGAGTAAAAGTGAGTTACCACCTAGAAGTTGAGATTATCTCAACCATGTAATCCAATGATACTCATAAATTGGTGAGTTTTGATGATCAAGTCCAAACTAAAAGCTTGGCAAGATTAAGTGATTTAATCACCCCAGCCATGCTAAAAGGTGAACCAAGTATTGTAGTATATTTGATCACTAAAGTCCATAAAAGTTCATGGGGTATTGGTATGTGCAATAGTTTTAGAATCTGAATTTGATTTGGATTTTATAATATTAGCCATGTATTGCATAACATATGCACCTTAGATTTGTCTCATGCTGAAACAATGTGTAACAATGGTACCATGGATAAAATTTTGCCACAAATGTGTATCAAAATCATATGACTGTATGCTTTGTCCAATTTGTAAAACTATGTAAGTGTGGAGGACATGCTTCTAAATCATACCACCACCATATCTGGATAAATTTGAAATTGATATAAGTACCAATTTGGAAGACATGTTTCCAAACCATGCTTCCTTTGTAAACTAGAGATGTTTAATACTAAGTAGGTTTGGAGAACATTCTTCTAAATCATGCCCCTACTGAATCTATGAATTACAAGTACCATACTGAATGAGTGTGGAGAACTTGCCTCTAAAGGATGACCCCACTAAATCTAAAAATTGTGAATGTGTGGAAGTCATGTCATCATGACATGCCCCCACTAAATATGAAAACTATGAATGTGTGGAAGTCATGTCATCATGACATGGCCCCATTGAATCTTTAAACTAGTGTAATTACCATATATTGTGTGAGTGTGGACAACATGTTTCTAAATCATACTTGCACTATAATCTGGAAATTATGAATGTGTGGAAGCCATGTTGATATGACATGTCCCCACTAATATTTAATAACCATGCAAAGTGTAGAGAATATGATTCCGAAGAATGCCCCCTCTAATATGCCCCCCATTTGAGGTGAGTTAAAAATAGTACCTAGAAGTTACCTCACCTCAAAAGGGTAAAACAACTATAAAATATGTGAATGTAACATGTAGCATATAAAGGGAAACATGTCTAGGTAGATGTAACATTAAAGCACGTAGAACCAATGTGATCACATGTACACTTAAGATGCAAGATAAATATCATAGAAACATTTATATAGTAACAATATAAGCTCAAAAATCAAACAAACACACCCACAAGATCACTCAAAATCAAGTCAAAAGCAATGGTCCAAGGAAATTGTAAACAAAGGGCATATTCAAATGCCATAAAATCGAATGGACATGACTTAGTCAAATATATACAAGATCAAGGAATGACATATTCAAATGTCCATATAATATAATGACATATTCAAATGTCTAATAAGGTAATTAGAGGCATAAGGGTGGTATACAATGAAATATATTCAAGTGATCAAACAAGCAAGACAATAACATGGCAAAACACTCAAGGAAGTGTGTAAAGGAAAGGTATAAACAACTAACATTAACATGTTATAGGAGCCCATGGATCGAATGTGTTAGCAAAAAATGTCAAGTACACAACATATCAAATACCATGTATAATGTATAATCATGGATAATAGGCATGTGTAAGTACATATGTAAGCTCAAACATGATAGTGTAGAGTGATCATCACATCATATAGCCTGCGTATATCAAATGCATAGAAAATGGATGCCCCAAACATCCTAGTGATGTGAGTAGAGGGAAATCCTAACACCCATAAGTGTATCATGTATCTATTTATGCTTGTGTATGTGTATGTGTATGTAGGAGTAAATAATATGCTAGTCCTCAACATGGAACTAACACATAGATGCCAAGGGGCTAATATAACATGTAGGCGTTGAATTTTTTTTGGTTTTTTGAATTTTTTTTTGATTTTTTGGTATTTTTGAAAAAATACAAGATCAACCTATGATCTAATCCAAAAGATGATCGTAGGTATCTCCCCACTTAGAACCTAGTGCAATAAATTAGTGGTACTACCGAGGAACATGTATATGTAAAATATATATCACTATAGTATCTATGATGCTCAACATATGTATAATATGACTATGGGGATATGAATTACTAATAGAATGAATGGGGTTATTATAACCCGTCTCTGTGTATTATATGGTTTCTTTAGCATAACAATAGTAAGAACATGTTTAGGTACTATGGATATCTGACTATGATGCATAGGGGATGAGCATTATGTGTAATCCATTATTTGTCTCCGACATAAATGTCTCTTAAGTACTAGCCACGTAGTAAAGGGGATTGCTTGTTGCTTACCCTTTTGCAATGTGTTAGCTTTAACAAGCTTGATAATTAACTACTTGGGTATGAATTTCTCTTGTTCAATAGGATACTCATATAGAATACCAAAAATTGTGATTACTTGATTGGCTTGAATGTATTTAACAAATCCATGTACTATATAAGGTAATACTCAAAGAGTGTGTTTCCAAGGTCATCCCAATAACATGTCAAAGAAACCCATAAAAGATATAATTGATACAGTAATAACCACATGTGTGGGACCGACCTATAAAGGTAGATCACTCTTGTCAAAAACCTTCTGAGAAGTCCTATAAAATGTTTTTATTGATCTAATAGAGGTGTGTAAATCATGATGAGTATAACCCAAATGTTTAAGTAATGTTATGATTTAAACATTTTTGTTTGCAACATTATCAATCATAACACTATGTATGGGGTGTTTATCAAGGTATGCTTGAATGAATAGAGAATAAAAATCAAATTCATCATCCTTAATTTCATTTTCATAAAAAAAATGGTAGGTTTGTGAACCATAGGAGGTATATGTCTCATGTAAGTACCAATGACCCCATATAGTGGGTGTCCATAATATGTTGAAAAAAGATGTGCATTATATACCATTTGGACTTCTAGTTCCTTTTTGGAATGGTCTTGCAAAGGATTATTAAATATTTTATGTTTATGGTAATCATTAGGTTATGAACCTAATTCCTTTCAAGGATCATCAAATGTAATCTATTGGTCATCGATGAGGTCCTAGATCTTATGTTTCAAGGTAAAACATTTGATCATAGAATGCCCAGGGCCTTGGTAATAGTCACAATAAGCATTTGCATCATATCATTTGGGTAGAGGTCTATTTACATCAACCTCTATAAGAGGAGGGAGATATATAAGATGACACTCTAGCAAATACATGAGTAATGAAGTAGGAGGCTCAGGTAAACATGTAAACTATCTCCTTAGTGCATTAGATAAGGTAAGCCAATTAGGTTGTGTGCAACTATGTTAACCATGGTAGTTGTTTCCTTTTTAGGCTCAAGAGGTTTTACCTTATAACTTATTTTAATTATAATTTTTTTTACTAGATGTAGATGTAACTAGTGTGTTTACTACATACTTGAGCTTATTTAATGCATAAGATTCATTTAATGGTCCCATACAACATGGCATAATTCATCAGAAGCTTGATTTTTTTTAATGGACTCATGTAAAGGAGCAAGCAAACTTTACTTGAATGTGTCTTGCAAATATTTATCTACCATAAGATTGGCTATTTTGGCTAGCATTGTCTTATATCTCAAGACATATTCATTAACTGGTTCATTGGTTCTTTATTTGATCTTTGCAATTTGAGTATAAGAAACCTTTTCAATAATGCTAATAGAAAAGTGTACCAAAATTGATCTGTAAGAGGTTTGAATGCCTTTATGAATTGGAGAGGTAAGTCATAAGACCACCTCAAAGCATAGTCCTTAAGGCTCCTTGGAAATAATTTGGTCAAAATTTTATCATTTGAATCATAATCAAGGCATGTAATATAGAAGGTTCGAAGGTGTTGTTCAAGATCACCCTTGCCATCATAAAATGTGAACTTAGGTACAACAAATCTAGTTGGCAAAGGGTGCAAAGATATCTCAAGTGCAAGAGGGTTATGTAACACATCTTATGAATCTATAACATGTGAAGACTTTGAAGCCTTTTATTCAATGTTTGTAACCTTATTGTATAAGGTATTTATGAATTGAAAAAGTGATTCAATTATAGGCCCAGTGGGATTTTGATTGGCAATTTAAGTAGTCACCAAAGGGATGGAAACATGTTTTGAGTAGTAATAAGCACTGAAACTGGTATTTATGTTAAAATAATGGGTAAGTTCATAAGAGATGTATCTATAGTAATTTTAGGGAACAATGGTTAGAACACATAATATGTGAGCCCATTAGATGTATTGATTTGTAGTTTGGGCTGAGTTATAGCACCTTCTATATATTCCCCATTTCTAGGTGAGGCAACCTTAGTTTTATCTTTTTTGCTTATTTTATCTCTTATAACATACAAAAATGCATCCATTAATCCCTTGTTATTATTGATATGAGTAATTAATGCTTATTCATCCTTAATTTAGAATTGGGTTTTTGCACTAACATTTTCCATTGCTTCACAAATGAGAAGTTTAAAATTTGAAACATAATATAACAATTAGAAAATTAGAATACCCTAAGTGTCTTAACATTTGATGTTCAAAGATCGAGTTCACCAAATGTTTAACTCTAATTTGGATAAGAGAATCCTACTTGGGTAGATAGGGTTAAGGATATTTAAATGATAGGGCATAAGGATGAATATCAGATCTATAGTAGGCCAATTAATGTGAAAAACTCATATGTATCATATTCTAAATTTATCATACTAAGATAGGATATTAAGGGAAAGTATAACTATGCTATGTGTGTGTGTGTGTGTGTGTGTGTGTGTGTGTGTGTGTGTGTGTGTGTGAATAAAAGAGAGTACTTAGTTGTTTTTGATGTTAACATAGATCTGATACAGGTGAGAAGCAATCAGGAAGATAGTCTTGAATCAGTCATTAGATTTTAGATCTGGTGTCTCTGGCTCTTTAGACACTTATGTCAGATTAGGATGGTTATGTCAACACTAGTATTTGAGTTTAAAGCTAGTGTCATGTATAAAATATTCACTAAAACAATATGTGACCATCTAGATGCTTTTGAGTTTGTCTTGCCTTCACTCTGGTGCATTCATATTTTTGTCATGGACTATCACTCCTCATGAAATGGCAAAACCCTAACCTTCCATCTTCAATATGACCTTAAGGAAAAATAGGTTAGTAGGCACATAGTGTCGAGCTAACTTGAAATGATCCTATTGTCAAAGGGTGCTACTTACATAGCGAATACTAAAAAATAGGGCCTTAGACTCATGTAATTTTCCCCTATGTGTTGGCTTGTGTGTGAAACATGTAATGTGTGTAAAGTGAGTACAATAGTGACCTAGCTTATAACTCATCAAATATACCTTATGATTGCTCCTTTAGTAATTTAGACCTATAGTTGGGTTGTTCTTTTAACCAATATTAGGATGGGGTAGAATAAGAAAGCTTTTGGTAACTTGAGTGATCTTTTAGTGCTTCTTGAGTATTCTTTTGGTCTAATTTTTAGGTTTTCATAGGTGAGGAATGAATGAAGGTTGATATTATATTTATACCAATCCTATCAGGAGATAAATCATATTAAAGCACTTAGGCCAACCATTGTAATATGTTTCATTTGAAAAATGGATGATTTTAAGGCACTGAGCACTTGCATTAGGTTAAAACAATAACACCAATGCTATTATATGTCTCAGATGTTAGTGTCCAAGGAGAAGGAGAGCATGCACATGCTCAAAACTTGTAGAGGTATAAAATAAGTATGTTTTAAGCATTATGGGAAAGATGGGATGTTTGTGTCATTAGTATAAGGTTGTCTAGAATAAGAGATAGGACAAGGGGCACAAGATAGAGTATATGTGAGCCTTTCAAAATCAAGGCATGTGTAGAATTAAGAGGAACAACCAGGGTTTGAGTTTTCTAAGTGTACAAGACTGAGGTGTCACATAATCACAAAATATCATCTATAGTAACTTGGAAAATATGGCTTATGGGATACTCCTTGATTATCTTAGACCAGTGTAAATATTGCTCCTATGACTGATATGAAAATAGGGATGAATGGGGTAAGTTTACACACTTGAATACTTGATTGAGTTCTTCTTGGTATATTGCCTTGTGAGTTGCATGTGATTTCCAGGTGAGGAATGAATGAGGGTTGATCTTGTATATATACCAATCCCTTTTGAAAATATATCACACTAAATCACTTAGGTTGACCTTTAGGATACATCTCATTTGAAAATTGGATGACTTTTGGGCATTAGACACTTTTTAGGAAAGTTGGACACTTGCATTGACAAGGTGTCTACTTAGGATGCAAGTGTTTAGGAAGCTCAAAAATAGGTACATGTTTAAAACTGGTAGTGAAGGATGATAATTAGATTTAGAGCTTTTTTCACAATATATAAGGCCTGATCATTAGGATAACAATGGTCAGACTAAGAGATAAGTAATTTTGGTGTAAAGAGATAGTGAACATGAACTTTTTGGCAATAGTCAAGTCTATAATTGAAAGGTACAACCATGATGGATATTTTCCAAGTGTACAAGACTAGATTATTATATAAATCAGATTTTAGTATTTACATTCCCCCCCCATAATCTAGCAATGAAATTTATAGTTTAAAGGAAAGAGATGCATACCTGAGTGTGTATACCACACATTTTCTTTACGTGAGCCCAACTTGAGTGTTATTCTGGTGATAACATGAAACCAAGATGATGTTACAGTATATAATCAATGTTTAAAATCTGAAATTGAAATAATTTGAAATGCTTGAAAGTAGAAAGACCAAGGTTAGGAGTACACCTCTTTATTGATGCAACCATCTTTCTTTTTGACAATTTGATTTGAAAGGATGCCTAATTATGAAACATTAAATATGAGATTAGGATAATTCTAAACCTACAAGTGCATACATACATACATACATACATACAAACATGTGTGTGTGTGTGGGGGGGGATGACACATGCCCTAAACCTTGGTGTAAAGGTGAGTTACATCACGTCTATTGAGCTTGTTTCATCTAAATCATGCAACCCAAATATGTGGATGACCTGGTGAGTGTGAGAGATTTAATCAACTCATAATATATATTTAGTGAGGGTGGATGATTTAATCAAATCTAATATATATATATATATATATATATATATATACACATATATATCTATCTAGTAAAGTTAGATGATTTAATCAAGTCTAACTTATAAACTTGGTGATATTGAGTGATTCAAACAACTAAACCCTCCAAAAGTGAACCAACTGCTCTAGTATGTCGGGTCAATAAAAATACATAAAAGTCCAACATAGATATAATAACAGTCCATAATTTTATTTAAAATTAGGAAATTGATTTAATTTTGTAATTTTAGGTGCCCTTTGCATGGAATATGTACCTCATATATGTCTCAAGATAAAATATGGGTATAGTAATAATATCAATATATATAATGGTACAACAAATGTGTCTCTCAATTATATATTATGAAATCTGGTGAATCTAAAATTGCTGTGTGTGGACATGTTTCTATGACATGCCCCCACTGAATCTAGAGAATCTGAAACTAGTTGCAATGTGGATAACATGTTTCCATAACATGCCTCCACTATAATCTTTACAATCTAAGAACTAGTATAAATCTAGAGAACATGTTTCCATAACATGCCCAAACTACAATATAGATAATCTATGAAAGTGTGCAGGCTATGCCTCTATTACATGCCCCAATTTTGAAGGTGAGGGGGAGTATAATATGATAGTTACCTTACCTCAAAATGATAAGATAATTGTATAAGTTGTGTATGGATCATGTAACATACATGGGTAACATTTCTAGGTAGATATAATAGTTAGGCATGTGGTTATTTGATTACATCAAGACATAAGAAGAATGATATAGATCATGGTCACATCCATAGAGTAATAGTACAAGCTCAAAAAATAATCAAACACACACACAAGAGCATTGAAAATGAAAGCAACAAGAAATGGTCTAAGGAGACCTCATATAAGGGGCATGTTTAAATGCCACACAATTGAAGGGATGTGACATAGTCAAATTTCTATAAATCATAGAATGACATATTCAAATAGCCACTTACAATAAATAATAACATATTAAAATATCAAAATAGGCAAGCATAAGCACAAAGGCCATAATCAATGAAGCATATTCAAATGCTTAAACAATTTGTACAATGCAAGATAATAATAATCAAGGAACACACTCAAGGAAGTGGTACAATGAAAAATTAGGACAAATATAAGTAACCAACATGAACCAAACATCCTAGATTATAAATGTATGTATTTATAAAATGTTATGTACATAGCATATCAAGTATACTGTGAAAGGTATAAGCATTGATATAGGCATGCGTAAGTATATATAAGCTCAAACATGACAATGAAAGTAATAATATAATAATGTAACCTGGGTGTATGTGATCAAAGAAACAAATGCCCTCAACGTACTTAAGATGTGAGTGGAGGGAAATCCTAACATCTTTATGTGAACAAATCTCACTTGGCCAACTTGTCACCATTGATAAACCATTAAGCACCTCTTTTAGTTTTGCCCTCATGCCTGGTCTACTTGGAGATGGATTCATACCCTTTTCAAACCCTCCAGGCCTAAAATATTTAGTTGAAAGATGGCTCTCCTGGGGGACTCCACCTTGATTCTTACAAGATATAACATATTATGGTAGATTTTATGTACTAATATTATTTTTTAGATTTGAAAAACTAGAAATAAAGCATGTTTTAATAATGAAAAAATGGAAAAAATCTTTTCTATAACTAATAAAGTTACTCTCACTACTAATGTTACCCTTCAGATTCAAAGTCAAATAGATAAGGTTTTGCTTGAGATCCACAATATATAGATCCTCCTTGACCATTAGGGGAATGTTCTTTGTGTACTTAGCCATGATCCTCTTGATCCCCCTCCCTAGCATTCCCGTTAAGGTTGTGGGCATGGGGGATGGTATCATTGATCTCACATTCGATGATATCAAAGATAGAGGGGCACCTCTCCTAGCTCTTGCTAGCCATCTCTTCTATGAGGATCTGAAAGGGGCAGTAGAGACATTGACTATAGGGAGGTTGGACGCGACCTCTATAGGATAAATTTTTGTGGCTAGAAATGGCCATTTATCCTTCCATACATGATTCTAAGCAACAAAATGATAGGAAAATTAACAAGTAGATTGATGGTTGGAACCCAATTGTTGGCAAAAGTGTTGTCATTGATGTCAAAGGTAATGATAAGGTGGTGATGTCATTGATGAAAAATGAATGAGTGTTGTGACTAGTTGATGTCAAGTATGATTTAATAATCAAAGGATGATGTCAAAGGTATTTTTTTGGCATGAAAGGCATAACTATCAAGAAAAGAGCAAGGTATAGGTAGAGGTAGAGTATGATGTCATATCGAGCTTTATGCATAACCTAGAAGCCTAGTTAAGGCTTAATGAGCCTAATGAGGCTTAAGTATCAGACTAAGAGGTAATGATATGTTGGATAATGATGGTAAATAATGGAATCTAGGTGTTATATTCTTAAGAGGAGCTAAAGAGTAAGCTTGCAATGTTTGACACCACGTCTTGGTCTTGACATAGACCTATCTCCTGCCCCTAGCTAGAATGATGAAATGAGTTGGTCAGATTGTAAGAGAGATTTGAGTTTGAATGCATTTGTATTAAATATACATGTTGAATCTAAAGTGTGTATGTCTCCATAGGTTCTTCATAAGTGGTTAGACCTTATGACTAAGTTTTGATTAAGACCTAGTTTAGAAGTTTGCCTTTCTAAAAGAGGAGTGTGAACGAATTTGTTGTACATAGGAGCTTGTATGATCACTTGAAGAGATGTATAAGGTTGATATATAGGTGTATGTAAAGTTCCAAGTGTTGGAATGTAGAAAAAAACAATAAAAGTCAATTAGACCTCTATTGATCTCCTAGAAATGCATACTACTAGCCCATAAAGGACTTTCTTATGCTCATTAGCATGTGAACATTTTACATGGGGACCTGAGCCATTTGGAGTAGTTGGGTAAGGTTCCTTAGAAGCTTCTAGAAGTATTTTTTAGAGAAACCAAATCCTCAACTTTATGAATAAATGTTAATAAGGTAAGGAGTTTTTTGTGCTTACAAACCTTCATAGTGGAGAGATTAGAAATATGTGAATTGTTTTGGCTCAGAATGGATTGGTATTTCTAGTTTGACTCTTGGATCATGACAACATCTCTTCAAAACATCTGAAGGTATGTTTTTATCATCAGGTATAGTGGAAAAATGTTATCAAAAAGGATAATTTTGTAGAGATTTGCATGTAAGAGCAAGGTGTTACAAAGAACCTAATGAGATAACACCTAGAGGAGGTAATAGGAAAGTTGTAACATGTTAGTGAATTTTTAGGTCATGGTAGGGCCCAAATGTATGTTAAACCATCAAATCTTCAAGATCAAGTTCTTAGTATTCTTGTTAGAACAAAGTAGTCATGAGGAAAGTCACTTCTGACCATATTATTCTATGTTTTGATGAGTCTAATCTATTTAGAGATATTCACAAGATGTCATAACCACGTGTTTTATTTGGCATGGTTGAGCTTGAAAAGGGTGGTTTGAGCCTTGCTTCTAGAAGACAATTTTGAGAGCCATAGGTGAACTAGATAGACTTTGAAAAAAGTTGTTCCTATGTCATCACAAATTGATTTGAGGTCTCCCAAGCACATGGGGTTGAAATAGAGGTCTCCTAGTTTCATGATTATCTATTAGGAGATGTTGAAATTTTTTGTAGGTGTCCTTTCTTGACCATTGTTCTTGGTGGACTTTTTTGGGTTTCTAGCAATGAAGAGAGAGCTGAGATATTGGTCTATTAAACCAATGATTAATGTTATAAAAAGTGATCCATATATTGCATGATTATATATATATATATATATATATATATATATATATATATATATATATATATATATTACAACGGACCTATCCATGTGAGTGATATGTATTGGAAGCACTCTTACAAGTGTTAAACATGAACATTTGCATGACTGTACTTTTTGAGGCTATAGGCAGTTTAAGTGACCATCTTGCAGAGATGAGTTGAAGGTGTTTTTACAAGAGTTAAAGCAACCAATGAGTTTTAATATGACAATGAAGTCTCAAGGGTTAATTAAAAGGAATTGTAATTATTATTTTGTCCATATTCAATTTTGGAGAGTCAAGAGTTCTTGGCTGTACTTTGACTATGTTTGACCAATATGAGTGGTCCTATTGTAGAGGTGATTTTGGGTACTTAAAACTTGTGTGATGATGTTAAATTATTTTGGTGATGTTTTTTAGGTCATTGAGGATATATTAACTCAATTGGTTATGTGGTTTTTGTGAGAATGCTTTCGTTCTAAGAGACAAACTTTTTTGTGTTTAAGGCATAATGGCGAGTAGGCTAAAATGACTAGATTCAAGTGGTGAGTTGGAGTTCCAAAGAGGTATGGACCTATGTGAGAGTGAGTAAGGGTATATTTGAGGTATGTTTTATGTTTTTCATCCATTTTTAAAGATAAAGAGGTGATATATGAGGTCAAAATTGTAACATGTGGGTGTGAAGGGCTAATTCTATTAGGTCTCTATTGGGCCTATTTGAGTTTTAGCCTCTATGGGTTATAACCAACCTATGGAGTGTTTGGTTCTCATATGTAATATATGTATGGAAATATTTTAAGTGTGATAAAAGTGGGTTAAGGATATTTTCTGACCAAGATGGGTGTGACCAAGAGTGTGGTATAAAGACAAGGCCTAATAGGCCTATTTTGACTAGTTGAAAAAGTATGAACTTAAACAAAGAAAAGAGCTCAATCAAAGAGTACAGGTAGGTCATTTAGAACCATTAAAGGGTGAATAGTATCTACCATGCATATCTAACTAGGTTAATGTAGATGGACGACCAGGTTATTGGACCTAATGTGCTTAGAAGAGGCATATTGTGTGAGTGAGCCCTAGAGGCTGTTTTAATGAGTGAAGAAGAAAGAGTGAAAATAAAGGAGGTAATCATCAGTTAAATAACAATAATAGATGTTAAAGATGATTAGATATTCAAGGTAGTTGATTTGGTGTTTGGTTGCCTAGGGGGTTGGATCCTCCTTGCAAGTTGGATCTTGCAGAAGACTAGTTGGGTGCGTGCTTAACTAGGTAGGGGTTAGAGCTGTTTATGAAGTTGGTGTTTCACTAAAATTTAAATATTGAAATTATAGGATAGTAGTACATGTGCATGGTTTAGTGGGTTTTATCCCCCAAGAGGGTTTCCCACATATCTCTTGTGCTATTTTGTGTGGTTATTTGTTTATGCATTAATCTCTTCATGTGAATGAATTGCTTCAATAAATAGTGTTTAGGCTTGAATTTACATTATTGTGCAATTGATTCACCCCTCCTCTCAGTAGCTAATTTAAATAATTGGTATCAGATCCAAGTCATTTGAAGAAGGTGTAACAACTATAAGGGATATTCTAGGTGCTCAAGCATGGCTAATAATAAAGATAGAAGGATTCATTCAAGCAAGAAAAACTCCACTAGGTGTGTAGGTAAGAATGATGGCAAGAAATATTCATCTAAGGACAAGAAAATTTTGAAGGATAGTGGATCCTATTATGAAAATGGTTGTAGTAGGTCTAAAACTGATAATAAGTGTATTGATCATGAAGACAAAGAGGATATACCCTTAAAAATAAAAAGGCATAATAGAGGTAGGTCAAAAGGAGAGAATCTTGTAAAAGATGAAGATTTAGGTAACTCATGAAAGATTTGTTACTCCAATGAAAGGAGAACCTAATGTTAAGGACATTGGTCAAAAGCTATAAGGAACTAGTCAATAGTTTCAAAGAGATGATAAATTTCAAAGACATTAAACATGAAAAGGTTATTGAAAAGGTGAAAATTTAGATTAGGAGAACCTCTGCAGATCTCAAGGTCAAGGATGATGTGTTTACTAAGATTAGAATGGAAATGTAGTCATTAAGAGTAGAATTGGATGAGAAAGCTTCAAATAAAGTTAAGAAGAGTAGTGAGCCATCAAGAAGAGATGGTACAAATAGAATTCACACATGTGTAAAAGGTTCAAATTCTGAATATCAAGATAACCATCATCAAGTCAAGAAGAACATAATTCCCTCAAGAGTGATTCAAGGATGATTTACTTCATTCAATAATCAGGGAACAAGGTATGTGAATGCTTTTAAGGGTTATTGCTTTGCATGTAATCAATATGGGCACATGGTAATGGACTATAGATATCAATCTTCATGGAGAAAAAGGAACATACTTATGTGTTATCAATGCAATAAGGAAGGACATATTACAAGGGTATGTAAGGTGAATGTTAGGAATACAGAACATAGAGAAATATTAATGAATTAAAAACAAAAATAAAATGCAAAAAACACAACACAATAGAGACACAAATTTAACATGGTTCACCCAATATGGGCTACATCCACATGGAAACAACCAATCCTTTTTATTATTTAGTCTAACAAATGAAGGGAAAAACCTAAAATATAACCACCACAATATCCTCTTCACTCACATACAATGTGCCTCCGTAAATTATAATGACCTCATATCAAAGGAGAGTTACATATAGGGCAAAAAGGCACAAACATAACCGTTAAATCTGAAACCTAATAGTGAACGGTCTAGATTTACTACAAAATTACAATATTTTATAGTTCATTTTTAATGAAATTTTGCTTTGGGGGCATCAACCCCAAACCCATGCTAGGATGGAAACACTAATGGGGGGAGTGTTGCCCCCCACACCCCCCTGTCAGGAACTAGGCACTAAAATAAGATCAAGCTCTCCCACTTAAAGACTGATTGTTGCAATTCCACTGCTAAAACTCTTCCTTGGAATTTTCTTTAAACTTTGACCTTGTCTTATTTCTCATGTTCTTTGTTATCCCTGAAGACCTATTGAAGCTAAACAAATCTCTGATTTCTCCTTTGTGACTACTTTTGTTAGCATATTGGTAGGATTCTAACTTGTATGAATCTTTTCCAACTTCAGTTGACCATCCTCCAAAATTGAATGAATGAAGTGATACCTAAGTTATATATATTTGATTCTTGAGTGGAATGCTAAGTTCTTTGCTAAATTAATCACACTCTAGCTATCACTGTATAACCTACAATCTTCTTACTTATGCCTCAACTCTTCCATGAACCATTGCATCCATATCATCTCCTTGATAGATTCTATAGCTAAAACATATTATGCCTTTGTAGTTGACAAAGAAATAATCTTCTGCAATTTTGAAATCCAACTAACCACTATGTCCCCAATAGTGAATACATAACCTGTGGTGCTCCTTCTAACATTACAATCTCCAACCATGTCTGCATCAACATATCCTTGTAAGGTTACATCTGAACCTTCATAGCATAATTGTCTATCAATGGTCCCTCTCAAGTACCTGAGAATCCACTTGACTGCATCTAAGTGCTCCTTTCTTGGATTATTCATAAACTTCCTAATAACTCCCACTACATGAGCAATATCTGGTCTCATGCACACTATAACATACATTAAACTTCCAACTGATAAAGCATATGGAACTTTAGACATGTAATTGATCTTTTCTTATGTTTTAGGACATTGTTCATTTCTTAATTTGAAGTTCCCTCCCAAAGGTGTACTTACAAGTTTTGTATCTTGTATATTGAACCTGACTAACACCTTCTTGATGTACTCTTCTTGAGACAATGCCAATTTTTTGTTTTTCCTATCTCTTGTTATTCTCATACCAAATATTTTCTTTGCAATGCCTAAATCCTTCATTGCAAAAGAATTTGCTAATTTTCTTTTGAGATCATTTATATCCCACATGTTAGACCCTAAAACAAGCATGTCATCTACATACAATAACAAGATAATATAAATACCATTATCTAATCTCTTAAAATAGACACAATGGTCAGAATGACATCTACTATAACCTTATTTTGTCATAAACACGTCAAATTTCAAATACCACTACCTTGGAGCTTGCTTTAGACCATACATACTCTTCTCCAACCTGCACACCATTTTCTCCTTACCTTTTACTTCGTATCCCTGTGGCTGCTCCACATATATTTCCTCCTCCAAATCACCATGAAGGAAAGTAGTCTTCACATTTAAATGTTCAAGGTGCAAATCTTCTACTACTACCAAACTTACAACAATTATTATAAAAGTCTTTTTTACAATTGGGTAAAATATTTCATCAAAATCAATACTTTTATTTTGTGCAAATCCCTTTATAAGAAGTCTGGTCTTGTACCTCTTTTTGACTCCATCTTCTTCCTTTAGCCTGTAAACCCATTTATTCTATAATTCTCTTTTACTTGCATGTAACTAAACACAATCTCAAGTTTGGTTATGTACCAAGGAGTCCATCTCCTCTTTCATGCCTTGCTCCCACTTCTTTCTGGATTCTACCTACATTACTTCTTCATAACTTTATAACTCACCACCACCAGTCAATAATTAATAATAAAGTGAGGGAGAATATCGTTTAGGGAGTCTACTTACTCTAGTAGATCTTATAACTACACTTTCAAGAGTTTGAGGCACTTATTATATTTGCTACACATTCTAATTTTTTGGTACTTTTAGAATTTCATTTCCTGTGATTTCATCAAGTATCGCATATTTTGTATTTGGGTTTTCTTGTTTCTTTCCCTACAACTGATCTCTATACATGACCTTGTAATTAAAGATCACATCTTTACTCCTAATGATTTTACAATTTTCAAAATCCTATAAACGGTAACCAAAATTAATAATTTCATATCTAATAAAAGTACATTTTTTGGATTCTGATTCAAACTTGGTTCTATTTTCTTTATCAATATGGACAAATGCTTCACAATTGAAAGTCTTTAAGAAGGACTAATCTACCTTTTTACCTACCCATGCTTCTTCTATAATGCCACCATCCAATGGACTTGAAGGCCCTCTATTTATTAAGTGAACAATAATATCCACATCATCTACCCAAAACTAGAAGGTCAACCCTGCAAGTAATCTCATGCTCCTTACACGCTCCATGATTGTCTTGTTCATCCTTTTTGACACACCATTTTATTGTGGTGTTCTTGGAACCATCTTTTCTCTACAAATCCCATGTGATGAACAATAATGATCAAAATCCTTGTTGCAATATTCACCTCCATTATCTGATTTGACACACTTCAACTTATTTCCTATTTCATTCTCAACCAAAGCTTTCCATTTATTAAAAGTATAAAAAATATATGATTTTTTTGTATGCAATAAACCCAAGTTTTTTAAGTTGCATCATCGATAAAAGTAACATAATTATAAGATCCACCAAGGGATGATACCTGAGCCTATCCCCATTCATCTGTATGTACAAGCTCTAACTTTTTATCCTTCTTCGTCTTCCCAACTTTGAAAAATTTGACTCTTTTATTTTTTGTACACAATGCTCACATAATTTCAAATCCACCTTCTTCAAATATGGCAACAAATTCTTTGAGTGGAGAACTTACATCCCCTTCTCACTCTTGTACCCAAGTCTATGGTGCCATAATTTTGTATCTACTTCCATAGAAGCTAAAGCAATAGAAGAGTCAACATTACCATTAGATAAATATAATTTACCTACATTCTCTCCTTTTGCTATTACCAGTGATCCTTTAGTGACCTTCCATGATTTTTTTTCAAATGTAACTCTATAGCCCTCACTTCCCAACTGCCCTATTGAAATTAGATTTATTCTCAAAATAGGAACATACCTTACCTATTTCAGCAACCATTTGTTTTCATTCTATAATTTTATCTGTATCTTACCATTTCCTACAATTTTATAGGGTTCACGATCACCTAAATAAACCTGTCCAAAATCACCTTGAACATAGTCTTAAAAATATTTCTTATGGGGTGTAGCATGAAATGAAGCCCTTGAATCTACCACCCAAGAATCATTAATATTATCTAAATAAAGGATTAAAGCATCTTATAACACATCACCTATTACATTTGCTTCCCGATTGTTATATTATTGTCCATTTCCTTGTTTTCCTTTTTGAACCCAACAATCTTTATTTAGGTGTCCTTGTTTGCCACAAATCCAACACACTTACATTCCTTTGGATTTAGATCTACCCTTCTTAAACTTACCACGATTCCCTAGGCCCTTTCCTCAATCTTTTTGTCTTCCCTTATTATCCATTGTTAAAGAATTACCTGATGTCTCACCTATGTTTTTTCGTCACATTTTATCGCTAAGAATAACACCTATAACATCATCAAAGTTTAAAGTGTTTAAACTAGAGATATAATACTCATAACCATGACCAAGCCATTCTAGCTTTTTGACAATGAGCACAATATTAAAAGAGCCCTAACTTCATCATCAAAATTTACTCCTACAAAGCTTAATTGATTTGTGATTGTGTTAAATTCATTTAAATGATTAATAACAGACCTACCTTTTGACATTTCTAGATTAAATAAATGTTTTATAAGAAATACCTTGTTGGAGGTTGAGGGTTTTTTGTACACTCCATCTAATAACTTCATCACATTCACTATTATCTTTTCTTTTGAAATATTGAAGGCTAATGACACTGCTAGACACAGTCATTTAATGCCTTTCTGTCAAGAACCTCCCAATATTCATCGTTCATATTACCAGCTTCTTTGATATTCTACCCAATGGTAGGAAATTATCCTTCTAATATAGATAGTCCTCCATTTGCATCTTCTATAGTTGGTAGCTTTGGCTGCTAAACATTTTGACCTTAGATTTGTCTTCTTCTGCTATTGCTCACACTCGAGGCAAGAACCCTCTTTTCCTACGAGTTTATCTGCCAAATAAACCTTCAACTCTAATACCAATTATTAGGAATATAGAACACAGAGAAATATTAATTAATTAAAGATGGAAATAAAATGCAAAAAACATAACACAATAGAGACACAAATTTAATATGGTTCACCCAATATGGGCTATGTCCACACAGAAATAACTAGTCTTTATTATTTTCAATCCAATAAATGAAGGTAAAAATCTACAATACAACCAATGTAATATCCTTTTCACTCAAATATAGAGTGCCACCATAAATTATAATGCCCTCATATCAAAAGAGGGTTACATATAGGTCAAAAATGCATAAACATAATTTTTACCATTAGATCTATAACCTAATAGTGAACGGTCCAGATTTACTACAAAATTACATTATTTTATAGTGCATTTTTAATGAAATTTTGGTTCAGGGGTACTACCCTTAAACCCCTATAGGGGGTCTCTAAAATAAGTCATCTCCCCCCTAAACCCCCATGATGACCCTAGTGGAGGGGTGTTGCCCCCCACACCCCTTTTTAGGAACTGGGCATTAAAATAATTTCAAGCTCTACCATCCAATAGTTAATCACCTAAAGATGATTAGCCAAATCAAGAAGACATCTATGAAGTGGGTCAAGAAGGTAGAACCTAAGGTTTATTATAAGAAAACCAAAGAAGGTATGTTTATGTTTTCTCAAAGTATCATTCACAATGAAGACTTGAAGTATATGGATAATGAAATCTCAAGAGCTATAAACAAGATTACTTTATTAAAAAAGAGTGTCATAAATGCCATGGTTGAGGATGAAATCACCAAGGATCAAAATGAAAAATCACATACAAAGGTGGCATATGAACATCTAGGTTAGGGATCGCATAAGATTCCTGCCCTTGGAAGTCTCTAAGGGAGTCTTATGACTCAAGGGGAGCTAGGGGTGGAGATTGATGGTTTGGAGTGTGAAAGGAAGGGTCATAAGTCATTGAGGTGATAAAGGTTGTTTTGAGGTATTCATAGTTGCCTTGATAAAGTTATAATGCCTCCTAGTGTCCTTTTGGACAGAGAAAGATGACTAACACAAACCTAGAGAAGCTAGATCATCATAGCACATCATACAAGTATGAACAAGTAAGTTTGGTTGTGCATTTAATAAGTGTATTTAGGAAGTCAACTAGGGTCAAAGGGTCACATGGAGATGATGTATTTTGTGCTATAAAGGTCTCTTGCAAGTTTGGTGTCTTGAGGAGTTTCTTATCTCAAGTTACAAGCCTTCAAAGATAATCTAGCAATGTGGGATGTGTGAGGCCTTCAAATTAAAGACATGGGAAATAGCCATTTGAATTCAAATAATATAGCTGTTGGAAGGCAATTTCAAATGATTGTGTATGTAGGATAAGGACCTGAGAGGATTGTTTGGCTTGTATAAGTCATTCTTGTTATCAAATCAAGTTGGTGAAAGAAGAAAACTTGGAATACACTTCATGAAGATCATCCTCAAAATGGTTTAGTGTTTTGGAATATCGTATAAGTGCAATAAATGCATGTCAAATTCAATGTTTCTTCTCAATGAACCCTGGTAGATTAAAATGGATTAAGGACATGTCTAAAGTGCTCTACTTTGTGTTCTAAGTGTTGAATCATGTTGGGAAATCATTATAGCTTTATTCCATGCATTGAAGGTGATCTAAAAGTGTGTATTTGTGCTAGTACTTCACCATAAAGGTTGATTATGCTTAAGGTTTTGAAAGTTGGTAAACAAGAGGTGTTTGGTGAGATATTTTATATCCTTGGGCACTCAAGGTGATGGAATTAAATGTTTGGAAGTATTCCTAAGGTCTTTCTACTCATGTAGATGTTTTGTGTGATATCAATTTGGTCCTACATATGAAGATTAAGCTCAAATCATTAAGAATAGTAATAGGAGGGTTTATAGGTTTCTTATGACTACAAACCCCAATGTGAATGATATTGATGATAATGTCTTAGTTATGACATATGGATCTCTATGATCATTAGGTGGATGGTATGCAATGTTTCTTTTAGTTGTTATCATGCTTGTAATGCATATTTGAGTGCAAGGTAGTGTCCAAGATGACAAGTTCAAGACAAGGGCTTGTGAGTTAAAGGTTGATCTTCAAGACCAATGCCATTATGGTAGAGAGTTGTTGTCTATGGATTTTAGAGTCTTGTGATGACCTAAGAGATAAGTGATTTGATAACAAGTTCTGAGTTTGCATGAAGACAAAGTTTGAGTTAGCAAAGTTGCTTATTGTATCTTACTATGAAGATGAGGTGTTCCATGAAAGGTATAATGATATGGGGATCATGAAATGAGTGTGAGCTTGTTGTTTAGTACTCATTTGCATGTTTTGAAGACATTTAGTTGTGATATAGGTTTGTCACAGTGGATCTTATTTACATAGAACTATATGACTATGTGTTACCAAGAAGAAGCTTTGTAGTGGTTTGAGCTATGATGGCTCGAGGAGATTAGAGGTCTGAGTGATAGTATGGGTTAGAATATAGAATGATGGACATCATTAAGAATTAAAATACATGCTACCCAATAAAATAATAAAAAGGTACATGTTTGTTACATGAAGAAGATGATCAAGATGTGTATGCCAAAGGGGGATCAATTGTTCATCTATGTGCATGAAAGGTAGGTGAGTATCTTGAGCAACTAAAGTGTATTTTAATACATGCATGATGTTGAGGGGAGATTAGTTGTTGTTTAGTACAATTTTTCATTAATGTAAAAGAGGGAGAAAGAGAAAAAGAGGTTGCCATAAATGACAAAGGGGGAGATTATTGGTAAAAGTGTTGCCATTGATGTCAAAGGTAATGACAAAGTGGTGATGTCATTGATGACAAATGAATGAGTGTTGTGAGTAGTTGATGTCAAGTATGATGTAATAATAAAAGGATGATGTTAGATGTACTGGTTTGGCATGAAAGGCATAATTATCAAGAAAAAAGTAAGGTACAAGTAGAGGTAGAGTATGATGTCATATTGAGCTTTGTGCATAGCCTATAGGCCTAGTGAGCCTAATGAGGTTTGAGTATCAAAATATGAGGCAATGAGATGTTGGATAATACTTGTACATGATGGAATCAAGGGGTTATAATCTTTAAAGGAGCTAATGAGTTAGATTGTAGTGTTTGACACCATGTCTTGGTCTTGACATAGACATATCTCCTACCCCTAGCTAGACTGATGAAATGAGTTGGTTAGATTGCAAGACTGATTTGAGTTTGATTGAATTTGTACTAATTAAACATGTTGAATCCAAATTATGGATGTCTCTTGAGGTTATTCATAAGTTGTATGTATGGTTGGACCTTATGATTGAGTTTTAACTAAGGCCTAGTCTAGAAGCCTACCTTTCCAAAAGAGGAGTGTGAACTAATTTCCTATATATATGAGCTTGTATGATCACTTTAATAGATGTATATGGTTGATACAATTATTTATGTAAAGTTTCAAGTGTTGGAATGTATTCAAAATCAATAAAAGTATTTTAGACATCTATCGATGTCTTAGAAATGCATACTACTTTCCCAAGAAGGACTTTCTTTTGCTCATTAGCATGTGCACATTTTACATGGGGAATTGAGACATTTGTAGTAGTTGGGGAAGGGTCCTAAGAAGCTTTTATAATAATTTTGTAGAGAAATCAAGCCCTTAGCTTTATGAACAAATGTGAAGAAGGTAAGGAGGTTTTTGTGCTTTTAAATCCTCATAGTGGAGTGATTGGAAAGATGTGAACACTTTTGGCCCAAAATGGATTTGAATTAATAGTTTTACTCTTGAAATCATGAAAAAAACTCTTTAGATAATCTGTAGGTGTGTTTTTATCATTAGGTACAGTGTAAAAATGTTGTTAGAAAGGAAAATTTTGTAGATATTTGCATGTAAGAGCAAATTTTCCCAAATAACCTAATGAGATAACACCTGGAGGAGGTACTATGGAAGTTTGTAAAACATATAATTTCATTTGGAGTTAATTGTAGGGTCCACATGTATGCTTAACCATTGAATCTTCAAGATCAAGTTCTTAATATTCTTGGCAAAATAAAGTAGTCATGAGGAAAGTCACTTTTGACCATATTATTCTATGTTTTGATGAGTCAAATCTATATATAGATGTTCAAAATATGTATTATTAGAGTACCACATGTTTTTTTTACATGGTTGAGATTGAAAAGGGTGGTTTGAGCCTTGCTTTCTGAAGGCAATTTTTAGAGCCACAGGCAGACTGAATAGACTTAAAAAAAAGTTGTTTTTATGTCATCAAAAAATGATTTGAGGTCTCCCAACCATATGGGGTTGAATTATAGGTCTCCTAGTTTCATGATTATCCATTAGGAGAGGTTGAAAATGTTTTTAGGTATCCTTTCTTGACCATTTTTATTGGTATACTTTTTTGGGTCTTTGGTAGTGAAGAGAGAGCTAAGAGATTGGTCTATTAGACCAATGATTGATGTTATAATAACCAATAGATAGATTGTATTATGATATATATATATCATAGAAGACCTATCCATGTGAATTATATGTCTTGGAATCAATCTTACAAGTGTTAAACATGAACATTTGCATGACTATAGTTTTTGAGGCTACAGGTAGTTTAAGTGACCATCTTGTAGAGATGAGTTGAAGGTGTTTTGATATGTTTTGAAGAAAAAAATGAGTTTTAATATTCCAAGGAAGTATTAAGGGTTAATGAGAAGGAATTGGAAGTCTTAATTTTTCCATAATCAAGTTTGGAGATTCAATAGTTCTTGATTGTACTTTGACTATGTTTGACTAGTTTAAATGGTCCTCTTGTAGAGGTAATTTTGTGTATTTAGAGCCTATGTGATGATGTAAAATGATTTTTGTGATGTTTTTTAGGTCATGGAGGATTTATTAATTTAATTTTTTGAGTGGGTTATCTGATAAACTTGATTGTGTGCTTCGTTTCTAAGAGAAACTTTTTTGTGTTTTAAGGCATAATGCTGAGTAGGCTAAAATGGCTTGATACAAGTGGTGAGTTGGAGTTATAGGAGGTATAGACATATGTGGGAGTAAAAAAAGATATATTTGAGGCATTTTTGATTTTTTAATCTATTTTTAAAGACTAAAGGTGATCCAAGAATTCATAAGTGTAACATGTGTGTGTGAAGGGCTAATTCTATTAGGTCTCTTTTAGGCCTATTTGAGTTTTAGCATCTATGGGTTATAATAAACCTATGGAGTGTTTGGTTATCATATGTAACATATGTATGGAACTATTTTAATTTTAATACTAGTGGGTTAAGGATCTTGGCTGACTAAGATGGGTGTGACTAGGAGTGTGGTATAAAGACAAGACCTAATATGCCTATTTTGACTAGTTGAGAAAGTATGAACTTAAGCGAAGAAAAGATCTCAATCAAGGAGTAGAGGTAGGTAATTGAGGATAATAAAAGGGTGAATAGGATAAATCATGCATATATAACTAAGTTGATGCAGATGGATGACTAACTCATTGGACCTAATGAGCCTAGAAGAGGCAAATTGAGCAAGTGAGCCCAAGAGGCTATTTGAATGAGAGTGAAGAGGAAAGAGTGAAAAAAAGGATGTCATGATTAGTTGATGATCATAAATAGATGTTAAATATATCATATATTTAAGGTATCTAAGTTGGTGCTTGGTTACTTAGTGGGGTGGAGCTTCCTTGCATGTTAGAGATTGTAGAAGACTAGTTGCGTGGGTGCTCAACTAGGTAGGGGTTAGAGATCCTTGTGAAGTTGGTGCTTCACTAAAATTTGAATCCTGAAATTGTAAGAAAGTATTCCATGTGCATATTTTACTAGGTTTTATCCTATAAGAGGGTTTCCCATATATATCTTGTGTTATCTTATGATATGCTTGTGTGGTTGTTTGCTTATGCATTAATCTCTTCATGTGAATGAATGCTTCAATAAATGGTGTTTGAAATTGAATGTACATTGTTATGCAATTAATTCACCCTCATCTTAGTAATTTTTTCCAACACCGGTCTCAGTTGATGAAGATCCCTCAGCTTAGGGGGGTGAGGGGAACCCTTAGGACCCTCCACCTCCTTCGCCTCTGCCTGCCACCATGTTTACTACTGCTGCTTAATGGAGTTATTATTATTTGTGACTTTATCTTTCTCTCTTTTTGATTGAAGCACACTTGAGTTTTAACCATGGTTTTTTTGGACATGTGGTGGCCTTTTATGGAATTTTATCTTTTCAAGGCTTCTTTATCTTGGTTTGGTTATTTTAGGATGTGACTTTTCCACCCATATATTTTTTTATGATAAGTGATGTATTGTATCTTGTTATATTAATGAAAATGAACTTTTCAATAAATAAAAAAATATATCATGTATCTAGGTATGTCTGTATCACACTCAAATGAAGCATGAAACATATGTGTATATAGTAAAATAATGATATGCTATCTACTAACATGAAGCAAACAACATATGCATAAGAAACAATACAACTAACATGCTGAATTTTTTTAGTATTTTTGAGCTTGTTAAATGTTTTTGGTATTTTTGATTTTTTGGGTGAATTTTGAAAGGGAAATTATAACCAATTATCCCATCTAAGGGATGCTCATCTGGAAGTGCTATGAATACTAGATATGGTATATCAAACTTGTGGTACTACTGAGAAGCATGTATATGTCTAATATCTGGCACTATAGGCTCTATATTGCTATGTGTATGTGTCATAGGACTTTGTGGTTTCAAAGAGGTAATGCAATTATAAAGTATATTATGTTAATATATAAAGGGGATTTAGTGATATACTATGCATCTTACTCTCTGGTGATTCTAGATTTAACAAAATTGTTATTCTAAGATGCCTTTGATTTCTCTTTTGTAATATGTTCCATGTCATTTGCCTTTACTGAGATGCCATTACTTGTATCTATTTGTATGGTAGATGAAGATATACTTCCTTCTTTGGAAAATGATGTAATCTTTCCTTGATGATCAAATGATATGCAACTATTATTTCTATCAACCATTTCTCCTTTTAAGTGTAACCATGATTTCTCAAGCATAATATTGTAAGCATTTGGATTATAAGCAACCTAAAAAGTAAAAAAAAATTATTTTAAAGCAAATGAAACTCTTAACTAAATTCATCCCAAAGTTGTTGGAATTGAATTAGTTTCATCTACATGTTGAAACTTATATTCAAGAGAGCTAAGAGAAATGACATAGAATAAAAAAAAGTATCTCGATAGTCCATAACCTTGATATCAGTAAATTATTTTCCCTCTACATGAGAAGTGATAGTAAAAGGGTATTGATATGAGGAAATGCTTTTGATTTACCCCTTTGAAACTAAATTTGTAACTTTAGATTTTTCATCTTGATCTTTTTATAACATTATTTGCTCTAGCTTTGCCTTTTGAATCTTTTCTTGTTTTAGGTTTTGCATTGGCAATTGTTTATGTTCTACATTATCCTTTGGTACCCATATTTATTGTTTTGGAACTTGTGCTTTAGGAGAGGTACTCATAATGTGAGTGGGTTTCCTTGTAAATGTATCAGTGATAGAATCACCACTATCTTTGTGACTTTGTGTTTTTTTTCTTTAATGCAAAACAATAATCTACATGATGCCCATGCATTTTATGATATGCACAATAGTATTTGGATATCATTATAAGATGTTAAGGGGATAATTAAATCACTTTGTTTCAAGGAATTTAAATTATAATTTCACTTGGAATCCTGTTAGCCTTTTATTCACTTTTTGAATCACTTGTTACAGATGTATTCTATTTTAACTTTTCATTTGGATAAGAAGCCTTGTTGAGTATAACATTGTTAGATGAAGATGAAAACACATGATTAACACTAGCATATTTTGGATTCTGCATGTATGTAATCTAATTTTGTAACTCTTTTTTATTAACTTGATCATGCTAATGATTTGATATTTTAGGGATTTACAAGCATAAAACCTATGTGCTTTATATTGAATATGCATATATGAACCATCTAGGGATTTAGGAAGGGTTTATTTTATACATGTTGGCCATTTTGTCCCACATACCAAGCTTCACGTAGACCTAGAGAGAAGCCTAACAGGGTCCCAATTGATGAGTAGATCAAATGGGTTAGAAGCAATCTCAACATTGCAAGGTGAAGGGTTCGAGCAAGTTTTTATGGTGTCCGAGCAGTTTCAAAAACAAGTCCAAAAGAGCCTATAGGTTTAAAATCCTAGTTTACAATTGTCAAATGTTTCAAAGTTTATTTGGCTAAGTGTTGGAATTCTTTTGGTAAAATTTTCTAAGGTAAAGATCCCACAAACTTATCTCTTTCAGGCAAAAGTTCTGTAATAATTTTTCTTGAAGATCTAATTGTTTCAAGAAAATTATCTGCATCAAAAGGCTAAGTTAATGTCCTAAGTGAATTTTTTTCAGACATTTTGTCCACAACATAAGTCCCAAAGACATTATTTCTTTTGATAAAATTGGTCGAGAAAAAATCCTGAAGACCCAAATCTTTCAGGAAAATTATTTGAAATAATTTTCCCAAGGAGATATTTTTTTGGAAAAAATAGCCACAACAATGGTTTCAATAAGGACTGATGTAAAATCTCTGACAAAATGGTTTATCTCAAAGAATTTATGGTCCAATTAGAAATTATGGGTACTCAAGTATCAAAATTAGGCCATAGCAAAAACCCATTCAAGACTAAAAAATGATGGTTGTATGAACGTATTTGATGACCATATGGACATATTTGATGTTTGTATGAATGTCAAAATAAACCTCATTTACTAACTCTATGGTGTTAAAATTGTGATGGGCATGCAAACATCAATGATGGTGTCATAGATGTATTTGCTGATCATGAGGATGTCGAACTTAAGACATAGTAAAAATCCATTATAGTTTAAAATTTGATGGTCATGTGGATGTCAAATAAGATCATGTGGATGTCAAATGATGGGAGTATAGACATCAAATTTGAGCTCATGAAGTAGCCATTTGATTTCAAATAGTGGGCCTCACATTTCTAATAGTTAGTGTTTGATCATGCATCAAATATCTATGACACATGAGCAAGTCAACAAGTCAAAAGGGTCCCTCCAAAATAGATCAATGGCTCATGATCATTTGTATCAGGTAGGATCAATAGAGTAAGATGAATCAAGGGGCTAATAGGCTGAGTCAGATAATCGATGACCAATAAGCAAGGGATCGAGCCTAGTACATTTCAACAAAATTTGATAGGGCATTCTTCAACTTGAACAAGGTAAATATGAAGGAATCAAGCTCAAATGCAATCTGAGATGGATCCAAATTAAACTTGAGCCAAATTTTCAAAGGATTCCACCAAGGTAGACATGTAGACTTTAATAGCTTCATCACCAAAGGTAACTGTAGGAAAGTGACCCTTCTCTCCACTCTCGCATGCCTTAATAAACTATTAAAGAGTAGTTAGCACCATGACAAAACTCTAATAGATTGATCCAATGGTTGTAATTACATTGATGCCAAAATCTATCTCAAAACAACTTGATCCCACTATTGCAACCATAAAGAAGCATGAATGAAGGAATAATGTAATGGTGTAATGTATTGAAGTGATTTAGATCAATTAGGAAGCTTGAATGATTATAAATATAGAGACAATTGTAACTATGATTCAAATGGAGTTGTGCTCATTTTGACTCCTTTTTCAGTGCCAAAATCCCTCTCTTTTTCTATAAATATGGCCTTTGAGCTATTATTAAACATCCCTTATGATGGTATGACTAGACTCTACGAAAAATTATATTTTGCACCTCTTAGAGTAATGAATATAGCATTTTGTAGTTGTTTACTAATATGTGCTTAGTGTTTTATATTTATTTTGATATACAAAAGTGATTTTCATCTTCCTTTTGTATGTCCAAGTTCAACCCAAGTACTAATAAACTTTCCTTGCAAGTCATCTAGCATGTCTTAATGTTGATGTCTCAGGTATAAAGTGGATTGTTGATTATAAGTGCTTTCAATAAGGCCTTACCCTCATTGCCTTCCAGCCTAAGTCCATCAAATTGACCTTTAGGTGAAGTACTATTGCTTGGAGACTATAGTAAACATTGTATTAATTTCCTTTGTAGCCTATTAGTATGTGAATGAGTTCCATCCTTAGAGTGGATCTTTGAACATTTGGTGCATCACCATATGTTATAATAGGTTTTATTTTATGCAATCTCTTAACTCTTTTCACCCCAACTTGTTTAGGTCTTAGAAAGAGAGGTCCAAACTATCATATCTAAGGAATTAGACTCATTAAAAGCCTTAGAGGTTTGATCTAGGTATAGGCATCCCAAAGCCTTAAATCATTCCCATGTTAGTCTAGGTATGAGTTAGACTTGAGCAATCTAACCTCTATTGGGTGCTATCTGGATAGCTAATAGTTTTGACACACCCAATGGGACCACTTATTTACATAATTTGAATCATATATCTGCATATCTAAGTATAGTAGTAAATTCTAGAGTTTCATTTCCAAATTTTCATATTTTTCATGCTCCCAAGAGTTTTCACAAGTTCCTCTACAAAAGGGAAAGAGACAAATTTCTCTAAGCTATCTTTCCAATCAATAAAGAATAAGAAAGCCTCTTAGTCAAATCCTACACCTACATCTCTTGTTACCCCTATTGTTGCATAAAATTCTTCTGTTCAAGCCAATATTGTTATAAATACCATAACTTAAATGGATGTTCTTAGGAGGCAAG
Source organism: Torreya grandis (assembly GCA_037957365.1). NCBI lineage: Eukaryota > Viridiplantae > Streptophyta > Pinopsida > Cupressales > Taxaceae > Torreya > Torreya grandis. Next base: position 1,736,690 of record JARHVA010000578.1, on the reverse strand, counting down.
CCTTTGTGTCATTCAATGGTATTAGTTCTCTAAATCTTACTCAATGGGATGATATTATAGTCTTAGCTTTAAAGGCTCTTCCTCATTTTATAGGGGACAATCTAATTACTCTTATAAAATATATTACATATATTGCTAACCTTTTTTCAGTGCATCATGTGACTCAGGAAAATGTAGTAATGAGGTTGTTTACAACTTCTTTCAAAGGGAAATCATTTCAATGGTACAGAGGATTGGCTCTTGCATCAATCAATAATTGGGATAAATTCGGAGAGTTCCTATCCAAGTAATTCAAAGACAAAATTGACCACCTCTCACTTGTGGAGAAGCTTACAATAATCAACATAATCAATCATGAATTCATGGTGGATTTCAATTATAGGTTCCAGAAGACTTGGTATAGAATTCCTCTAGTGATCAAGCCTACACCCAACTATGCTTTTTTGTACTATTTGAAGGCTCTCAATTCAGATGTAGCTATGATTATTTAATCCATGGGAGGAAACACTCTACTTGAGGCTTTTGAAATAGCAATCAAGGCTGAAAATTGCCTTATATAAGTAGACAAATTGTCTCTAAGGCCACCAATGCTTCTCTTTCCATAAATCCACCCTCATGCCCAACTATTTCTCCAATTCCACATTCAACAAAGTTTTATCAAATATAAGGTGATCAAGTTGATAGATTGGGGACAATAGAGAGTCTTCTTAAGACTCATAATGACAAGTTTGTTGCAATGGAAAGACACCAAACTCCACCATACAAGCCATATCAAAATGCTAATCAAAATTAACAATATAAAAGGTCATCCTATCAGTCCAATCAACAAGGACAAGGGAAAAATTATTAGTTAAGGTAATACAATCTTAATGCTTGAAGCAATTCTAGATATGTTGTGCCAATTTAGAACAACTATGCTCAAGAAGGGCATTAGAATAATCAGTGAAATAAAGCAAATAACATGGTAATGGTACCAACTAGTGAGAGCTCACACCAATCTTACATGTAATAGAGTTTAACTCCTCTTCCACATGAAAACTAACCACCTTCTCAGAATAAGGAATCCTCTCTAAAACATGGAGACATTCTTTCAATCACTCAAGTATAACTGCTAAATCAACAAGGAGGAGAGAATGGTAAAGCACCTATTGAAACTACATTTGTGAACTTTAAAGAAGGTGATGATTCTTTTGAGCACATAGCTATAAATCAAAGTCAAAATATGCCTAATGTTGATAATTCAATTTTAGCCCATACTAGGTCCAAGAAAAGGGCAATTAGTGATGGTTTAAGTCCTGATAAGGCAACCCCTCTTCCTTCTTATCCACCATAAAGGACCACCACTCATGAATTGCCTCAAAAGACATCAAATTACTAGGTTCAAGATCTAAAGGAGTAAAATGTGAAAGGGCCTTACATTATTTAGTTCACAAAACATCTAGGAGCCCTTCTTACTCTAAAACTACAATCAAGGACATCCACTTCTCCACTCAGTATTGTCATTCATATGAAGAAAACTTTAGTATCAATTTCAATGTGGGATACACTACTAATTCTAAAACAAATAAAGTATCTACAAGAGGAGATTTAAAATCTCAATATCTCTGATGGACCACCTGAAAAGGAAAAATTAAGTGTTGTTATAACCAACTCTAGTCCATTTGTTAAGCCTCAATCTCCTAAGGTGACTAAGCTTCCTCCATTATATCTTTTAAATGTCATAGGAGATTGTCTTGTCCATAATTGTATGATTGATAGTGAAGCTAGTAATTCTATCATGCTTAAATCTATAGCTGATAAACTAGGACTCAAATATGAACCTCATGAAAAAGGAGTGTTATAGTTAGATGGTTTTCCAACTAATCCTGTGGGCATCCTCAAAAATATTAATATTTTACTTGCTGCTTGTCAAAATTTCACCATTTCACAGGATATAATTGTTGTTAATTTACCTCCATACTTTGCACTATGCCTATCCATGGATTTCACTACTAAAATATTAGGTTATATTTCTTTAGATTATTCATACATGGTTTTTAGAACTAGATATGGAACTAAATTCATTATAATATTTGAGCCTATTTCTAGATTTCACCTTGAACCATATATGCTAAATATGTCTAATATGAATTGTAATATTTCAAAAGAAGATGAGGGTACTATTGATCAATAACCTTCTAATCCATTTTAAGGCATACCATATATACTCTTGGATGAGTGGGATGCTAATAACCATGGGTACGACCCATACAAAGGTATTTAAAAAGCTAGCTTTAGTGTCTATTGCATGCATGAAGAAGGTGACTCATTACCTAGTCTCACCAACTCAAAGCAGGATCAAGAGGGAGTGTGGAATATATACTTTGGTAGATCTAGATCAAATAATGGGAGTGGGGCTGGTGTAATTTTGGTTTCACCTCAAAATCAAAGGTATTATTCTTTAGTTAGATTTTAGTTCAATTGTGCATCAAATACTGTAGAATATGAAGCTCTTATTCATGGCCTTCAGTGGGCTAGAAAGAGAGGTATTAAGCTTTTGTACGTGAAAGGTGATAGTGAGTTGGTAGTGAAACAAGTCAAATGGTTAAATGTATCAAATAAACCCCTCTAAAAGGCCTAAAAACATAGATTTTGGGACCTCATGGAATATTTCCTAGCATTTGATATCTGTTCCATTCCTAGGGGAGCCAATCAACATGCATATAGACTTGTTGCCATAGGAAAACAATATAATATAGTGGACCAACTCAAGGAGAATAAATATCAGACCCAAATCAAGGTTATATTTGGGCCTTCAGTTCCAAACAATGAGGTAAGTTGGCAAGTCTTTGATAGTGATGAACAAATAACCTGTTTCCTACAAAATGAGGCAAAATTTTACTCAAAGAGTCAAAATAAATTGCAACAACAATATGAAGATCAGATTATAAAATTAAAATTAAACAAGATGCCTAAAGGTTTAGTAACTTTTGAAATCATTTTCAATGAAGATGACCAACTTAGAAAGTACAAGGTAAGCATCTCTTCCAAGGAATAACATTATGAGCAAGTTCACATACCTGAAGGTAAGCAAATCAAGTGGGGTAAAGCAAACATTGATTCTAATAAAATAGATTTCATTTCATTAAGTAATGAGTACATGGATTTATTTTCTTGGAAATACCATGATTTGAAATGGTTTGATCCCACCTTAGCACAACACACTATTTTTTCTTGAACAGGATGCAAAACCAGTAAGATAGAAGCAAAGGCCTATCAACTCCAAGGTTGAAATTCTTATAAGAAATGAGTTTACTAAGTTGATTGGGTCGAGTATAATATTTCCTATCAATCACTCAATGTGGGTAGTGAAATTTATACCAGTGAGAAAGAAAAATGGAGAGATAAGACTATGTGTGGATTTAAGAGATCTAAACAAAGTGTCATTGAAAGACCACTATCCTCTTTCTTCCATGGATCAAATCTTCTAAAGGGTATCATGTTCAAAAAGGTTATCCTTATTAGATGGGTACTTTGGTTACAACCAGATATTGGTAAAAGAGCAAGATTGATATTGTTGTTCCCAAAATCTGTCACTCATTTTTGGGGACAACGTATCAACTATTTTGGTTATGCAGGCCAAAATTCTCTCTTCCCTTCTCAAAAAATGTTCAGAGCACTCCAATTCTTCAATTATTCAAGCTTTTTTAGCAAAGGGACTCTTAGGTTCAACAACTTCAATAGGAGAGTTCTCACAAAGAAACAAATTCCCAATACTTAGGCATTTCAAGGCTAGTTCAACGCTGAAGTTCAAACAAAAGATTGAACTATTGAACCATTGAACCATTGAACCCCATCTTCAAAGGTTCAAAGGTTCAATGACATCGATAGACTTAAAGAGTTATGTGCTTCAGCAAGTTCAAAGTTCAACCACTTCAAAAAGTTCAATGACTTCAAAGGACTTAAAGAAAAGAAGACTTCGAAGAATAAAAGATTGAACTGTTGAACCTTGAACCAAAAGAGTTCAAAGTTCAAAGGTTCAACGAGTTCAATAAAGTTTGAGAGACTTAGAAAAACAAAGGATTCAAAGAGCTAAGAAAGAAAGGTTGAACCGATTGAACCTTGAACTAAAATGGTTCAAATTTCAAAGGTTTAATGAGTTCAACAGAAAAGATTAGGATCTAAAAACTTTGAAAGACTAAAGGATTATGAGAAAGAGAATGAACCGTTGAGCTTTGAACCAAAATGGTTCAAAGTTCAAAAGTTTAAAGGTTCAATGAAATTCAAAGTTCAAAGGGAAGCTTCGAGCGAAGGAAGGAAGCAGAAGATTCTAGAGACAAGTTCAAAAATATGGTTCACCCGATTAAACCAAGGAGTTGATTGAACTAAGGAGCTGATAGGACCACCTAAACCATTGATCCATTGAACCAATGCACTCTCATGATTCAAAGGTTCAAGGTTCAACGTGGTTTAAATGACCAATGACCAGTGACATCCTTGTGGATGTCAAATTAAAGGTAATAAAATGCCCATTTATTTTCAAATATGGTGCGAAACCTTAAAACAAACTCAATGACCAGCTGAAGAAGAAGCTGAAAGAGCCATCAAAAAGGAAAGAGATAGCCAGAGAGTTCAAATCATGAGAAAGAGATAAAATGCATTAAGAGAAGAGGGAACAAGAGTGAAAGACCAAAAATATATGCACATAAGTTATTCCAGTAGGTTAAACAATCCACCAGGTGGACATCAGAGAGCACGAGCACTCAAGGACGTGGCCTATTTTTCTCCATCGAGTAAAGGCGAAGTGGACAGCTACACAATTATCAAGAAGAGGACTAAGCAGCCTATACTTTGGAGGAGACATTTGAGATGAATTGACACACCATAGTTAAGGCTGATGCCCTGTTCTAGCATGGCCCCTTGATAGAATTGAAAATGCATTCAAGGCATTGAATACAGCATGGGCCATTCCATGAAACAAAGTGCCAAGTCTTTCTTGGCTACTATATATTATAATCTCTTATTTTATGCAAATGGAGATCTTTTGGTTATCAGAAGCAAAACTCTGCCCAAATTGAAAGGCATTACTAAAACTTTGAGCTTAGATTGTTAATCATATTTCATTATTTGAATGAGAAATCAGTGACCTTTCAGACTTTGTGCTAGAATAGCTTGTGTTATTTAAGAACTTGTTCTTATTTCTGTTTCCTAAATGTCTTCTTTTCCATTTAATTAAATAAGCATAACTAGTGTAAGTAATCAGGAAGGTGTCCTGAAGTCAACTGTGGAGAGACTTTGTGCTGCCATAATTGTCTTTAGTGTGTTTGTTTTTTATTCCTATTTAAAGGATCTTGGGATGACTTTGTGCCCCCATTATCTTTCATATTTCACTCTTTGGCAGTTGAGGTGGAGACTTTGTGTTACACCTCATTCTATTGGTTATTGCACCATGTTACATTTACTTATCACTACCAGAAAGAATTCCTATTATTTGCTGTAGACCACTTCTAAAAGAAGAGAAGTGCCTTCTATCATTTCACCAGGATTTCTTCTTTGTCTGTGAACATCATCTCTAAAAAAAGAGAGATGGATGGTGTTATCCTAACATGAGTGTTATTTTTAGCTTATTTATAGTATATTTATAGTATATATTAATACCTTATAGTTATAGGGAACCTCCCCTTGATGAGAGGAGAGATTTGTCCCCTTTTGATGTGGTAGACTTGAACATCTGGCTGATCAATCTCCCTATGTTGTGGTTGAAACAACCTATTTTGACCATCAGTTAGCTGGTGACAAAATATTCACCCAATAGTTTTTAGTGACTCCACTGGGGAACATTTTGTGTAGTTTGAAGCCTCAAGCTTCAAATTGAATCAGTCCCTATCCTTATCCATTTTAGTTTTACACTCTGGTAGATCCACGGTATACAAGAAGCCAGAGATCTATAGGCACTATTGACCTTGTATTCGAGTTGGTACAACAAAGTGATTTTGACTTATTTCCTTCTCCATCTCACCTTCAGTGAACCAAGAGTTTTATTCCTAAAAAAGTCAGGTCTCCATTACTAGGCAAAGCATCCATTTCTGTTGTTAGTAGAGCTTTGCCAATACATACCCCTCAAGTGTTTGTTATCCCTCCCTTCAGTAGTCAAATCATGGTAGTCCAAGGCCCTTGGGGTAACTCTTTTGGTCTACTGAATCTAACTCCACCTCTACATGAGCTACCTCACAATTCTAGGAAGAATTTCTCCAAGTTCTATGGAAATGATAGAGTTCATCCTAATGAACATATTACAGCCTTAAGCATATCTTATGGCATGATAAGTGTGGAGTATGAGGATGTAACAGTCAGGCTGTTAGTGGAAACATTGCAAGGTGCTGCTGTAGATTGATTTTATCATCTGTAAGCACAAAATGTGACTGATTGGAACACCTTCAAAGCCAAATTTGAAGCCAAGTTCAAGCCTGAGAAGATGTGCATGCCCTACTAGCCCAACTCACACAAATGAAGAAAGAACCTCATGAACCTATGAGGGACTTCATAGCTAAGTTTGACAAGTTGAAGAACAAGATTCCTACCATTGCTTAGCTAACAGCTGAGAATCTTAAATGCTTCTTCATCAACTCATAGCTGCCTGAAGTGAGTTTTCTACTAAGATGGGCTGGCCACATAGACCTTACTGCTACTTAAGATTTGGCCACTGAGGTTGAATATGACCTTATCTTGGTAGGAAAGATAAGAAGAGATCCTAACAGAGACATCTTTTTTATTTTTTAAAAATTCATCCATAGGCACCACTGATCCTATGGTGTAAAAGCTGGCAAATGAGTTGCTAGCTTTTAAAAAGTAAATGGTATAAGGGATGTCTTCTACTCCTTCATACCAAGATATACAAAGGAAGACTTTTTCAAATCAATCATATCAAGGCAATGCTGCTAGGAATCAAGGGTAGCTAAATCTTCTTCCTCCCCCTCAGAAGAAACTTGCTATTGAAGCAACTCTAGCCAATTCAACAGTTGGATATCTTGAAATAGAATCTAATTTCTCCTTCCAACCTAAGTTGAACCCAGAAGATGACACTGACCTCTTCATAAAAAACCAAGAAGAATTAGCTGGCGACTCCAACATTACTTTCTTGAATTACCAGGATGAACCTAGAAGTAAAGATGAAGCACTTGATGGATCATACACCGTATTCACCTGGTCCCAGAACCAGTCAGCCCAGTAAGCTGATACAGTAAACATAGAGAAGCAACCTCAACCAGCAATTTTAATTTCTAAGTGGGGAACCACTCTACCTTTTCAATCAAAGGACCCGATGATCCCTAAAAAAGTAAGTACCTCAAGTATGCCTTCACCTTCAACTTCAATTTCACAGATCAGTCCCCCCTCTTAAAAACTAAAAGGATGAACTGCCTTCCCCTATTCCTAATTCATTTTAGACATTTGATATAATTGACCATGTCAAGAAAACCAAAATTCAAATGTCTGAATTTAAATTCTTGTAATCCAACCTTGAGCAGTAGGATAAGTTGGTTCAGTGTGTAAAGAATAAAATCATCCCTACAGGACCAATTGATCTAAAGGTGACTCCCACATCTACCCAAAATAACCTTATCATTACTCCTCCTACTGCTCTCAAGAGGACAAAACCATTTTATGTCTCCCTATTGATAAATGGACACCAGTTGAACAATTATATCATAGACTCAGGTGCATCTGAAAATGTCATGCCTGCCAAGGTGGTAGAATCTCTTAGACTCACACTAACCAATACCTTTGGGAGATGTTTCCCCATGGAGAACAAATAAGTGCCACTATTGAGACAAATTAAGGATGCCCAATTTGCATTTACGGCATTCTCAGATAAGAGAATTAAGATGACAGTCCTGGTGGCCAACGTCCTAGCCTCATATGGCATTCTTTTTGGGCAAATTTTTTGTAAGGATGTTAGTGGTGAGTTAAGTATGGACCTATCTGAAGCGAGGATCCTAGTCAAAGGTGTCATGCAGAGATTACTCCCTAAAAAGGAGGCAAAATATGTTGTCACTCAAACATCAGTGCCTAAAGCTCAAATTCTATTTGAGTCTTTAGGCATGGGTAATTACTTTCGGACTATAGAGGGTGTTCCTATCTTAGCTGATGAAACTTTTGAAGATGACAATCTAAAAATTAGTTCAGATAAAAAAATAAAAGACTTAATAAAGCACAGTGCAAGCCCAGAGGAATCCTCCCCTCCAATTAAAAAAATCTAAGGAAAAATCAGTTTATGATAATGTGTGGATTCTCAAGTTTGATGGTAGCTATTCTTCTATTGGCTTGGGAGCCAGAATTGTGTTGATATCTCCTCAAGGAGATATTTTTCTCTATTCTTATAAATTTTAGTTCAACAACACCAACAATACTACTGAATATGAATCATTACTACTCAAATTAAAGGCTGCTCGAGACAAGGACGTCAAAATCCTTCATGTAAAAGGAGATGCTGAGCTAGTGACTTGCCAGGTTAGGAACCTGTACCAAACAAAAAATGAGAGATTGCATTATTAATGCAATCTAGTTTGGGATCAAATTGAAAGCTTTGATGCTTTTAGTATCTCTGCAGTACCTAGGAAATTCAATGACCGATCTGATGCATTAGCTATTTTTACGACTCTTTTGGTTTCTCACCTAGATTTTAAGGGAGATAGGTATACTATCAAACTGGTCTTTTGACCAAGTGTGCTTGACAATGCCAATCATTGGCAAGTGTTCAATGGTGACAACCAAATCATCGCCTTTCTTGAACAAAAATATGGCTTTGAACAACTTCACTTCAAAGGTAGTGAGCTTAAAAAATGCAAATCAACTCAAGAAATAAGTTCAGACTCAGGGGAAGAATTCCTGCAACTCAAAGAGAATAAAATTCCCAAAGGATTGGTTTCCCTTGAGAAGCTATATTACAAGCATGATAGATTCATCAAATAGCAATAAATAGATTCAAGCTCCTCCCAGGAGTTTGATCAAATAAATTTGGGTACTAAGGAAAATTCCAAGATGGTGAACATTGGGAAGTGCTGCACTCATGAGGATAAGCTCAAATTTACTACCCTGCTTCATCATTACATAGACATTCTAGCATACTCCTATGATGATCTAAAGTCTCTCAGACCTGAAGAAATTTGCCATAAAATTCCTCTCAAGAGTGATTCAGTGCCTTACAAGCAGAAATCTTGGTAGTATAATCCAAAGATATCAAGTACTATTCTATCTAAAATATAAAAAGTGCTGAATGATAGAATAATTTTCCTAATCCATCATTCCACATGGATTACAAACATAGTTCCTATGAGAAAAAAGAATGGAAAAATTCACCTCTGCATGGATTTTAGAAATTTGAATCAATCCTCCCTAAAGGATAATTAACCTCTGCCCATCATGGATCAAGTCTTTTAGACGGTGACTGGTTCAGAGATGTTATCAATGCTGGATGGCTTTTTGAGGTACAATCAAGTGGAAGTTGGTGAAGTAGACTAACATAAGACTACTTTCACCACACCTTGGGGCACCTTTGCATATCGAAGAATGCCATTTGGCTTGATAAATGCTAGCACCACTTTTTAGAGAGCAATGGACCTTGCTTTCAAAGACAAAATGGGTAAGTTCATTATGGTGTACCTTGATGACCTAACTATCTTTTCCAAGCATCACCCTGATCACCTACATCATTTACAATAAGTGTTGGAATGATGTCGCCAGAATGGCATTTTTCTAAATCTCAAGAAGTCTATTTTTAGGGTAACAAAAGGGAAACTTCTCAGACACATTGTATCTTGAGAGGGCATAAATATTGACTTAGAAAGATTCAAATCCATCTAGGAGCTTACTCTGCCCACAAGTAAGACTACAATTCACTCTTTCTTCAGAAAGGTGAATTTTTTATGAAAGTTCATTCTTGAGTTTGCCGAGAAGACTCGCCACATTGTGAACATGATGAAGGGAAAGGCCAATTTCAGATGGACTGAAGAAGGCAAATTGGCATTTTGAGACATCAAGATAGCTATCGCCCATGCCCCAATTTTGGTTTGTCTAGATTATACCAAAGATTTTACAATGTATAGTTATGCTTCCGAGCACACACTTTCAACAATTTTAGTTCAATAGAACCAAGAAGGTGTAGAATCTCCCGTATCCTTCATGAGCTATCCTCTCAAAGTTCATGAACTGAAATATTCAAATTTGGAGAAGCATGCTTATGCAGTGGTAAAGGCAGTAAAGCACTTCCATTTTTACATCCTAAATTCGCACATTATTGCCCTGGTTCCTGATACCACAGTCAAATCCATATTAACTCTATATGAGTTTGGAACCAAAAGGGGCAATTAGGTTACTAAAATCTAAGAGTTTGATCTTGTTATCAAACCAATGAAGCTTGTGTAGGGAAGGGGTCTCTGCCAATTGATTTATGATAATAGACCAGAAGAAACAAGACATGAAGAAATAGAAATTAAAGACATGCCAACAGTCCTCTTTGTCTCTACCATGAATGAGTGGTATTCAATTATTGCTCATTTCTTTACTTATGGTGAGTGTCTTGCTCACCTATCTCATAAAAAAAGAATTCTATCAAGTTAAAATTTGCCAATTTTTTCCTATGGGACAACGGCTTGTATAAGAGGAACCTTGATGAAGTGTTCCTTTACAGCGTGGATAAAGAGTAGCATAACTAACTTTTGGAGTCCTTCCATAATCTGGCCTATGAAAGACATTATTTTGTGCCTATAATTGCTCATAAAATTTTATGAGCCAGGTATTACTGGCCTACTCTATTTCAAGATGCATACAAATGGGTATGAAGATGTGAATTATGCCAAGTGTTCATTGGAAGACCCAAGTTAGCTTCTTTGCCTCTTAAGCCAGTGGTAATAGAAGAGCCATTTCAGCAATGGAGAATTGATTTCATTGATGCTGTAAACCTATCTTCAAGTGTTGGACATGATTATGTCTTCACAGCCATAGATTACTTCACCAAATGGGTGGAAGCTATTTTAGCAAAGCATGCTACTTTAGAAGTAGTATGCAATTTCCTCAAAGAAAACATCATTTCTAGGTTTACGGTCCCAGCCAAGATTGTGACAAATAATGTAGCTTGTTTCTCTTCCCCTGAGATTAATCAGTTCTTTTTTATTATGGGATTACCCTCTCCCACTCCTCTATTTATTTTCCACAAAGGAATGAACAAGCAGATTCGAGCAACAAGAACCTGGTGACCATCATCAAAAAGCTAGTGGATGACAACCAAAAAACATGGCATAAAGCATTAGTTGATGCTCTATGGGAAGATATAATTACACTCAAGAGGGTGATAGGTATGTCACCATTCCAACTTTTGTATGGTCTCAATGCAGAGATACCAATCACCCTAAAATTGTTAGCACTAAAATTGGCAAAGGCGGTCGAAGATCAGACATATGAAAGCTCCATCGACAAAAGGATCATGTGCTTGACTAAGCTGGATGAGTAGCGAACTATGGTGGTAGACCGAATCACTGTGCATCCAAGTCTGGTGAAGAAGCTCTTTGACTAGAAAGCAAAAACCCATGATTTCCAAATTGGAGATCAAGTTCTATTATGGGATAAGAGAAGAGAACTAAAGGGAATCCATAAAAAATTTGATTCCCTATGGAGAGGCCCATTTGCTATTCATTAGCTCAATAATGAAATTTTTGTTGTTGTTGAAGTATCAAGATGGCACATCATTTTTATTGCCTCACAGTGGGTAGCGTTTGAAGCACTTTAATTCTTGAATTATCAGATAAGTCTGGTTGTACATTTGTATATTTGTATAGTCTTTAGTTCTATTTTGCGTTGTTCATTTTCATTTCTTTTTGGTGCCTTTCTTTTTGGGTAGCATAACTCTGTATTCCAATGGCATACTTAAAGGCACTGGAGATTCTAGATTCTACTCCCTTTGATTATTTTTACAATCCATGGGAGTTCCCCAATTGGAGATAGCTATTGTTCCTAAAACCTGTCACTCATTTTTGGGGACAATATATCAACTATTTTGGTCTTGTACGCCAAAATTCTCTCTTCCCTTCTCAAAAAATGTTCTGAGCGGTCCAATTCTTTAATTATTCAAGCTTTTTTAGCTAAGGGATTCTCAAGTTCAACAACTTCAACAGGTGATCTCTCACAAAGAAACAAGTTCCCAACACTTAGGCATTTCAACGCTAGTTCAACGCCAAAGTTTAAACAAAAGATTAAACCATTAAACCATTGAACCCCGCCTTCAAAGGTTTAAAGGTTCAATGGGTTCAAAGGTTCAATGACATTGACAAACTTAAAGAGGTAAGCACTTTGGCAAGTTCAAATTTCAATCGCTTCAGAAAGTTCAATGACTTCAAAGGACTTAAAGAAAAGAAGACTTCGAAGAACAAAAAATTGAACCGTTGAACCTTGAACCAAAAGAGTTCAAAGTTTAAAGGTTTAACGAGCTCAATAAAGTTTGAGAGACTTAGAAGAATAAAGGATTTGAAGAGCTAAGAAAGAAAGGTTGAACCGATTGAACCTTGAACCAAAATGGCTCAAAGTTTAAAGGTTCAATGAGTTCAACATAAAAGAAAAGGATCTAGAAACTTTGAAAGACCAAAGGATTCTGAGAAAAAGAATGAACTGTTGAACTTTGAACCAAAATGGTTCAAAGTTCAAAGGTTTGAAGGTCCAATGAATTTCAAAGTTTGAAGGGAAGCTTCGAGTGAAGGAAGGAAGTGAAAGATTCCAGAGACAAGTTCGAAAAGATGGTTCACCTGATTGAACCAAGGAGCCAATTGAACCAAGGAGCTGATAGGACCGCCCGAACTATTGAACCATTAAACCAATGCACTCTCATGATTCAAAAGTTCAAAGTTTAATGTGGTTCAAATGACCAACAACCAGTGACATCCCCATGGATGCCAAATTCAAGGTAATAAAATTCCCATTTATTTTCAAATATGGTGCAGAACCTTAAAACAAACTCAGCGACCAGCTAAAGAAGAAGCTAAAAGAGCCAACAGAACGGGAAGAGATAGCCTGAGAACTTAGATCACAAGGAAGAGATAAAATGCATTAAGAGAAGAGGGAATAAGAGGGAAAGACCAAAAATATCTATGCAAAAGTTATTCCAGTAGGTGAAACAGTCCACCAGGTGGACATCAGAGAGCGTGAGCACTCAAGGACGCGGCCTATTTTTCTCCATCGAGTAAAGGTGAAGTGGATAGTTGTGTAAATATCAAGAAGAGGACCAAGTAGCCTATACTTTGGAGGAGACATTTGAGATGAATTGACATGCCACAGTTAAGGCTGATGCCCTATTTCAGCATGGCCCCTTGACAGAACTAAAAATGTATTCAAGGCATTGAATGCAGCATGGGCCATTCCATGAAACAAAGTGCCAAGTCTTTCTTGGATGCTATATATTTTAATCTCTTATTTTATGCAAAGGGAGATCTTTTGGTTATCAGAAGCAAAACTTTGCCCAAATTGAAAGGCATTACTGAGATTTTGAGCTTAGATTGTTAATCATATTTTGTTATTTAAATGAGAAAGTAAGTGACCTTACAGACTTTGTGCTGGAATAGCTTGTGTTATTTATGAAATTGTTCTTATGTCTATTTCCTAAATATGTTATGGTCCATTTAATTAAATAAGCAGAACTAGTGAAGGTGTCTTGAAGCCAACTGTGGAGAGACTTTGTGATGCCACAATTGTCTTTAGTGTGTTGTTTTCTATTCTTGTTTAAAGGATCTTGGGACAACTTTGTGCCCCCATTGTCCTTTGCATTTCACTCTTTGGTAGTTGAGGTGGAGACTTTGTGCTATACCTCATTCTACTAGTTATTGTGCTCCGTTACATTTACTTATCACTACTAGAAAGAATTTATGCTATTTGCTGCAGACCACTTCTGAAAGAAGAGAAGTGCCTTCTATCATTTCACTAGGATTTCTCCTTTGTCTGTGAACATCATCTCTAAAAAAAGAGAGATGGATGGTTTTATCCTACCGTGAGTGTTCTTTTCAGCTTATTTATAGTATATTTACAGTATATATTAGTACCTTATAGTTATAGGGAACCTCCCCTTGATGAGAGGAGAGATTTGTCCCCTTTTGATGTGGTAGACCTGCACATCTGCCCGATCAATCTACCTATGTTGTGGTTGAAACAACCTATTTTACCCAGCAGTTAGCTGGTGATAAAATATTCACCCAACAGATATAAGACAACTTTCAAAACTAAATGGGGTACTTATGCCTATCAAATGATTCCTTTTGGGCTCTCTAATGCTGAAGCCACTTTCCAAAGGGTAATATATGTTACCTTTCAAAATATTTTGAGTGAAATGGTCTTAATTTATCTTGATGACATTGTTGTATTTTCAAAGTATCCTAATGATCATCTAACACACTTGAGAGTTATTTTTTATAGATGTAGACAATTTGGAGTTTCATTAAATCCAAAGAAGTGGATCTTTTCAGTGCATGAGGGGGAACTGCTTGGGCATGTAGTGTTTAAAGATGGTCTTTATATTGATTTAGAGAGAATAGAAACAACCCTTGCTCTATAATTTCCAAAACACAATAAAGGATTGCAAAACATCTTAGGCAAGATTAGTTTTATCAGAAAATTTATTCCTAGATTTGCAGAATTGGTAAGACCACTCACTCAAATACTGAAGAAACATCAATAATTCATATGGAGTAATGAGGGTAAGAGAATATTTGAATCCATGAAATAAGAAATCAACCAAGCTCCTAGTTTGATTAATCTATATTTTAGTAAGTATTTCTTTATGTATGTTTTTTCTACATTTAGTACAATTTCAACCATGCTTATGCAATAGAATACTGAAGGTTGAAAGCAACCCATTGATTTTTTTAGTCAAGCTTTGGAAGATTACAAGGAGAGTTATTATTTTTTTGAAAAGCATGTTCTTGATATTATAAGAGGTTTGAAAAAATTTAGACATTTAGTTTCAAATAACAAGATTATACTAATGGTAGCTCATCCTAGTGTTAAGGATTTCATCCTCAATAGAGACTTAAGTGAAAAGAGAGTTAGATGGGTCATAAAGTACATGGAATATGATATTAAAGTGAAGGTCAAAAATATGGTCTAAGGTAAAGGATTGTGTGAACATATTATATAATATGTGAAAGAAGAAAAGGAGATGGTTTAACACTTCAAGACACCCAACATGAAGCTAAAACTACTCCTCCATCTAGCTAGACATAAGACATTACTAGATTCCTTCAAATAGGAAAATTTACAATAGGATTAGATGCATTAAAGAGAAGAAATTTTAAGTTGAAATTAGTACCATACATTCTGATTGATGGAGTGCTTTTTAAAAAGAACATTGAAGGTATGCTTTTAAGGTATGTTGAAGCTAATCAGTTTGATAAGCTTTTTGAACAATAGCATGATAGTCCTTGTGGAGGCCATTTTGCATCTAAGACTATAGCTACAAAAAATCATTAGAGATGGTTAAGTTTGGCCTAGTTTATTTAAGGATGCACATGCATGGGTTAGGAGGTGTGCAAAGTGTGCAATATTTACAAGAAAGTAGAGACTAGCTGCGATGCCATTAAAGCCTATTCAGGTTGAGCAACCTTTTATGCAATGGGGTTTGGAATTCATTATCTTGATAAATCCTACATATATTGCTAATCATAAATGTGTCTTGACATATATAAACTATTTCAGTAGGTAGGTGGAAGCAATACCTTTGAAGGAGGCAAATGAGAACTCTGTGCTTGAGTTTTATGAGAGTCTAGTCACTCATTTTGGAGTACCTTCTACTATAATATCAGATAATGCTTTAACATTAAATAGTGTAAAGGTATGTTAATGGGCTCTTGAGTAAGATATTTATTTGAAATCTGTATGAAATTATTATCCACAGAGTAATGGGTTAGCTGAATCTACTAGCAAGAATCTGATTCGGATCATCAAAAGAACACTAGAAGATAATCATAAATCTTGGCATACAAAGTTGAAGACTACTTTATGGGATGATAGGATCACCTAAAAGAAGGCCATTGGTAATTCACCTTATCTCTTAGTTTATGGAAGAGAATCAAGTCTACCCATCTCATTGAAACTTCCAACTTTAGAGCTTGCACACCAGCTAGAGCTTCTATAAAGTAATGCAATGGAGGTTAGAATGTATGAACTAAGAGAATTGGAATAGATAAGAGATGATGCCATTAATACCATGTGGTATAAAAAACAACAATTATAGAAATATTTTTACAAAAGAGCTTCATCAAGGACATTCTAACAAGGTGACATAGTCCTCAAATGGGATGAGGACTGTGCAAAACCAAGAAAACACTCCAAGTTTGATAGCCTTTAGAGTGGATCTTCTATCATCATGAGTTGCAAGGAAAGCAATGCCTTTGATCTAGATAGATTTAATGGAGAAATCCATTCCATCCCTATCAATGGGAGGTATCTTAATTTTTACTATTAGTTTGATCTCATGCTCTTTGTACATAAGTAGATAGGTCTATCTTTTCATCTAACTGCTTTTGCACATTGCTTTTTTTTAGTTGTTTAGATATTTTTGGTCCATTTTTGTTGCTTTCTTATTGTTTGTGGGTTCTCCATTGCTCCAAAAGTGCTTCAAGAATCAATCAGAGTCCTTTTTGCAAGTAGTAGCTTATTCATTCAATCATCATGAGCAAGCTTGGTCAATAACTAGGTTCTATAACCAATAGGCTGGTCAAGCCAATTGAGTTACCATAAATGTTGGCCATTTTGGCCCATATACCAAAATTCACCTAGACCTAGAGAGAATCCTAGCAGGGTTCTAATGGATGAGTAGATCAAATGGCTTAGAAGCAGGCTCAACATTTCAAGGTGAAGGGTTTGAACATATTTTTATGGTGTTCAAGTAGTTTCAAGGACAAGTCCAAAAGAGCCTATAGGCGTAAAATCCTAGTTTACACTTGTGAAATATTTCAAAATTTATTTGGATAAGTGTTGGAATTCTTTCAAGAAACTTATCTAAGGCAAAAATCTTATAGACTTATCTATTTTGGGAAAAAGTTCTACAACTATTTTTCTCAAAGACCTAATTGTTTCACAAAAATTATCCACATCAAAAGACTAAGTTAAAGTCCTAAGGGCAAATTCTTTTGGACATTTTGTCCACAACATAAGTCCCAAAGACATTATTTAATTTAAGAAAATTGGCCAAGAAAAAATATTGAAGACCCAAATCTTTTAGGAAAATTGTTTGAGATAATTTCCTTAAGGACATATTTTTTCCAGACAAAATGTTTGTAGCAATGGTTCTAATAAAGACAAAAAAATGATGCAAAAGCTTTGAAATAATGTTTTATCTTAGATAATTTATGATCCAATAGAAAATGACAGGTGCACAACTATCAAATTTAGGTGATAGAAAAAAACCATTTGAGTCTAAAAAGTGATGATTGTATGAACATATTTGATGGTTACATGGATGTATTTGACATTTGCACAAACACCAAAATAAACATCATCAACTAAATCTATAGTTTTCAATTTATGATAGGCATGTGAACATAAAATATGGTCTTGTGGATGTATTTGATGGTCACAAAGATGTTAAATTTAAGACATAACAAAAACACATTATGGTTTAAAATTTGAAGATCGCATGGATGTCCAATATAGTCATATGGACATCAAATAATGTGAACATGGACATTAAATTTTATCTCATTAAGTAACCATTTGATTTGAAATAGTGGGCCCTATAGATCTAATGGTTGGTATTTGATCATGTATCAAATATCTACAACATGCAAGCAGTTCAACAAGTCAAAAGGGTCCCTCTAGAGAAGATCAATGGCTTGAAATCATTTGTACCAAGTAGGATCAATGGAGTGAGATGAGTCAAGGGGCCAATAGGCTGAGTTAGACAATCGATGACTAATGAGTAAGGGATCAAAACCAAGACATTTTGATAAAAGGCAATAGGGCATTTTTTGACTCAGATAAGGTAAATACAAAAGAACTAGGATCAAATGTGATCTAGGATGAATCTAAGTTAAACTAGAGCCAACTTTTCAAAGGATGATACCAAGGAAAACAAACGACTTCATTGCTAGAGCTAGCTGCATGAAAGTGACCCTTCTCTCCACTCTTGCATGCCTTGACAAACCAATAAATAATAGTTAGGACCATGATAAAACTCTAGCAAAGTGATCTAATGGTTGTAACTACATTGATGCCAAAACCCATCTCAAAATAACTTGATCTTGAAAGAAGCATCAGTGAAGGAATAATGTAATGGTGTAATGAACTAGAGTGACTTGGATCAATCAAGAAGCTTGGATGAAAATAAATTTAGAGGTATTTATAATTATGGTTTAAATGGAGTTGTGCTCATTTTGATTCCTTTTTCAGCACTAAAATCCCTCTCTCTTGATCTCATTTTCTATAAATATGGCCTTTGAGCTATTATTGAACATCCCTTAAGCTAACACAACTAG
Source organism: Torreya grandis (assembly GCA_037957365.1). NCBI lineage: Eukaryota > Viridiplantae > Streptophyta > Pinopsida > Cupressales > Taxaceae > Torreya > Torreya grandis. Next base: position 1,718,205 of record JARHVA010000578.1, on the reverse strand, counting down.
AATCTATAGAAAATTATATTCTACACCTCTTGGAGTAATGAATAGAGCATTTTGAAATTGTTTACTAATTTGTGCATAGTGTTTTTTATTTGTTTTGATATGCAAAAGTGATTTTCATCTTCCCTTTATATGTCCAAGTTCAAGCTAAGTACTAATAAAATTTCCTTGTAGGTCATCTAACATGTCTTAATGTTGATGTCTCAGGTATAGAGTGTATTTTTGATTGGAAGTGATTTTAATCAGGCCTTACCCTCATTAACCTCTAGCTTAATTCCATCAAATTGACCTTTAGGTGAAGTACTATTATTTGGAGACCATAGTAAACATTGTATTAAGTTCCTTTGTAGCCCATTAGTGTGATAATGAGTTCAATCTTGAGAGTGGATCTTTGAATATTCGGTGCATCAACATATGTTAGAATAGGTTTTATTTTATGTAATCTCTTAAATCTTTTTACCCCAACTTATTTAGGTCTTAGAAAGAGAGGTCCTCAAAACTATCATATCTGAGGAACTAGCCTCATTAAAAACTCTAGAGGCCTAATCTAGATATAGGCATCCCACAACCTTAGATCATTCCCATGTTATTCTAGGTATGATTTAGGCTTGAGAAATCTAACCTCTATTGGGTACTATCTGTATATCTAACACTACCCCTTTTTAACATTATAGGATGGGCAACCTTACCCCTTAAAGGAGTGATAACATGGACTTGGTTAATGAATGGTAACTATCACCCTCCTTAGGGTTAGGTGGAGGAATAAGTTATTTTTTAGCCATATTAAACATGATTTTAGGAAAATAAATTCTAAAATATGAAATAAATTGTAACAATTAAGTGATCATAAAAAATTAAAAACCCCTAGAGCACACTAGGAGTTACATGGAAAGATATAGATGTCGGGGTCACCAAAAATTTTAACCCCAAATTTAGATAAAGGGTATTTATGGTTAAGGGATATTATATTAGATTTTTACACAAGGATGGTGAACTAACCTAATGAGTTTGCCAATTAATATAATCTCAGATAAATAATATTTTAAAGTTACTCAACTTAGATTGATAAAAATAGTAAATTACAAATATTGATAGATATTGCAATAAATAAGGAACAATTCATGCTTAATTGGTTTAACAAACTAGAAGTGGACTGGAAGGTGATCTTAAAATAATCATCAAATTCTAGGAATATTATTTTTTTGGCCTCATATGCTTGCATCAGATATGGATAATTGCATCGACACATGTGTCTAACTTTGATGTAGGTGTTATATATGGAATATTGACTAGATTTAGATGTGACCAACTAGAGAATTTTGGGTTTTATATCATCTTTATTATAATGTATTTATATTGTGCACATAACTTATCACTCTTTGTCAAATGATTAAACCCTATCTTCCTCACCCTTTGAGTGACTGTGGAAAAAATGGGTTAGTAGGCTCATGATGTCAAGATTCCCTAAGGACCCCTCTATCAGTGGGCGATGATTATATAAATGATACTCTGAAGAAGGCCTTAGACTTATGTAGTTTTCCCTTATGTGTTGGATTATGTGTGAACAAGGATGTAATGTAACTTTGAAAATATGGCTCATGGGTTACTCCTTCAATGCTTCAAACCCATAGAAATACTGCTCCTATGACCGATATTAAAATAAGGAGGAATATGGTAGGTTTGCTCTTTTGAATGCTTGATTGAGTGTTTATTGGTATATTTCCTTATCAGTTATATGTGATTTATAGGTGAGGAATGAATAAGGTTTGATCTTGTATATATACCAATCCATTTTGAAAGTATCTCACACTAAATCACTTTGTAAAACCTTTAGGATGCATTTCACTTGTAGATTGGATGACTTTTGGGCAATTGGACACTTTATAGGAAAGTTGGACACTTGCATCAACATAGGTGTTTGCCTAGGACACAAGCATCTAGGAAGCTAGAAAATAAGTATAGGTCTAGAATTGGCAGTGGAGGATGATAATCATATTTAGAACTTTTTGCATAGTATAGAAGGCCTAGTCATCAAGATAATAGTGGTTGGACTAAGAGATAAGCAATTTTGGGACAAAGAGATAGCGAATGCAAGCCTTTCGGTAATAGGTAGGTCTATAACTAAAAGGTAAAACCATGGTGGATATTTTCCCAAGTGTACAAGACTAGATTATTACATAAATTAGATTTTAATATCTATAACCATATACTAGAGTCTTTGATATGTTATTAGGATGACCTTAGATATATAAACTATACAAAATACTTTTTATAGTGCATGGGTTTATTAAATACATTCATACCAACACAGTAGTCACAATTTCTAGAATTTCATATGAAAATCCACTTGAAAAATATTTTTTTCCAAGACAGTTAGTTATGAAACATACTAAGGTTAATCCTTTGTGAAAGGGTAAACAACATGAAATCCCCTTTCCTAAGTGCCCCATAATTGAGAGGCCTTTACACTAGAGATATATAATGGATTCCTTGAAATCCTCATCTAATCCTACATAAAATAATTAGTTACCTAAATCAACTAAAAATGTTTCAATTCCAACTACTCCAAAAAACCCACATAGCATGAAATGATGGGTTCCACAAACCTATACTCATATTATTTCTTCATGACTACAGAGTCCTAGTATACATACATAAAGTACTACAAATTCTTTAGATCCATATATGACACCTATGCATGCTCCTTAGTAGTACCACCATTTTGATGTACCATATTTCAAGTTGGGAGTTACCTATGAATATCCATTAGATGGGATCATAGGATAGCCTTTTCTTTCCAAAATATTCCAAAATACAGAAAAAATCAAATATTCAAGAAAATAAAAAAACATTCAAATAATTCAAAAATATAAAAATATTCAACATTCCCATGTTTTATTATCTCTTTGGCATCTATGTTGGTTACATTTTTTTGTTAGGTAATTATTAATGTAGTGGACTGTACCCTCTGAAGGGAGGCTCAAATCTCTTAATCCACATAACACAATAGAGGCATCCCTCTTGTTTTGGGTGGAAAATGTGAAGGATGAATCTCTAGATTAGGGGCTAGCTCCCCTTGATGCACCTTGAGGCCTTGGATTTCATACTACTAACTACTTTGGGGGATGAAAAGGGAGGGAATTTTTTTGAAATCAAATCCTAAACTATGTGGTGATGCACCAAATGGATGGTCTACTTAGCTTTGACATACACTTTAAATCAAGACAAGCTAGCCTACACTTCACTCAAAATGAGACCTTTCTTGCAACAATGATTCAGGAGGAGGTCTTGTAGAGAGATAAGAGAGGAAAAAACTAGCACAAAAGGTGTTCTGAGACACACTACTGCGTAGCCTATTCACTTGCCTATACTTCTTCAAACACTTTTTATGACCTGCAAGAGAAGAAAATCACTATGCACTAGATATGCTGGAATAAGCTTATGAAAGCATGAAAAAAATGACTTAACACAAGATAAAACCATAGACATATGCAAAAGTGCAAGCTTAAATGGAGGTAAAAATGCTTTTTCTGATTTAAGGTAAATTACTTTAGGGCTTCACCATACAAGCTAAGAGATCTCCTCTAAAAATGAGAATTTACAATTATATAGAGCAAGATGCTGACAAAACAAGGAAAGGAGACCCACACTGGAGTCAAACACTTATGAGATAAGATACCATGGTACTATCATATTCTTTAAACTACGTATGAGAGATCCATGTTATAGATGTCCAAGCCATCACCCTTGCTATCTTGGGCCTAAAAAAGCATGGGATACTCCTTCTAGCAACTGACAAAGCCATCCCCAAGTTATTATGGTTGGACCATGCTCTCTTCAATACTGGGTGTAACTGGCTATGCATTAATGGTGAAGCATGAAAACATGGGTTGCTCTCCTCTATATTTTAAAAACCAATCTATTTATTGGTTTTTGATAGATATTTTCCACCCAAATATATTAACTCTTTTTGCTGAGTTGTTCATGCCACTTGTCTTGTTCTGATTGGTCCTTAATTCTGCCCTTTGTCTTGTCAGCAGCTAGAATAGTTTTGAGTTTTGTCTTTTCCACTTTGTGTTTGTGTGGGCTAATTTTCCTTTGGGCTTGGCTTTTTTTCTCCCAGGTTTATTTTCTTGCTTGCTCATTCATTTGATCTTCAAGATTTTAGGCTTTTGTTTCTAAATTTATTCAGACAAAATGTCCAAAGGAATTCCTTTAGTCATTTTATCTAAAGGAATTCACCATTGATCTCTCTTTTGTTTTGACCCTTTTTTCCTAAACTTTCCTTCAAACAAAATATCTGAAAGAATTCTTTCAGACATTTTGTTCAAAATAATTCTTTCTTTTGGCATTGGCCTTTCTTGAAGGGCAAGTGCCCTTCAAGCTTTTGTCTTCATCCCTTAATTTCTTAAAGTTCCCTCTGTAAAGGCTTCTCCCATCCAAAAATACCCTTTGGGATTATAAAAATGGTCCCTATATTTCTCAAAGTGCCCTCCACAAGGGAAAGTTGAGCTCAGAAGTACCCTTCATAAAAATGGAAATGGTCTACTTTCTTGACCAAGTGCCCTTCACAAAGACACTTACCCTTCATAACTTTTGTAATTGCTGTACATTCAATCTAATTGCCCTCTAAGGAAATTCTTTGACTTTACGAGCCACTTAGACTAAATCGGTTCCTTAGAAAGAACTTACTCATAAAGTTCTTTAAGTAAGGCCTCTTGACAAACCCGAAATACACTTGGTTAAATTAAATGAGGTAAACACTTGGTTTTTTTATCGAATAGGTCTAATAGGGAACCTTGACGAATGATTTTAGCCAAAACATGGATTGAATACTTATGCACAAAAGAAGGGGTGCCCATTTTTACTCTAAATGACTAAAAAATAGTCAACAATAAGAGATTTTAACTAGAGAATGAATTAATTTGGAACACAATTAGGGGCCCAAATCCCCATGTAATACCACATGTATACTAATAATTGCTAATAATGGCCACCACTATCCTCTATAATAACCACCAACTATTAACAACCCTGAGAATACAATCAATGACCATAACTGACCTATATGTCTTTTCAGAGATTTGAATCTGGGTGGGGATTAAAATAACCAAGCCACTTAACCAACTCACCCACATCTCATTGGCCTATGTTATTTGCTTTATGTTAGTAGATAACATATAATTTCATTTCTATAAACAAATATGTTTCATGCATTTTTTGAGTGTGATACAAGCATAACCAGACACATGACATATGCACTTACAGAAGTTGGACCTATCCTCTACCCACATCATATAGTATGTTGGGGGGATTTGTTTCTTTGATCATGACTGATACATATTACATATCCTTTTTAATCATTTCTACATTATCATGTTTTATCTTACATACTAACGATTACACATGTCTATATCCATGCTTATATTTTTCACTGTGTATTTGATATGATATGTTACATATGTTTTTGCTAACACAAATATGTAGGGACTAGTATGATATGCTTATGTTGGTTGCTTATTATTCATCTAATTTTCACTTCCTTGGTGTATTCCATTACTTTTTATCATCTTGATTGTGGAACATTTGAATATGTTCCTTGCTTATTGGCCCTTGTGCCATTGTATGTTAATTGGACATTTAAATATGTCATTCCTTTAGATTGTGTGACATTTAATCATGCCATTTGTATGAGGTATCCTTAGACCATTCTTTTGAATTACATTGATTGCTCTCATGTGTGTGTTTGATTGTTTGATGAGCTTGTAATGTTATTCTCTAGACATTTCCATAATCTATATCATGTATCTTCAGATTTGATGTGATCACATAATTTTAGATTCATTGATATATCCACTTTGACATGTTATCCCTATATGCTACTTTTGGAATATTATCGTTGATTTAAAATGGAAAAGTAACAAAGTTGTCATAAAGTAATGGAAATGTCAGAAAGTAATGGAGTTGTTTAACATAATTTTCTCATACAAAGAATAGTATTTTTGGAAATCAATACCAAAGGATGGAAGGAAAAATTTCCTTGGTTTGGGTGCCCAATTATGAAAGGGACCAACAATAGTAAATAAATACCAATAATAAAAGATGTATTTAATTTATTTCAGCATTAATTAAGGAAGGTCAATCAACGTAGAGGAGTTTTATTGAGAGCTAAAGGAAGGTTTTTATGTTTTTGTTTATGGATTAATTTCCCCACCAAACACATGAAATAATGATTATGAAATAAGGGCCAACCCACTTGATATATGGTAGCCTTGGGAAAATTGTCCCACTTGGGTTAATTAAATAAAATAAAATTAAACACACGCCTTTTGATGAAAGGGTGTCTTTTGATTGGGATGCCTCTATTGGGAAAAGCCTTTTAAGGCTATATAAGATGAAAGGAAATTGGAGAAATAAAACAAGAAATAATTCTTTCAATAATTTAAGCACAAGTAGTTTTTTGAGGAGAATAAAAAGAGGAAGTAGAATTTGCCTTCATCCGTTGATAAAATAATAATAAAAAGCTAGAAAGATTATTTCAGTAAGAGGTTGGTACCTCAAAAAAAGAGATTGGTGTCTCTTACTAAGTTGGTGCTTAGTAATAGGATATTGGTTTCTCCAATAGGTTGGTGCCTATAAATTTTGTAAAAAGATTATTATTATACAACTAGATTTAGATGGTAGTTCCTAGCAGCTATTCATTTGTGGTTTTTCCCTGAAAGGGTTTCCACATAAATTTGGTGTCGATCTATGTCATTTTTATGTGAATGCTTTGATTGTGGATATTAAATTTCACTAAGTAAAAGATAAGCTTATAATGATTCACCCCACCTCTCAGTATAATCATGTGATTAACAATTGGTATTAGAGTGGTTCCTTTAGAAATAAACTAACCATTAAAAGGTGGATCTTGGGAGCACACATGGCTAGATAATAAGGTTTCTCCACAAACAAAGCTCTATTATTTGATGGAACAAATTATGATTTTTGGAGCATAATAATGAGAACCTATTTAATGGATTTAGGGTTTGATATCTAGCAAGTAGTAGTAAATGGTTATATTACTCCATCAACTCCACCAATAGAATAAGCTAGAAAGAAGGCCAGTGAGAATAATGCAAAAGATATGAATGCAATCTTGTGTGGTCTATCAAAATCAGATTTTGTCAAGGTGATGCATTCTAAATCAGTGAAATAAATATGGAAAAAACTACAAAACATCTATGAAGGTGATAATAAGGTGAAGAAGGCCAAGCTTCAAACACATAGATGATAGTTTGAAAGTTTGAAAATGAAATATGAAGAAAACATTGCATGCTATCTGCTTCATGTGGATGAAATAATCAACACTATTATAGGTCTTGGAGAAAATATTGAAGATACAATGATTGTGTTGAAAGTATTAAGGTCTCTCCCTTTAAAATTTGTTGCCAAAGTCTCTATCATCAAATAAATGAGAGATCTAGATATGCTAACAATGGATGAATTGGATGGGATCCCCATGACATATGAAATGAGGACCGAAAAGGAGAAATCATCTAAGAAGGAAGCAACATTAAAAATTTATAATAAAGGGAAATATAAAGAGCCTGAATCAAGTGATAACACCAATAATGAAGAAGATGAGAAAGAGGCCCTATTTTTTAGAAATCTTAAAAAAAGATCCAACAAATACAAAGATAAACTACCTTTCAAGTGTTTTAATTATGTTAAAATAGGGCACTTTTTTTCTAAATGTCCACATAAGGATGATAGCGATGATGAGGAAAATCATAATGAGGAAAGAAATAAAAATAAAAGCAAACCTAATTAAAATAAAAACCTCAAACAAAATGAAAATAAGAAAAAGTTTGGTAAGCACAAGAAAAGTCTCTATTCTAAAAAGGATAGCATCTCAGTCGAGGAGAGTGATGAGAGAATTTTAGGTAGTGATTGAGAAGAAACTCTATTCATGGATATAATGAATGATGCCTCTACAAGTGAAGACACCTTGAAAGAGGAGGAAGATGTTGAGGATGAAGGAGAAGTAAATATTGAAGAATAACTCATATGTGCTTTAGATGAGATAAAATTTATTAAGAATAAGAATCTAAAACAAATATTATAGATTAAAAAAAATGAAGAAGAAAATCATGACCTAAAAACAAAAATGTCTCATAGCCTTGAATAGTCAAAAAAGGTCATCATTAGTTTAAAGACTGAAATATAAGAAGCCAAGAATATAAAGGATGAAGTAAGAGTCCAGCTTAAGGCAAAATAAGACCACATTGCCAAGCTAGAATCATAAGTTGATTTCTTAAATAAGGAATTGGAGAATACATGTGCTAAATTGAAGAGCAATTTAAAGTTTGAAAAAAGCACCAAAGTACTGGATGAGATTCTCAATTTCCAAAGATCATCATGCTTCAAGATTGGTTTTGGTTATGAAGAGAACCAGAAGAACACTAAAGAAGGCTAGAGTGCAAAAACTATAGAACCACTTAAGAGGATGAATACATATAAGCCTAAGAGCGACATAGATTAATTCAAGGAATACATAAAAGGTGAAAGCAATAAGGAACATGTTAAGAAAGGGCATGTTATTCATCCTAATGACAAACAAGGTAATAATGTACCCATACAAAATTTTAGAAGAATCTTCCCTCCAAGATAGTTTAATGCAATTAAATACACAACTTCCCTCTATGATTATTGTTTTACATGTAATAATTTTGGGCATAGAGCAATAGAGTTTAGGATACATGCAAGAAATAGGTATGCATGGAATAATGACAAAAGTACTTATGGAGTTAAAAGTAGAAACTATAATTCACTTGAATCATTATCAAATTATAAATAAAGTAACATCATATGCTATAATTATAAAAAATTTTGTCATATAGCATGATTCTATAGAAGTGTTAGTGTAGAACCTCCTAGACAAAATAAGAAAGTGATTTCACCAATCATAAAGAAAAGGGAACCTATACAAATCTAGAAGTAAGAGAAAGAAAATCAAAATAAGGAAGAATCCATGCTTGTGCAAACAAATTTTCATGCACAAGATGAAGGACAATAGTGATATATTGATAATGGATGCTCAAGTCACATGACTGGTGATAAAATAAAATTTCTCAGCTTGAAGAAAATAAGTGAAGGCATGGTGAAATTTGGAGATAATGCCACAATATGGATCATTGGAAAAGGTGACTTGAGCCTTGATAATGGAAGAACTAAAATTGAAAATATATTGTATGTTGAAGGTTTGAATCATAACCTTCTAAGTGTCAACTAAATATGTGACCAAGGACACACACTCACATTTTATGCTCAAGGCTATGAGGTTAGGAAAATAGACACATGAAAGTTGGTTGCAGATGTAAACAAAATAACTAACAATCTATACATACTCAGTGAAGTTAAGGGAGAAAAATGCTACACAAGTTAGATTTATGAAAGAAAGCTATCACATATAATGATGGGCCACATGAACTTTGATAATCTAGTGAAAATAAACACTAGGCAAGCTATAAGAGATAAGCCAAAGATAATAAAACTATTAAACATCCTTTGCAAGTAGTGTCAACATGGAAAACAAACAAGAACAAGTTTTAGATCAAAGGAGTACTCAACCACCCAGCCATTAGAATTGATTCATATAGATCTTTATGGGCCCATAAGAATGAAAAGCATCTAAGGTGAGAGCTATTTCATGTTGCTCATTGATGATTATTCCTGAATGACATGGGTTGCTTTTTTGAAAGAAATATATGAGGCATTAAAAAAGTTTTAATTTTTTAAAGCATTGGTTGAAAATGAAATGAATCTAAAAAAGTGCTTAATATTAGATCAAGGAGGTGAGTTCCTCTCAAATGAATTCAATGACTATTATGAAAAACATGGAATAAAAAATTAGTTCTTAGCTGTAAGGACTCCACAACAAAATGGAGTTATAAAAAGAAAGAGATGAACTATTCAAGAAATGGCTAGAACCATGTTAAATTAATAAAAGCTATCATACAAGTTTTGGAGAGAAGCAATTAATACCACAGTTCACATTTTGAATAGAGGATAAATCAGAGTGAACAATAGCAAAACCCTATATGAGTTATGGAATGGTAGACCAACATTGGTAAAATATTTAAAAGTGTTCAGGTGTGAATGTTTCATTAGGAGAGATGAAGAAGACTTGGGTAAGTTTTACTCAAGATTTGATGAAGGTATCTTTCTTGGATATTCTTCAAAAAGTAAAGCCTATAGATGTTATAATAAAAGGATACAAACAATTGTAGAAAGTGCCAGTGTAAAGATGGATGAAACAAGGCCTCAAAAGGTTAGTGCACAAGAAAATGATCATTAAAAATAACTATAATTCAAAGAAGAAGAAGAAGAAATACCATTACACAAGAAATAAGAAGAGGAACATGAAGATAAAAAGGGACCATCAAGATTTGTTCAAAAACATCACTCAAAAATCCAAGTTATTGGTGATATGGATGTTGGAGTGCAAACTAGAAGAATATTTGTGAGCACATCTGAACATGTGAACTTTTCATTGTTATAAAAAATAGAACCCAAGAACTTATTATAAGCTAGCAATGATAAGCATTGGATTAATGCAATAAAACAAGAGTTGAGTCAATTGAGAAAAATGAGACATGAGAGCTTGTTCCTTGACCAAAAGACAAAAATGTGACTGGTACTAAATGGGTTTTCAAGAACAAATTAAATGAATATGGCCAAGTAATAAGAAATAAAGTGATATTGGTTTGCAAAGGGTATGCTCAAGTTGAAGGTATTGATTTTGAAGAAACCTTTGCCCTTATTACAAGATTAGAGGCCATTTAGAATGTTTTTGACATATGCCATTTTCAAGAATTTCAAATTTTATCAAATGGATGTCAAATCCACGTTTATAAATGTCAAATTAGAGGAAGAAGTGTATATTAAACAAACAAAAGGTTTCCTTCTATCATAAAACAAGAACTCTATGTGGTGACTGAAGAAGGCACTATACAAGCTAAAATAAGCTCCCAAATCTTGGTACTCAAGGCTTGATAAATATTTACAAGAACAAGGTTTTAAAGGGGATTTATTTATAACAACCTCTATATCAATACTAAAGGTGAGAATCAATTAATTGTTTTGGTATATGTGGATGATATCATTTTTAGAGGAGATGATGAATGAATGCCCCAAGAATTTGCAAAAGATATGCAAATAAAATTTGAATTGTTCATGTTGGATGAGTTGTCAATCTTCCTTAGATTTCAAATTTCTCAATACAAAAAAGGAATATTCATTTCCTAAACTAAGTATAAAAAGGAGATGTTGAAGAAGTTCATAATGGAAGATTACACACCTATTAGCACACCCATGGTTACATGATAAAAGTTGAGTAAAAATGATGAATCTCATGAAGCAAATCAGATGCTTTATATATCCATGATTGGAATCTTGTTATACACCACAAAGTCAAGTCCATACATTAGTAGGTTTGGTAGCACAATTTCAAATAACCCAAAAGAAATGCATGTACAAACATTCAAATATTTGAAAGGCACATTGGATTATGACATATGATATGCAAGATGTGAATATTTCACATTGACAACATACATAGATGCAAAATGGATGACAGAAAGAGCACAAGTGGAGGAGCATTATTTCCAGGCACAAATCTAGTGTCATGGTTGAGTAAAAAATAGACTTTTGTCTCATTATCCATAGCTAAAGTAGAATACATCATAATAGTGTCTTGTTGTACACAAATCCTATGGATTAAGTAGATGTTGAAATATTTTAAGATGGAGTATGAGAAAATAATCTCCATACTTTGTGATAACAAAAGTGAAAGTAATATTTTGAAGAATCCAATTATGCACTCAAGAACAAAACACATTCTGATCAAATATCACTACTTGAGAGAATATGTTATAGATCAATAGGTAAAGTTGGAGTATGTTGCTATAAAGGAATAGATAGCAGATATTTTCAAAAATCCCCTCCCAAAAGAAACTTTTGAGTTTTTAAGGCATAAATTGGGAGTGCTTTATTCTTCATCCAACCATTAAACCCATCAAGAGAAGCATGGGTTAAAAAAGAGCTAGTCATTGTATTATTCAACTCTGTTGATGTGTTGATAAGATACATTATGTTGTACATCCCTTTGCCATTAATGTCAAAGGGGGAGAATTCACTTAAGGGGGAACGAAGGAAGATAAATAAAACAAGGAGTTCATGCACTATTTTGTTATAGGATTTACGTCAATGATAAAGGGGGACATTTTTGGAATATTGTCATTGATGTCAAATGGAAAAGTAACGAAATAGTTAGAAAGTAATAAAATTGTCTAACGAAACTTTCTTGTATAAAGAATGGCATTTTTGGAAATCAATACCAAAGGATGAAAGGATAAATTGCCTTGGCTTGGGATGAAAGGGACCATCAATATTAATCAAAGACCAATAATAAAAAATATTTAATTTACTATAGCATTAAGTAAGGAAGGATGATCATCTTAGAGGAGTTTTGTTGAGAGCTAAAGGAAGGTTTTTATGATTTTATTTATGACTTACTCACCCCACCAAAAACATGGAACAATGATTATCAAATAAGGGCTGACCCACTTGATATATGGTAGCCTTGGGAAAATCATCCCACTTGGGTTAATTAAATAAAATAAAATTAAACACACACGTTTTGATGAAAGGGTGTCTTTTGATTGGGATGCCTCTATTGGGAAAAGCCTTTGAAGGTTATATAAGATAAAAGGACATTGGAAAATAAAACAATAAACAATTCTTTGAATCATTTAAGCATAAGCAATTTTTTGAGGAGAAAAAAAAGAAGTTGAATTTGCCATCATCCATTGATAAAGAAACAATAAAAAGGTGGAAAGATTATTTTGATAAGAGGTTAGTGTCTCAGAGAAAGAGATTTGTGTCTCTTGCTAAGTTGATGCTTAGTAATAGGATATTGGTCTCTTTAGTAGGTTGGTGCCTATGAATTTTGTAAAAAGATTATTATTATACACCTGAATTTGGATGGTATTTCCAAGTAGATATTTATCCGTAGTTTTTACCTGAAAGGGTTTCCATGTAAATTTGGTGTTAATATGTGTCATTTTTATGTGAATGATTTTATTGTGGATATTAAGTTTCATTATGTAAAATATAAGCTTATACTTATTCACCCCCCTCTCAGTATAAGCATGTGATTAACATCTACATGATTCATACACAAATTATATAGCTACATGTAGTCATATAAAATGTAAAATTTGGTTACTTTAGTGTGGCTAATGACACCCAATCCATAGGTCCTCTTACTTGCTTGCACAACCATCATAGGCTTTTGTTTCATCGATTCCCAGTCATCCACAACCTTTCAGACTTAACCTTTACATACTTAGGTATCTCTTTTAGGCCTAGATCCATCCCCTTAGGTCTCATTCCCTCTAGACAATAGTGAGCACTGAAACCTAGGGTGTCCTATTTTTGGTGCTGTTATCCAAGTACAAATTTGGTTTAAACGGTCATATTTTCCTGAATCCTTATCTTAATTCATGTTGGCTTAACATGAATTCATTTAACCCAAGATCATTAGGTTACCTATAAAAGGCCATTCAAAGTCCATTTAAAAGGGTTGACACTCATTTACAAGAGAGAAGAAAGAATACAAATAAGTACACTCAAGCACTTTTCCCTATTCTCTGCATACCTTCCAACATTATTCTAAGCCTATTTAAACCCTTGCACTAGTCCCTAGTCATCTAAACTACACCCAATTTTTCATCTAGTTGCATTTTCATACATAATTTCACCAAACACTTCAATGGGAGAACTACATTAGCTTGATCCCTCCTCAGAGTATTGGTATGTAGGTAGCGTGCCCACACATAGGGTGTGAAGTGCATCTAGTGTATCCTTTACACAGTAACCCCTTCTTTCTCTTTCCCAAATTTTCCTTTCAAGTTTAAGCACAAAGAGATCTTAGGGATTTTTAAGATTATAATAGGTCATAGTGAGCTCTGAAAACTTTTGAGCTTTGATATTTCACTGACAGGGTAACACAAACCTCCTGAGTAGAACCCAAAAAACTTAGATCACTTGGACAATAACATCAAAAAAAGACTACAGTGTTGAACAATAGGGTGTCCCACTTTTGATGCCCCTATCCAATAAAAAAAAAGTTTAGGAACCTATTTTTGACATTGTCACCCTATCTCAGACTAGACAACTTAGAATAAGCTAAGTCATAATTTCTCTTATTTATTACTACTTTTAGAAAAGGCAAAAATATAATCCGTTTACATAAATCAGTGGCTTACTTATTGCACATTATTTACTAATTAAATTTACTCTATACTTATTTATTAGTTTGGAATAAAGTTCTATTATTCTGAAAAACAATAAAACACTACCTTATCCTTTTGAAATAAGGTACCTACCAGTTTTTCTCCCCATCACCTTAAAAGGTGGGGATAATCAGTGGGGGAATGTCATAGAAACATGCCACCAAATTTTTCTTAGTTTATATATTTCAATGGGGGAATGTCATAAAAACATGACCTCCACACCACTACTTAGTATCTATAAATTTCATTGGGTGCATGCCATAAAAACATGACCTCCACACTTGCACAAACTCCAATTTAGTTTCATGATCTGGATATACACTTGGCTTAGAATCCTATATATTGCACCAATTTTGCATAGATTTAAAACAAATTTTTTGATTTATGACACATATAATCCATATGAGAAATATTAAAGGTCCACATGCCATGATATTGCACCAAAATTTTCAAAATTAACTAATTATACTATTCACCACGATGCACTGATTACACCAAGGTTGGTTAATTTTATAGGTTGAAATGATTAAATAATTCAACATATTCATATTTATAGGTTGGAGTGATTAAATTAAATAATATCACCATATTTATTTGATGATTTGATTAAATCACTCACCCTCACTAGATTATATATATTTAAACTTGAATTATGAAATCAAGATATAATGATCTCAATGGTCATGTCACAACTCATATTTGCACTAGATTTAGGGCATAATACCTTCCAATATCCCTCTTAAAATATCTAAGGTTCAGGTCTAAACCTTTTCTAGCTCTAATGCTTCATAAGGAAGTATCATTACCAAGTCAAAGCATTAAGAGGCAACATGTTTGCATCGACACACATGTGTGCTCCTTCCTTGCTCTCTTTATTTTCAGACATTTCAATTATTTCAAATTTCATATTGTATGAACTAATTTATATTGTAACATGCTCTTGGTTATAGGTCATACACTAACAAAACACTCAAAGTGGGCTCAAACTAATGCAAGATGTGTTGTACACACCCAAGTATGAATTTATTTCCTTCAAACTAATAATTTCATCCTTATGTATTACTAGATTAAATGGGGGGACATAAATACTAAAACTAAATATTTATAGCATCTCAGTCTTGTACATTTGATAAAAATCAATCAAGGTTCTACCATTCAATTTTAGACTTCCTTGCTATCAAAATGCTTACATTTGCCATCTCATTGTGCCTAAGTACTTATCTCTCAGTCTGATCCATATCATTTTGATGACCCAAGTTGCTTGCACTATACATAAAGCTTAAACCTCATAAACTTCATTCACTATTAGTTTCATATCCATACCTATTTTATAGTCTTCTAGACTCTACTGACCATAGAGACACTACCATCGACAATAGTATTCAAATCCTTATCTACTATCTAGTTACAAAAATTCACCCAAATTTCAAATGTATCAAAACTTATGATTAGCCTATTTGTCTTATTTAACCCTGTCATGAGATATTTTCAAAATGTAATGTAGATATTTTCAAAAGGTGTGGTATAAATAAAAGTTTAATTCTTCTCATTCCTCATCTAGAAAATACCAAGCAAACACCTATTAAAGTTCACCTAATCAACTGTAAAACCAAGCTAGTCTACACTATTCATTGTTACCTACATATCAAGCATAGTAACAATAATATTATAGGTCTTAAATATTCAAAGAGTAACTCATGAATTATATTTATCAAATTACAAGCTAGATCACTACATGCATCTTCATATAGTGTATTACACCTTTGTTCACACACATTCCCACACATAGGGGAGAACTACATAAGTCTAAGGCCCTATTTGGGGTATTGGCTATCTAGTTAGTGTCATTGACAGAGGGGTATTTGGGGCCAGATCGACAATGTAATCCCACTAATCAATTTTTAACAAACTCATTCTAAGGTTGAAGAAGGGTGAAGAGGTAGGGTTTGATCAATTACAAAATAGTGAAAATTTGTATCCCATATTTGAATATATCATCATAAAGGTGACAAAAAACTCATGAAAATTAAGTTGGTCACATTGAAATCCAATCATTATTTTATACTAGACACTTGCATCGTAGTCAGATACTAGCATCGATAATAGTGTCCAAATTTGATAGTAGTGTCTATGACCATAGAACTAAAATTCCCAGAATTTGATGATTGGTTAGGATATTGATCCTAAATACTTCCTACTTGTTTCTAATATAGATCTTATTACACACAATAAACCCAACTAAGTATCATTTATTTTTGGTATTTTAATTGATTGAACATATTTCAAATTTAGTACTATTTATATTTAACATATCTTAATATTGTAATTTAGATTATTCATTTATCAGAGTTTGAAATTAATTGCTCTGATATAGATTAGTTTATCACCCTTGAACTTGAACTATTTATATATTCTTAACCTTCTCCCACCATATTAAGCATTCATGGTTAAACATGTATATATATTTGTGTCATTGAATGTATATATTTGTGCATTAATTTATCTCTCTCCCAAAATATATAGTTGTGTGTCATTGAATGTATATATTTGTGTGTCATTTTATCTCTCTCCCATCATATCATTTGAGTTTTGAAAATTAGAGTTAAAATAAATTGTTTATTTAAAATTTGTACATTACAAAAGAAAAAGTGAAAATTACTTATTTTTATATTTCATCACAAATTATAAAGTGTGAATTAATAAGTTTAATTCACTTGTCATATTTTTAAATGTGGACGTGTGTGTATATCATTCACATATCAAATTATTAAAAAAGATTTTACGTATATTTATAATAAAATAAAAAATATTAGAAATAACGATTAAGTAAAATGAAGTCAAATAATATTTATATAGGGGAATACATGTCTTATAATGCTTAAATTAATTAATATGTATGTAATCCCACATATTATAGGGAATACATATTGTGTGTCTTCACCTGCTATGTGTGTGGTTGATATGTATGTTTATATATATACACATGTATATTATACACACACATATAATATACATATGTATATATATCCATTAATATGTAACACATGTATATGTATATATATAGTATGTATATATGTTTATATATATCTATGACACATACATACATACATACATACATATATATATGTATATATGTATATGTATGTATATACATACATATATATGTGTGTGTGTGTGTGTGTGTGTGTGTGTGTGTGTGTGATAGATATATATAATATATATATATATATATATATATTATATATCTATCACACACACACACACACACACATATATGTATGTATATACATACATATACATATATACATACATATATGTATGTATGTATATTTTTATGTATGTATGTATATGTATATATACATATCTACATATATTTATATATATACATATACATACACACACACACACACACACACACACACACACACACACACACACACACACACACACACACACACACACACACACACATATAAATGTTATATATGTGTGTGTGTGTGTGTGTGTGTGTGTGTGTGTGTGTGTGTGTGTGTGTGTGTGTGTGTGTGTGTGTGTGTGTGTGTGTGTGTGTGTGTGTGTGTGTGTGTGTGTGTGTGTGTGTGTGTGTGTGTGTACATACATACATAACTACAAAAGGGGCATAACAAATATTAATGGATATATATTCTCTCAACATCTATTTTGTGGTCCATATTATTTATCCCCACTTTGAAATAGTAATGCTAACTTGGGACTGTCCTCCTTACCCTTGTCTAAGAAATCTTGTATTTATTTACTCAAATAATTTTATTTATTACATGTGTGTTTGAATTAAATTTTTGAATGCAATCTAAAATTATATAATATAATTGTATGGCACCTCACCCTTATTGTCTCCTCTAAACTTTAAACCTCAAACTAAAGGAAGGAGTTTTAAGATCATTTTGCACATAACCTAATGAGATTTTCAAACCATAAACATAAAATAAAATAGGATTTGACCCCTTTAGTTGTAATGGGTATGAGAGTTATGTAAATAGCAATACAATACATTTATTTTGAACATTCAATGCTCACATTATAATGTTGATAGCTTATCAACGACCTTATTATAGCTAAGGAAGCCATGCAACCAATAATGTTAAATAATTAATTAAAATGCATTTAAAATTGATTTGGTTACAATACTTATACTGCCAATAATAACTTAAGGATCATACTAAGCTAAGAAAATATAGAATTTTGATGAGAAACTTTCTTTAAGTTCTATTTATCTTTTTCCTCATGCCATTATTTTAGAATCAAATAACTTGGGAAAACTATTTAGAACAAATAATAAATTGTTGCTTCAAGACCAAATCATATTTAATATGTTATTAGCTAAAATTAACTAACTTAGGGGAACTAGAATTATCAAAGAGCACTTGTATACCTTATACTAAGGTATGATTAATATGCTTGTAATTAGGATTAGTTATCCTAATGAAGATTATATAGGCCAAAATAATTGTGAAGTAAATACCTTACTTATATAGCGAGCAAGTTTTAGTGCTTCTCTACCATTTTCAACCATTTTGAAATTAAAAAATAAATATCAAGAATTGAAAACCTTCAAATTTGAAGCATTAAATGCTTTTCAAATGGCTAAATTTTACCATTATATTGTCAGATAAATTAATTACCTTTAACTTCAAATAAAGTTAATTACTTTTCAAACCATGTATTCACAAGTAGTTTTCTAGTACATTTATCTCTTGTAAGTCGATTAAGAATTGGTGTAAAATAAATTTTAAAAATGGATATATACTTAATATGAGACTTGGACCTGATTGCATTAAGTTATGAATTATGAAAACAATCATTAGATGATTTTAAACTTCATTTTCAACTATTCCTTTTGACTAATTCCAGAGGTAGACTACGAAAGGAAATTTACATTAATGTTTCTTGTCTCCGAAGTTGATTTGGAATCAACAAAAATAAAATACAAAAAAATAGAAACTCTCAAATCTAAAAGTTGTAATTATTTTTATTAGAATAAAACTATTAGTAAGATGATCAATTAAATTTATCATGAGTTTTTTCTATTCGTAGTGAGGCAATTATGAAATTAAATTTATGAGGAAATTTTGTAAAACATTTCTTAGCCGTTAAATTCATTTTGGAATGTTAATTTGTTTTTTGGTTTCTTCACAATAAATTTTTTCTAATGCCTTAAATGCGTTACCTTTAGTTTGAAAAAAATGATATCATATTCATAAAAAATTGTCTCCTTATTCGTGAATTGATATAAGGGTGACTTTGTATCCAGTTTAATTGCTTGGAAATTAGTGTGCTTAGCTTCATTTGGGAGAAACACTTATTGTTGTGTTTTGTTGTTTAAACATATTATTATTGAAAATAAGATAGTTTGTGCTACCTTGCATCCTTATAAGCCTAAGATATACATTTAAATATTAGTTTGAATTACAAACCTTAAACACATTTTATTTTGTTAAGGCTTCATATCAACCTTTGATTATGTCTAGGGAAGGTGCTTTGTTAGTAGTTGAGTGTGTCCTTGGTTTAATCTCTTAATAGTGCCTATATGTGCTTGGGAAAACTAGCGGTTGTGGAGTTACTCATAAAGGTAACTATGTTATGCTAAGTCAGAGATTGAATGTCGAAGGTCGAATACCTTTGCATTCGAACTAACACTCATTTTTATATAGGTGAACTACAATTGACCCAAATTGTACACAAGAAGATGATCATTACAGATATGTAAAAAGCTCAATTGGTGAGCATGCACATAGAGAAATAACCCTTATGATTCTCCCCTAGTGTGGACATTAATGATTAACTTTAAGGTGTTCTTAGAACATGAGTGCAACTACTAACCCATAGCTTGCTTATCCTTAGCATAAAATTTAAGGTGTTATTCCTTGCATGTTTGTATCCTTATTAGTTTCTAATCTTATGGTATGATTGGATGCATAATTTTTATTATTATAGTTAGTTATTGGGTGGTGACACTCATTGTAACTATAGTAAGTAAGCTTGTATTATTTTGTCTTGACCTTGTTCATTAGTTGAAACATTCTTGAGAGACGAAGCCTCTTTGAGATATATAAGTCAAAGAGTGATGAGACTTCTAATCTTATTGGATTAAAAGAATATGGGTTCCTAATTTAGGAGGATCTAGATCACTAGATCAAACCATGTGATATCTTTGTTGCATATCTAATCTTACATTAATGTGAGTAGTTACATTAATAGGTTACCTGCCTATGTGCTAGTTTGTTCATTATAATTCCACTCTTGCATTACCACACAACTCTTGTAGTGTCAGTATCATAGCTAGAAACTCGTTAGTTACCAAAGTTAGTGAAATTATCATAATTTTAAATTATGAAGTAGTTGATACCAACATTTGTAACATTTTAGTTGATGCTTCAACTTCCTACATTGTATAATAATATACACTTCCTTTCTTTGTAGGTTAGCATCGTATTGATCAAAACCATAGAAGAATAGAGTTAGAAATTTCTTTGACAACATACATTTTATCTTTCAAATTATACACAACTTAACATAATACAAATTTACTATTATAGTTATATATTGTTCTTAATTTCCTTGTTCTTGAATGCATTACATTTTAATATTATTTGTCATTCAGTAATTTGATTCCATATATAACCCTTTTATACAATTTAAGTAGGTTGTCCATTAGGTTTCCTCCTGGGCCCAAAATTAGTTCTTTTATCATAGCTTTTAATCCTTGTGTATGTTCTTATGCAATAGTGTTTTTGGGTAAGCAAACACACCTTGAGTTGTCCAGTTATTTTATGATAAGCAATTGTTTAGTGTATGGTTTCATCTTAAAATTAACATTTAGATCTTATAGAAGCTTGCTTAAGTCACATAAGTTTATTCCTTATTGGTTTATAGTACCAAAAACCATTAGATGATGACATCTTATAGAGGATACCCATCTAAATTTTAAGGAAAACTACATCAAACCTTGATTCCAAAGTGTGGATATGTAGGCTGCCCAAGTCATGGGGGCATCAGGTCTAGGTCATAGGCTAGGTTAGGGGTGGTCTTTTTTACATCCCTTGTATTAATCTAAGATGTATTTGTTTAATTAAATTTATGAATTAAAATAATTAAATTAAATTTGAGATTGATTTGTTTTTTTATTGATATTCACTTTTGACGGGAGCTATAAATCAGTTTTGGGGCACAAATCAGGGGCCCAACCCTGAGAAATATTAAACCAATATAAAAAACTACCACTTGATCACTTGAAACCACTGAGTAAACTCAAATGGCCACATTTGACCTATAAATTCCTTGTGAGATTCGAACTTGGGTGGGGTTGGGCATAAACAACCCTCTTTACCAACCCTTCTATATCTCATTGGCAATAGATATATGTTTATTATTAACCCTTATATATTAAGATTGGTTTGAAA
The DNA here is from genome assembly GCA_037957365.1 of Torreya grandis. Lineage (NCBI taxonomy): Eukaryota > Viridiplantae > Streptophyta > Pinopsida > Cupressales > Taxaceae > Torreya > Torreya grandis. The sequence continues at coordinate 1,696,430 of JARHVA010000578.1, read as the reverse complement.
TAAAATTAGATACCTCGACATGAGTATTATATTGAGAAAATCCTTTACTTTTTGTGCCCTTGGAAACAATAACTGTGTAATATTATTTTAGGGACTTCTCCCTTGAAAATCCATAGAGTGACAAGCTTATTAAAATTAATTGTTGTGTAAGCTATCTATTGTCTTAATTTATGTTTGTGTTTGTTAATATTAAAAGACCTCTACATTGCCTTCTTAAACTAAAGAAACCAAGAAAATATAATTAAGATTGACCTTCTATTTAGGACATCACATTAATGTGACTTTTTCATCTTCCTTAACAAGGATATTAAGATAATGATTTTAGAAACCAATATTGAACTAACTCTCAGATAAATGTCTTTATATCCTATTTTTCTTGAGAAGCCTTATTATATAAATTAAAATGAAATTGAATAATTTTATGTGTCATGCTCTTATCACAACATTGAAAGAATGGAAAAAATAGTTAAAACAATTCAAAATAATTAAAATTAAATAAGCAAAAAAAATTACCATTATATATTTGGGTTTTGGGGCAATTTTTTTTGGGCATGACAACATCCCCTGTAATAGAAGATGGAGTCACACAATGGGTTCAATAGAAGTAATGACAAGGCTATTGAGTGTCCCTATACTTGAACATATATTACCCTAATATAATGAATCACATCACTACAAATGGATCTATATTCTAAAATGCATGATTGAAAGACAATACATAATATTCATGACCCCATAATGACCTTAGTGCCAATATATTTGAGTTAAATATCAACCATTTATTTTTGAATCTATAATTAAATTATAATAGATATGTGTATGAAATAATATCATGCTTGAACTTTAAAAATGTGCATGAACAAGTACCATACCTCCTACATCTGTGTCAAATGATATAGAATGCCACACATCTATATGCTTAATTTTAATTATTTGTGAAACATGTAGTTTTTTGCATTTGTAATTATTTTCCATATGCCTATGCATATGGATCTAAGTTTATGAATTTATACATGAGTTTGTGTAAAGTGAATGCATATACATGTCATATTCCCCCATTAAATGTATCAACGTGTCTTTATTTTTCATGTATCCAATTTTTGAATTAATTTGGGTCTTTGAAAACCTATATCATGTATGTGTAATCTATTTTTTTACTTTCTTTGAATCTTTAAAATTTGTATTTTGCCAATGATTTGATTTTTGAATTAATTTGAAATATATATTTTGTATTTGATCTAATTTTTGAATTACTTTGATTCTCTAAAATCTATAATATGTCTTTGATTTGATTGAGTGCACATGTATGGCATATATCCCCAACATATGTACATGTGTGCATAATCTGTTAAAAATATGTAAGACCCCAGTCATAAATCTATAATGTGCAGATAAGTTTAACCATTTTGAACCCTGTATAATGTGCCAAAATATTATCTATGCCAAATTAGTTTTTGTAATAATCCCAATGTATGCTTCCCTTTAGATGCGAGGGATGAGAATATCAAATGCATTGCATCGAAAGGAAATGTATGTTTTGAATAAGTCTGAGTAAATTATAATTCATTTGATTAAATAGCTTTATAACTTTTGACCATTTTGACATATTGGCATTTGATCATTTCAAAGAAAGTTCATTGTATTTTGATAAATACACTTGATGTGTATTGTAAAATGATTGATGAAGACAATAATTATAGAGAAATAACCTTGAGATAGAAACAAATATGTATAAAAATTCTTTATAAGCAAATAAGTGCTAGCTTTGGAAAAATTTAAATGGTTTCTAGGCATGATAGGAATATTAACATGCTGAAGATCACATTATGTGTGTTCGGCATCTTGTGAGGAGTGATTTCAATCCATATTGCTCGAGATATCACACACGTAACTTTGAGAAGGATTAATTGCAAAGTTTTATAAAGAAAAGTCAACAAAAATAAATAGGTTAGTTGAAAAAAAATTTGTAATTTATTTACATATTGCTAAGTTGTAATTTTTTAACTCTAGTTGAGAAAAAAATGTCACAAAAGAGTGATCTTAGACTTACCTGATTCAATTAGGTGGAGGCCACCCTAAATTTTAAGACTTTTCCATCACTGGTATGCCATGAAAACCTATTTTGTGATGGTTTTAAAAATTATAAATATTGATTTTTCATGCATTTAGTTTTAATTTTTATGGTTTGTCAAACTTGTCCTATCTACAATAGTCCTATTTAGATCTTATGTAAACTTATTAAAAAATGCCATGGACTTGTCCATGGACATATCCGCTTGATCATGGGCTTGTCCTTAGACATGGTTATTTTACTATGGCTCTATCATGATTGAATGATAATATTTAACATTAAAAGTTATATTATTTTATTTTGACATTCTTGCCTGAGTTTGCTAAGTTAAATTTCATGATTTTTTATCACAAGCGGACATGCAAGTGAGAGAGTTTAGGTGTGAGCATATGAAGGATGCTATGTAAGAATTTCCATATAGAGAGGCCTGATATTCATGCAATTGGGGTTGGTCATGTTGGACAATTAGATGTGATGATATGCACATGATGATAATGTTACCAGAGAAGTGGGATTTTGATACTTGCATTTTTTGGCTTCGCATGGGGGAGATGATCATGAAACTCAAGGATGGTTGGAGGATTTTGAGATTTCCTATTATTGGCACATGTGTGACCTTATGGGTTGATGATGAGATTATGAAGATAACACATGCACACCAATATATCATTGGTCATGTTAGGGGTACCCAATATACTATCATTGCTATTATTATTTTGTTGTCTAAGATTGTATTATCAAATGTTTTGCATGTGTAGAAGTTAATCTATGTATTATTGGCATCATTTATTTACATTGATGGTGGTGGTGTATCTAATTCATACATGACGCATAATTTTTTTTATGATATAGAGGAGCATGGTAATATGTACTCTTGGGGCTGAATTATGTTAACCCACCTATATAGAGATTTAGATCAATTTACATGAAAAGGATTTGATGGTGGACTAGGCTCAACCACACTGTTACATTATTTGTCTCATAGGAATATTTAACATGATCTATAGGGATGCCTCATGGTGGGTGGACACATCCACATATGTTTGGAGAGAGATGTGTTAATACTGCACGGGTTTTGTAAAGTGGTACTATGGAGTATCATTAGATTTTTGACTGGTTGAAAACATAATCTATTGTGTGGAGACCTTATATAGGTTTTTTAGGGTGAAATGAGGATGGAATATAAATGAGATAGATTCATCCAAGTTTTTGGTTTCATGACAAATGTCCAAATGTGTAAAATTTATTTTAGTTTGAGCACATTACATGTTAGATTGGTATTAGACATGATGTGTCCTCAACACTGTTTATATGGATTTAATCTATGAGAGCTCTAAGATGTGAGGGTGACCAAGGTTGACTCAGTGTAAATTATCCATTGCATTGAGTAAGGTTGACCTTGTAATCTATATTCTAGATGTTGATGATATTGGGTGTACTCCAACACATACATGATGGTGGATGACACATAACTATTTGGCTTCATGCCTCTCTTATGAGTATTTATATATATTTTGATAGTATTTGCATAGTTATTAGTTACTTTGATATATTTGACATTGATAGTGTATGTTGTTTGTTTTATATAGGATCACAAGTATTGGATGACTATCATAAAGGAATCCATTTAAGATTTAATGTGTTGCGTGTTAGGTGAGGTAGTTCCTAGGGGGTTAGTGGAGTGTGCCACATATATTTTGGGTGAACATGATCCTTATTTGACTGAAAAGTGATAACCACTACTGTATATGTAGCATCCACATTAGAGCACCATGATTTGAGAGATGAGTGAGATGTAGTGATCATTGAATGAGACTTACTTAGGGTAAGTTTTATGAGACATCAGATTCCCCCTCTTGCTCCAATTGTGGACTTAGATCAAATCCTATTTAATAAGTATGTTTATTTATAATGTGAGCATGTATATTTATAGATAAGAGTGGTTATGTATGAGGATCATGAGAGGAGTCAATTTTGATTGCAGTCATGATAGGATGATAGCGGGACCTCATCTTCATGAGCCCCCTTGTTGATTGAAAGACATATATCTGAAGGGGAACCAATTATCGAGTGACTCTACATATGTTTTAATTGTATTATTGATTTATAAAAATTTGATAAATATAAACTAAATTCTCTTTATTATAAAATAATTCACAAAATAAAAGTGTACAAGATATGTAATAAATTACACAAACTAATTTGGAACTTACTAAATATGGAAAGATGCTAAAAAGGGAAAATGAAAAAATAATAATTAATTAGATATAAAACTAGGAATTTAATACTATAAGTGAAATTATGAAACTAATTTTAAGGATATGAGAGGTCACTATGAATTAGGAACAGGGCTTTGCATCTTCTTGGGATAAGGTTGCACTATTCATATAGAATTGGCCTATGTTATCATTTATAGGGATCACTAAAGTTTGATAGGGTTTTTTTCCACTATGTAAAATCAAACCTATGTGCCTTTGCCTATTTGTATTATGTGCATGATTTGGATTACTTTACTTATGTGAGGTCACTATTTTAAGGATATGAGAGGTCACTATGAATTAGGAATAGGGCTTTGCATCTTCTTGGGATAAGGTTGCACTATTCATATAGAATTGGCCTATGTTATCATTTATAGGGATCACTAATGTTTGATAGGGTTTTTTTCCACTATGTAAAATCAAACCTATGTGCCTTTGCCTATTTGTATTATGTGCATGATTTGGATTACTTTACTTACTACAGAAGCCATTGTCTACCTTCTTCTTCACTTGGAACCCTAGCTCAATAGACAATGATGGATACATGGAATAAATGGGGAAAAGGGTTAGTGGTTGAAGTTGTGCTTGACCTCAAAACCCCCTATTACATCTTGATTTCATCTCAAGACTTGATAACCTACTAATTAGTGTATTTTATGGTTATTATTTGTCTAATTACTATTTTGATAAGCTAGATTTTATATACTGATGTATTAACCATTATATGTTGCTTATTTGCATGATCATAAACTTATTGAGTTAGCTATAATTCTATGTTATGTACATAATGATCGTGATTTATTAGTTCATTACAATAGTATATTACAGATTTTATCTTGATTTAGGATAACTACCTTTATTATTTTAAGGTGGATGCATGATAGATTCTATCTTTTAGACTATGACATATGGAAAGCATCATCAGAGAGGGTGGAGTAGATGGAGGCATTGGGGGATGATAGAATGAAAATTGAGAACCCTGCACACACACCACAAATAATAGAATCAACTTTATATTCATTGTTGATTTAAATGGATTACAATATGCTTTTGGTTGTTATTATGTTTGCTACATTTGAATAAGGTTGGTATGCATATGGTTACTATACTTTAATCTAGTTGTGTATTTGTGATATTAAGATTAAAATTCTTGCATGTCATCTCACTTAGCTTATTTCAAGATATTATGTTGCCTTAATTCATGCTTTAGAATTTTTGAGTGTCCTTGCTATTGTTTATGGGATGTGTGTGTATGTTTTTAGAAATATCAGTGTCTTGTTTATAAATATATTGTTATAAATAAAGGGAGCTTAATTTTTTTATGTTAGTTGATTGTTAACTTGACTAGTTAGCAAGGTGTGGTCAATGCTATTAGGCATGATCATCATGCTAAGTCCATGTTGTTATGTAAAATTATAATGTTTTAATGTTATTGTGGAAGTCAATGATTATATTCATAATGATTAATAAATAATTATTATTATGTGGAAAGTTTATGAATTAGGGCTTGTGTGGCATTGATTTGAGATAATTGTGTTATTATTCAAAACAAACACCTTTTTTTAGATTTCATGAGAAAACATGAATTCTTTCCCAGTATTCTATAGTTGGTTTTGCATGTATAGACTTCTTTACCAAGCTCATGAATATGACTATCAATTTTGGTAGAGATATTAGGGGTTTTGGTTAACAGGAAAATAACATGCAAGTAGAAAAAGGATGGGGGAAAGATATGACTATGGATACACATGACAGTCAGGAGGAAGAAGGAAAAAGGTCCTATCAAGATTTGAGAAGGTCATTACTAATTTAGCATTGCTGTGATCTCACTTACCAGGTAGGGTCTGTGGGTTAAATTCATAAGTTATAATGTATGAATTAAATCAATGAATTTGGTAAATTTTTATGAATAGTGTTTTCTATTCATTATTATGACTTTTAAAAAAAAATAGGGTTATATACTTGGCATTGGGGATGGATCGACCATCCATAAAGATAAATATGACTCTAGAAACCCTAGTTAAAATGACTATGAAAATTTAATTGGTTGCCAAAGAAATTAATTTGGATGGTTTTATAAAAAATTTGTTAAGTTTATAATGATTAGTAGAATTAAGGAAATCTTGAATTAGCTGTGTAAACAATTTTCAATTGAGTTTTTAAAGGAAGAAAACCTTGCCATAAATACCCAACATAAATTTGTGAATGTATAGATTTAATAGTTGAGTTGAATATAAATATGGGTTTTGATTAAGCTCAGTCTTTTAACAATATTATTTAATCATTATTTCCACATACAAATTTTATTGGGTTATTATTATGTTTAAAATAAGTCACAATTCTATATCTATAACCCAAGTTAAGGCACGATTGGGTATGTTAGATTTAAACTCAGTCCTTTAAAACTAGTATCAGGACATTCTTTTCTTCATAAACATATTGGATTTATATATGATAAATCGAGTCAAGTTATTTAGGGCATGAATGTGTGTTAAGGTTAGTCTGAAACAAAAGTTATAAATAATTAGGTAGATATAAACCTATAGATAGGTTGTTTATTTTCATATAAATTAACTTAGCTATAGGTTTTCCATTCTGAGTAAATTATTGTTGGAGTTGGATTAATTATTCTTATTGTTAATTTCTATGAGTAGGAAATGGCAAAGATATGTATAGATATATACATAGGTATATTCATATACTTATGGGACATGGATAGGTTTTTTGTGTCCTGTAAATGTGTGTGTGTGTGTACTATGTTTTAAGTCCATGATTCCTCTAGTTACATATATAAATATGTTTTTATGATGTTTGAACCTTATGGAGACTCTAGATAGTGTTTTTATGTCAACTGGTTATTCACTTAGTTATATAATGGAGTTTTATTTAGTGGGTTTGTGAAGGTAAACAAAATCTACAATAAGCATTACTATTTAGTAAACCTAATATAAATAATTATATTTATATTAAGTAAACCTAGATTGAATTCACATAGTCTATTGAGTTATAGATGAATGTAATCATTATTATATACTTTGCAACTTGTTTACTAATATTTATAATTGGGTCTATATAGGACTGTGCACAATTCAAAATAATGAGTCATGGTCAGTCGGATTATAAGGAATAGAATTATTCATAACATATTAGTTAATTCTCTGTTGGATTTTGATTTAAAAGAAATATAATTCTATGTTTGATATGCATATAAAAGTATACATGATACTCATGAATGATAAACTAAAGATTATTCTATCCTAGGTAAACCATATACTCATGTGCATTACTAGTTAGATAATTAAATAAGTTATACAATGAATTTGTATAAGTGTATTTGATTAATTAAATTATCAAGGATAAATTTATATGTGTAAATAATGGATTCAAATGACTTATGAATATGCAATATTTTATAATTAATACAAACCATATTAATATGGGTTAGTATATACATAGTTTATTGATGCACTTTTGGTTTATCGAAATAAAGAGGTTGTAGAATGAGATATTAAATAATGTTAGATGGATGAATAAGATTAGGTGAAGAGTTGAATGTAAATACTTTAGTAGAATTGAAGTATGATGCTTAGTTTTACCTGAATGGTATGAATATTTTAAAATCTATTTATATAGCTGATGTTATGCTATAAATAAATTTGATGTTTGGAATTATTACATTGCATTTAATAGATTAAATGCATGTCTTTGAGACTTTATTGTATTAGCACATAATGTAGTTGCTAGTAGGAAAAAAATTCATTATGAAATCTGTTCGTTTTAATATTATTGAATATATGAATCAATCTAGTATTAATGACCTTAAATAAGTGAGTGAGATGGATTCCACTTAATTAGTGTCACTAATACACATATATGGTTTAATCTGATTGATTGGTGTGTATGAAATCAAATAATCCTTGAGATCAAATAACTATAAGAAAAATTTGGCCAAAGTAGTGTTTATGGTTAAACATTATCATTTCATCAGTTTAATATCGTTTACATGTTTTGTATGATATCATGTTAGAATGGATTTATTTATAGCATGACACATGTAATAGTTATCTTAAAATACATGGGTTATATTTTTCACTCTTGATTCTCACACCATCATTATTTACCCATCTACGAAGGGAGGGCCATCCCCTATTGGGAGATTGTGTGGGGGATTTATGGTCCATGGTTGGTGTGGAAAATCACTCGGATGATGCTCTCCCTCCTCACAATAGTACTTCAATAGAGACTACACTCATGATTACTTATAGATGTTCGATTTTGATGAGACTCGCATGCTCTATGAGGCATTGTAATAATTGTAAATTATTATTAAACCATCTATTATGTTGAAAATGTACTATTTTGTTATATTTAACCACTACAGTAGTTGGCTATAACATTGTAATTATACATTTATGATTTAAATACAATGTTTACTTTTATAATCAAAAGTGTACATGATTATATGATCATTAGCTAAATATATTAGCTCTAGACCTTGATTGTGGTTAGTTTAAAATTAATGTATTTAGTTAAATATCACTATGTTATGGTTTTAGTGAGATGGAATTTGTATATTGAATTTGTTTAAATGTTTAATTTTTTTAACCTTATTTGAGTAAAACCTAGTGAAGTTGTTACATTGTGGTATCAGAGCTGAGGCTCAAACTCTAGGACTTAATGAGTCTACTAATGCAAATATGTTCTCTTATTAACTAAGAATAAAAATGGTGCATGCTAGAGCTAAAAGTGAGGGTACTTCAAACACCAACCTATTAGTAGATCCAAATCAATTTGCAATTGAACAAGATGCAAAGTTAGATAAAATCCTCATAGCCATGCACAAAACTAGGGATTAAATCACAACCTTAGAATAGGAAGTGCATGGACATGTTGATGAGGGTAATCAATAAGAACCTAATGAGTATCCTACTGAGCAAGAAAATACCCAAGAGCATAGGCATGCAGAGGTTCCATAAGATGAAATAGTTTGAGTAACTACAAAGCTGGTAAGGGATATGAAAAAGGTGAATCCACCCAACTTTGATGGAAATATTTTGAGAGATGGAGATGAAGCATGGCTAACAGAGATGGAGAAATATTTCAAGATTCTAAATTACTCTAAAGTCACTAAAGTAGTTTGGGGAGCATATCATTTTAATAGAGAAACAACAACATAGTGGGAAAATAAGAAGCTCAAGATGAACCTCAACTCTACCACCACCACTTGGGAACAATTCATGACACTATTTAGGTCATGGTGGCTTCCTCAGCTATATTTTGATAAAAAAATAATGAATTTTTTGAATCTTAAGCAAGTAGACCTTTCTATGAATGAATACTAGGAGAAATTCACCAAGATTCTAAAGTATGTCCCTCAGTATTAGGTGAATGACAGGTTTTGAATTAGGAAGTTCATTATGGGATTAAAACCCCAAATTAATTATGAGGTGGATATTCATGGGCCATCTACCATGGATCAAGTCTTTGAAAAGGTAGTTAAGTAGGAACATAAGCTAAAATCTCTTGCTCAGGCTAGACATAAATTTAAGAAGTTTAGAGGTCCTAAAATGACTTTAAAAAAAATAATTTGAAGAGGAGTGGAGACTCCAAGAACCAATTTAAGAACTAGAATGCTAAGCTTAATAATAGCTCAAGAAATAGGAAATCTAGAAATGGTTTCAAATGAGGTTTCAATAGGAACCAATAGTCAGATAGGATAGGACCACCTAAAATATGCTTCATCTATGGAGGTGATCATTATGCTAGAGAGTGTATTCAAGGTAAATTCAATAGTAATAACAAGGGTTCCGCTTCACAATAAGAAAATTTTTAGCAGAAGATTCATGCAACTATTAATAATCATCAAGCTAAATTCCAAGCTTCTCTTATTAAATTGATAGGTATTTTTTTTGATCACCCAATTTTAATTTTGATTGACACTGGGGTTACTAAATGTTTTATTGATCCTAGAATGCTTTATAAGTTGTTTAGAAAAGTTAGGATTGTGGCAAATGCATGGATAGTATAATATGGGAATGAATCTAAGGTTAAGTTTGACAAGTGTCTAGTGGAAGCTGAGATTAAGTTACCTAAATTCACTACAATAGTGGATTTATATGCTACATTGTTAGGTTCATATAATGTGATCCTAGGAGTAAATTAGCTTGCAAAGCATAAAGCTAAGTTTGTTTGTTATCTCAAGAAGGTAGAGTGTCAAAATGATTTTAGAAATTAGACACATCTTTAGGATGAGAAAAGAGAGTTGAATCTTAGGAAAATTTCCATAATTCAACTCAAGAAGGCTTAGAGAAAAGGATGTCAGACATTTATTGTTAAAATAAATGTGATGGAGGACTCTAGGGAACCATCCATCAAGGGTTATCATTTTCTAAGGAAATTTTAGGATGTGTTTCTAAAGGAATTATCAATATTACCACCCAAACATGAGTTTGATTTCTTGATTGACATAATACCTAGATATGAACCGTAATCCAAGGCACCTTATAGGATGATAACTATAAAATTGGTTGAGTTGAAAGCTCAACTTTAGGATTTATTATCAAAAGGGATGATTTAATTGAGTGTGTCACTATGGGGTGCACCAGTGGAGTTTACTAAGAATAAGGATGGTACTCATTGCCTATGTATTTATTACAGGTTCTTGAACAAATTGAAAATCAAGAACATGTATCCATTACCTTGTATTAATAATCAATTTGATTAGATGCAAAGGGAAACAATTTTATTTAAGATTGATTTTTGAGCAAGTTATCATCAATTAAGAATTTGAGATGAGAATATTCCCAAAACATTATTCAAAAATTAGTATGGGAACTATGAATTTGTAATATTACCTTTTAGCTTAACAAATTGTCCTACCATATTTATAAATCTCATGAACAATGTATTCAGGGATTATCTAGACCACTTTATTTTAGTTTTCTTGGATGATATCCTCATATATTCTAAGAATGAGGAAGAACATCTTCAACATCTAGAATTGGTTTTGCAATGGTTTTGGAAGCAAAAATTATATGATAAGTTGTCTAAATGTGCATTTTTTAGAGGAAAGTGCAATATTTGTAACACAATATCTCCACAAATGGGATATCAGTTGATCTAATTAAGATAAGAGCCATAATGGAATATTCCAACACCTGAAAAGGTGCATGAGGTGAGAGGTTTTATGGGATTAGTAGGTTATTACATGAAGTTTGTTCTAAATTTCTCAAAGATAGCTAACCCAATTATCTTTCTTTAGTGTAAGAATCATAGTTTTGTTTGGTTAGACAAGTGTAAAAAGGACTTTCAAGAGCTGAAAAGGAGGCTTAATTTGACACTTGTGCTAAGAGTTCTTGATATTAATGATCAATTCTCAATAATCACAGATGCATCTAGGTATGGGCTTGGAGGAGTTCTTATGCAAGATAGTTCAGTTATAGCATATGAGTCCATAAATTTTAAGCCTCTTGAGGAAAATTATGCCCTTAATGATCTGGAACTTGCTACAATAGTGCATGCCTTGTAAGTTTAGAGGCATTATCTGTTGGGGAAACCATTTGAGCTCAAGACTGACAACTTTGGACTCAAGTATATTTTTACCCAATCGAACCTGAATGCATATTAGATATGTTGGTTAGAATTATTATTTGATTATGATTTTGATATTAATTATCTCACGAGCAAGGAAAAAAGAGTTATATATGCCCTAAGTCATAAAAGGTACATACTAGCTTTGGATACTATTAGGAGTACTTTATTTGATTAGGTAATTAAATTCTCCCCTAGAGATGAATTCTATGAGCAGGTTAAGAAAGCTTTCTCAGAGGATGCTCAGAATCCCAAGTTTAAAGGATTAAATATGGAGAGTGATAGTATTTTGAGGTATAATGATAAGATGTATGTAACTGATAGAGACTTTGAGGAGCACAATGTTAAAAGAATTGCACATAGACCCTTATTCAAGTTATCTTGGATTAACTAAGCTCATGGATGATCTAAACCTCTTTATTTCTAGAAAAGAGTTAAAATGGATGTAATGAATTTTGTATCTCAGTGTTTAGAATGTCAACATATGAAGGCTAAGCATGTGCATCTAATAGGATTGTTATATCTTCATGATATATCAAAATAAAAGTGGTAGGTGATTACTATGGACATTGTCCAAGGTTTTCTATTATCATGATATGATATTGGTGGTAGTTGACAAACTAACCAAGGTAGTGTTGTATTCAACACACCCTACCTTGCATTTTCTATGGAAAAATGGGGACCCCCTTTATTTTTAGAAGGCTTGTTCATTATATGGTTGTATATGCATGTTATCCTATTTCATTATTTGTGGAAATTGGGGAATCTTTGGTATTAAATCATCTTTGTTGCATGTGTTCTCCTCTTAAAACCAATTTTCATTAGAATGATTTTTTGGAACTAACCTATTAATGAAAATTATTGGATCGTACGATGTATAATAGGTATTTATATTTATTTATTCAAATTTATTTATTCAAATTCACTTACTCAACATTATGGACATTTTTTAGTCTTCAAGAACTTTTTGGTTAACAAATTTTTGTCAAAAGTTTTTTTCTTTGGATTATTTTGATCATGAACTTTCTCTTTGATAACTTATTTTAGGAACATTTTGGTATTTGAGAACATTTCAATCTTCGGCACTCTAGTTTTCAAAATATTTTATTTGGTGACTTCTATTTGGCATTTTGGTATTTCAGTCTTCGACATCTTTTCGATCGAGAAGTTTCTCTTCAAAAAATTTCATTTAGAGATTTTAAGTTGGGAACTTTCTCTTTGACAAATTTCTCCAAAAAATATTCCTAAAAAATAATCTCCCTGAATAACATTTAGGTATTTGAAGACTTTCAGTTAGAACTCACACCTTCAATGACTTTCCTTGATAAATCTTTCCAAATGAATCTCTTTGAAGAATATTTTAGACTTTAGAGTCTATCGTTCAGAACTCTGGGGTTACCATATCACATCATTCATCCCAAATGAAAATACCAACTCTTGACTTAACCACATAGTGATAAGTGTGTAAAAAAATAGAACCGTGGCACTCTTTGAATGAGTAATCATCCTATGTGGCATGTTTACTAGGCTTAAGAAGTCAAGTTCAAATTGAACAAAGGTGACGATGTTATAAATGTTGATAATTAATGGTGTATGAATTGAACATGAATTTTAAAGTGATATAACATCGAGCCACTAACTAAACTCATATCCATTGATTATCATCAAGCTCATTCATATATTTCCTTCTATGAATTATAAGCCCTAACTATGTTCAAACAAGCTATAATTTGCATTACAAAGTGCTAAGCCACCATCACAAAGAACTCAAATCCTACCAATATTAAGAACCAACAATGGAATATTCATCTAGAGAATATAGAGGATCCCAAACATCCTATAGATTCTCCATTAAGAATTTAACAAAGTACATGGATTTTTTTTTGATGCAATGGTATTTAGGGGTCTCTATACCAATTACTCAATTTTATGGGAGGTCATAAACAATATCAACCCATTTTATTATGAGGAATACAAATATATATAAGAATAACAAGTTACGACTAAGTTACTACCCTTCAAATGGAAAGCACTCCAATATGTAGCTTCTAAACTTGAAGTCATGCCATGGATTGATTTATTACGAGACTTGTTATTTGAAGGGAGGATTGTAGATGGTGGTTTCCTGCACTATATCAATAAAAACACCATCATTGCATACATATTAGGTGATGCATTCTAAAGGTATTTATGCTTACCCATTCTAGACAACACCTTTTATTTGTATAGTGTGGTTGGTTGAAGGAAGAACAATAACATAGAACAAGTAATGAATAAATGGCTTCTCCTGATAGAGACCTTCACACTCTAAGAAACCACCAAGAACCTATGCCCATTACCAAGTTCTGGATGGGAATATACATTGGTATGACATTGCTAAACTATTTATTTGACCACTTGAGCATCCACTTCCTTCATTTATAGTGGGTACCATTGCTCAATCTATTAATTACCTTAGAGCGCACCTATGCACTGGGGGAGATTATCAATGCCTACTTGAAAGAGTTGATGTTGCACAAGGAAAGGAGGCTCAAAAGTGGAAATTTTACATGATGTAATATATTTTAGATGTGGTCATGGAGATTATTTATAGAAACAATGAAGCAAGAGCAAGAGCAAGGTGTAGGGGAAAAATTAGTTGTTGTAGTATAAGTGGAAGAACAAAATCCTCAAGTTCAAATGTCCACTATTAAACTGAGGAAGGTAAAATAGGAATAGGCATAAGAACTAATACAAGTAAAAGACAACACTATTGGGAGAGAAGAGGAGATTATCTACCTAGAGTCCTCTGATGAAGATTGCATTACAGATATTATGGTAGCTCTAACAAAAAGACATATAACATGACTCTTCCTCTTCCTACCTAACAAGTGGATGCTCCTCAAGCAGAGAAGACAACAATTTTTTATAAGATAAAAACTAAGGTAGGAAGGCCTTAGGACAAATCCATAGAGGGGCCAAGCAAGCAATCATAGCCTTTAATTGAAGGTGAGAAAAATCATGAGGTATATGAAGAAGAACTATAGTCAGCTAAGGTTATAAGATTGTAAGGAAAGAAAGGAAAGGCACCCTTTACGAGTGACCAATTAGGTAAGATTTCTCCATCTACTACTCCCTTAGGCCACTCTCCTATTATTTGATTACTAGTTGTATGTTTTTTCCTTTTCTAATTGTCTATTCTTTTCTTTCTTTGTCATCATCTACTTCTAGACCTATTTTCACAATTATTGATACAATTGCTCCTTTAGTCTCTGCTTCTATTTCCACTACCACTAGTCAGCCCAACACCCAATTGACAAAATCTTCTACTCAATTGAGTTCAGTAATTCCCTCCTCAAGAGAAGTGCATACCACAATAATGGTGGCCACCAAGAGAGTCCTAAAGAAGAAACTAGTCTACATTGTTCATCCCATACCACATCTAGAGAATGTACATTGGTAAAAAATAATACGACCTTGAATGCCCAAGCTAGTGCCTAAGACTGAGCCTACATAATACATGCAAATATAGGCATAAACACATCTATCAAAGTTGACTCTTCTAGATTAGGCCAAGGAATTAGGAGTGTCAACTTCTAAGAGGCCAAAATTGAAGATCATCGATCTTCCCACTGTGAGCTCATTCTTTGATAAATCAACTAGATCTATGTAAAGGGTGATGAAGAGGAAGATATAATACAACATTGGGTGAGGTCTAATTTTGGAAGAAAGAGAGGAGATCTACTTTCTTCCAAAGATACAAGATAGGAAAAAGGGTCAGTCCCCTTTTATTGAGGACTTTAAGTCCTACATGGAGACCCACTCTGGATCACTAATAACCATCCACGAGGGCACAAATCAATAAATAAAAAAGTTGGAACAAGTGTTGGAGACCCTCAGGGAATAATAATAGGTGATCCATGTTCCTTTAGAGATAAAACAAGATGTTCAAAATGTAGCCTTGAGGCTATGTAAAATACTAGATACTGTTCATTCTTTGAGAGCACAATTAGCTCCCCAAGTAACTATAATAATTAAATTATTTAAGGTTCTCAAGGAAGATGAGAATAGGTTGATTTTTTTGGTTTTTTATACTACCAATAAGGTATTCAACCATTTGAATTTGATGTCCTCTTTAGAGGTAACAAATGCATTTAATCTAGTAGTCATTAGGACCCAAAAAGCCCAAGAATGGGTAAATTCTATTAATGATTTAGTTACAAAGATCACCAAATAAGATAAACACACAGTGAAATTTTTTAATGAACTAGAATTAACACATGCATGGGATAACACTGGGAGGTTGGTAGATAGGTCTACTTTTTACCAAATGTTATAATAAGTTTCAGATAATTTAAAGCATAGTTTACAAGGCTTAAATTTAAAAGATATTGAAGAAAATTTGAGTTCAATGAGGAAGAATTACACTAAGGTATAAGTCTTTTGGGTATGCTTCTAAGATACCAAACTAAGCATGCAAGGTTGATGGCACAAGTAGACAGGGTAAATAGATCGTCTCTTCTAGACATGAGTATAATATAACCACAACATGCTAGTGGATAAAAACACTATTAAGAGCTAGAGGATAAGAAGAAATTTTCTTCAACACCATATTCATTTTAGAATCTTAGACTCCACCCAATGCCTGGTCTTAACACTACCTAAAACTTTAGTTCCCACTAGTTTAGCAAGTGCATTGACTACAACTTCTAATTCAGCCCCAACTACAACTTTAGTTCTCCCTACCACTTCAACTCTAGTTATAAACTCAAGTACAAATACCACTTTATTTCAAGCTACCAATTCAACTCTAGTTACTAATTTAGTTCTAACCACAATAATGAGTAGTGCTATATAGCCACCAAGCCAACCTTAGTCGAACACTAATTTTTTATACAAATTTTTAATGTATTTATTTAAAATAACTATATTTGGTTTTCATCCATTTTATAATTGTTGCTAATTTGGCCTCCCAAGCCAAATTTTAACTCCTATAACCAAAAATTTTCCCATGACACCTATCCAAGATTATACATGGTGATCTTCATGCATTATGATGTCTTTTTTGTTCTCTTTTGTAATCATTTTAGCATTGTTCGAGGTGTCATGGTATGGGTTAGACACTCCTTAAGAGATCCTTATGTAGTAGCTATTTTGGGATCTTTGGATGATGTGCCAAGTTGTCAAGGTGGTCCTTGAGTGAGTGTAGGGGTGTCAAAGGTCTTTTGAATCCTAGAGTATGGTCCTTTCTTTGTTTGATAAAGTTAAGGTTTCTTCGCATAAGTTAAGGTAAATTAGGGAAATTAAGGTTTCTAGTTATCATAGTGTTTAGGCCTATTTTAGCCATTCTTTGAGAAGGGACCTTTGTTAGCATGATATAGGGGAGTCCAATCCTCTTTTAAGTCATAATTTGAATTCTAATGATGTATTCAAGGTCATTATCCATGATTTACATATTAAAACCTATTTCAAGCCTTGATTAAATCTTCAAGTCATCAAATGGTCCTTCAAAGTCTCATATGAGTCAATTTCACATTACAAACCTTTGGAAAAGTGGTGTCAAGGTGTCACATTATATTGGGAAGCATATTAAAAGGGCATCATTTCCATTCTAAGTCATAACAAGTTGTATTCATGCATAAAAGGGTCTATTTTAGAGGTCAAATACATCTTTCATCTACCGAAAAGGCCCCAAATGATTAGAAATATGACTTTTCAGCTTCCCCACTAGTATTATCTAATTTGAAATGTTTTTTGACCTAAAGTTTCCCTCCTCTCATTCTCCAATGGAATTTTAAGATCTAAATCATGAAAAATGTAGAAAAGAAGGAGTTTTATAGGCTTGTACAGATCTGTATAGTTAGGTCCATATAGAGGGATGCCAAAAACTTTATGAGGGTTCATGGTAGGTATCTTAGAGAATTTTCATGTCTAAAATATGCTAAACAAGTCAAAAACCATTTACCTTTCTTTATGAAGCTCCTTGGTAGCTTTGGATAACTAGTTAGGTTCTTGCAAAGTATGAATAAGATAGAGAAGATGTTGACTTGAGATCTGTTGATGTTTAAAATTGTGCTTTGTTTCAGACACCAACAATGGGAAGTTTCAAGATGTGGGACATGCGACTTGAAACAACCTCCAGATTTTTAAGAAGCTGGTCTCTTCTTTATATCAAGTGTTGGGGGAAAAGGGATGGGAATTTAAACAGAAACACAAATGTAAAGAAAGAAAATCTAACTATGGTGATGCGCCTGAATGTAATTTGACCTTAATCCTAAGCACAGTGAAACTATATGTAGGATTCATTTACATTTAAGAGTAAACATGTGCATGATCCATGTAAAAGATTGAAATAATAGAAATAGAGGCTCACGGCACAGACTTCTTTTGCTGAAATATAAAAATGTCAATGAAGGCATAGGGTTCAATCTTCTTAATTGAATTTTCTGATCACATAAGAGGCACAAAAACACATACAATTATGTAAACCTTCCAACTCAAGAAAATGAGACAAAAGCAAATGGAATTCCTAATCACAGTTCTAGAAAATCTACAGTCTAGACTACTTTTGCAAATGACACAAATAATATCAACAAAGGCATAGGGTTCAATTTCCTTATTTGAATCTTCTAGTCATACAAAAGGCGTGCATACACGTACAGTTATATAAACCTTTCAACTCAAGAAAATGAGACAAAAACAAATGATATTACTTAGCCACAACTCTAGAAAGTCTAAAACTTGTTACAATAATTCTATATTCAGAAATTCTCTCTTTCCGTATCTTCTTCTTTTGGCTGTATTTCTACTCCTTTCAATGAGGCTTGTGACTCCTGGCTTGACCCATCCCTAGCTTCTTGTCCTTCACCTAGTGTAGGAAAATTACCTATCTCTGGGCTAGATGCAGGGGAGAGATGACACCCATCCCATAGTTCTTCCCATCTTTCATCTGTGTCTACATTCTTGAAAGAATGGGTTATTTGACAAATTTCCTACCTATACTTCCAATAGGCCTCTATCTTCTCAGTATCCCAATCTTTATTCTTTAATGCTCTCCTTAAGCCAGAAGTCATTCTGAATTTAGGATCATACTCTCTTTGCTTAACATAGAATGTCTCCCATGGCCTATTCTGTGGAAGTGGCAAGTATGTTAACTCAACATAAAATCCAGGATTATCTTCCCTAGGATTTTTCTTGGTTTCCCAAAAAGGGAGACCTTCATGCGCAATTTTGGTTTCAACCCTGTGAGTCCTTACCCAGGAGGCTATGAAATTGTTTGGGTCATAAACCCATTTGTCTTCAACTAACAGGAACCCCAGGAAGGCTAGCTTTCGAAGCAGCAAAATTTTAACGTCCCTAGATTCTAAAACTATGTTTCCTGCCATCCACGAGAGATCAAACATCTTCCTCTTCTGTTTCCTAGAACCATAATCATTGTCTACCATTGACACTTGCTTGGTGACCTCTAAAAATGCTAACTTAAGAGTTAGAATCTTTAGTAGCAACATTGGTTCCCCACAAAAACCATGAACTCTTAGAATCGTATGGTGGGATCCAAAGTAGAAGTCACACGGAATTGGGCAACTGGCCAAGAGGTTTGAAACACTGGGAAATAATCTGTTCATGACTGGTTCAGGGCTGAGGTGGTAAAGAGAAGGGGTAACAAATAGTTCCCAAAAATCATATGGGTCACTAGTCCTTGATAAAACATGTGTCCATGCAGACACAAGAATGGTCCTTTAGGGGTCAAAACTTGGGTCATACATGTCCAAATGCATATGTTGGGTGAAGAGGTCAGCGTTCTAGTATAGCATGAGGTGAAACAAATAAGAAGAGTACCTAAACACTCCTTTGGATTTGTGTTGGGCCAGTTGCTCCACCATTGAAAAAGCAATTTGCTCTAAAAAGTTGAGCTGATATTCCTAGGTCTTATCGACGGTCTTCAACCTAAAGAGGATAGCCATTTGCTCTACGTAAACTACCATATCATCTTTCATGCTGAAGATGAAAGCCATCATGGATAGTGCATCTTGGCTAACTTGTGTGAATTGGCCTCTTACTGTAGGGAGTGTGGGCACAGTAGTGTTGTCATCGCTCATTTGCAATTCAGTTCTTAAGAACCTTAACTAGGTATTGACATTAGCCCACATCCTTTGCATTTTAGCAATAGTGGGAAACATTTCTATACTATAATGGTGTAGGGATAACATATCTTTGATGGCATGCAATGTGATTTACATCATGAAAGGACCTTGCTAAATGGTGTATGAGGGTGCATGGAGCTAGTCTGCACATAATCCAACCAAGTCGGGGCATGGATGCACATCTGGAACAAGGAACTATGTCAGTTGTGAGGTCCATAGCCTCATGGTGAATGTCTCATACTGCCCTACTCTGGCCCTTTAAAGGCACCTTTGATGTGCCCTTCTCTAAGGTTTTTATTGCTAGCTCTTTGCAAGATTGGGTCCATGATTCCATCCGCATAATCCTTTACTTTTGCTAGGTCACTGGCCTGACCAACCTCTAGAATTTTGTTCCTTGGATAGGCTTTCAATGGTTGTGCGATATCTGAAGCATATGACTTACTTGCCGAAAACCTATCAAGGGATTCATAAGTCCTAGCTCTTTGTTGTGAAGATGATGCTCCTTCCATCTCTATGTCCTCTTTGTGGTAACTGGTATGAACCCTTTGCAAATAGAAACACTCTCACTGAAGCAAATTTAATAGGCGCTAATTTTTTTTTGTAAGTAGCAAGATATTTTCTCATAAATGCAGGAATGCTTGAGAGTTGGTATACTTTAACTCTTGCTAAGAGCTATTTATTGACCTATCAAGTCTCAAAATGGCATTAAACTCAGATAATCATTAGCAAATCCCACTCAATCTTCTTGGGATAGCGAGATAAACATGTTATGCAAGTGGTAGTGCAAGGTACATTGGAGATTTCTAAAGATTTGGGGAAACATTCAATGTGTCAAGGATTTGAAGAATTTGAAAACTTTCTGAACCACCGATAATGTGTTCAAAGAACACTTATTTAAAAGAAAAGCGGGAAAACAACAACAGGAAAACAAAGCAAGAAAATAGAAAAAAATGGAAAGGGAAACTACCTATCTACATTAATGAAGCATCTTTATCTCCCTCCTGGATCAAATGCAGAATTTCTAAATTTTCTCTCACTACAAGCCATCTTATGTTGCCATACAAGTGATTGAATTGGGTATGGCTTTGGTGAATTGCCTTCGGTGTATGCCTCATTGATTTTCCTATATTTAAGTGAGTCTGAGTCAAACATGCTTTCGACATATATAGACTCTTCTTGTTCTTAGAAGCTCATCGAATATCTGCTCTTGATATTGGCATGTCTTACCAGGAAATCAATTAATGACTTAATTCCTTCTGCTTCAAACTCTGGTTCTACTACATGACCATCCTCCTTAATAACTTCAAAATTACCAATATTTTGAAAGGAAAATTTTGAAAGTTTGCAATAATTTTGTGCATGCAATTCTTATCTATAACCGGTTCACAGCTATCTGGAAAAATGATATAACCAGACTCAATGATTTCAAGCAAATCATTTAAATCATGGTCTAGGAATCATCCATGCTCTTCCTCATCATCTTGCAAAGTAAGAAGAAAGTTATAGATTATTTCTTCATCAGGGGTCAAAATATATGCCTATGATTTCTCACTAGGAATCTGAAATTCATAAGAGACCCGAGGATTAATAGAAGAGGTATCTTTTGACTTTTCTTCTTCCAAAACATTTGGAATTCTATGATCCTCATCAAGTATAATGTAAGTGCCCAAACCAATGGAGTCATAATTTCCAAATGGGTCACTTTGCATCATAGCTAATAAATGATCATTTTCTTCTTCTTGATTATACCCAGTCCATTCACCTAGCTCTTCGACAAAGACCTTCTCTTCTTATTCATCATGGCATGGGATGCCTCTAACTTTATAATGGGCTCATTAGTGATGTGATCTTTATGTAATGGTTTAGACAATATCTTCATCTTTGAACCATATTGGGTTCTTAAAATGAGATGAGACCAATCAAGGGACATATATCCCCCTATTTTGGCTGTAAAGTCTCTTGACAAACATAAGCCAAAAACATGAGGTATATCTATCACTACTACATCTTGATTTACAATTATATTTGGAAAAACATATAATTGTAATTGGATTTGTTTGATTCTCCCTATGGTTTTTACTATTTTTCCATCTAGCTGCATAACTCCTTTTGTAAGGGGTTCATATTTTATTTTCAAAGCATCAACTATTTGCTTGGGCATCACTGTAGTACTAGCTCCTGAATCTATCAATGCATTATGCAAGAGTTTCTTTCCAACTATCAGAGTCAAATAGAAGGGCACTAGTTTGGATTTACTTACTTGTGCTGCATCATTCACAAAGGCTATTATCTTCAAAGGAACTGTATCTTTGAGCTTTTCTTTTCCAACAGTTCCTTCTTTGGTAATAGTACCTTTGGGCACTGCTTGGCCTTGCAGAGCTTCTTGTAGTAGTGTCTTCTGTTTAGGAATAGCCAATATATCCCATATTGATACTTGTGCTGGAGTCTTCTTCAATTGATCCACTACATTTATCGATCCCAAAGATTGAGTTCTTTGAACATAAATATATCTTGTTTTTTCTTGAATTTGGGTAGGAGTCCCTTGATTTTACACCGATTGAGGCACTTCTTATCTGACAGCAGTGTTTCTTTATCCTTGAAATGGAGGATTATTCATGACTTGACCATTTACAATCTCAGGCTGTTCCACCATTCTCCTCTTTGATCTGGTGTAATAATCAAATTGCACCACTGATCTTTGGGAGGTAGATGCTTCATTCAAGAAAACTGATTCTTCATCTTCAACCCATAAGAACAAAGCATGTTCTGGGGCTATTTCTTCCTCTTGTTTCAAGGACATTCCTTGCATCTAAGCCACTAGGACTAAATTTTGCATACCAAAAGACTGATAGGCTTGATTGTCACTAGAACTTGCAAACTGACCATCCATTCTTCTTTGCTCTACTACTTTTTGTTGTAGATTACCCATAGGACAATCTCTAGGTGTATGAGCATTATTGCAAGGGAAACACCAGGCATTAGTATTATCCACATAGTTATTTTGTCCTAGAATAATATCCCTATTTGAATTGGGAGGGATAGTCTGTGAGGGTGTGGGGACTGCAACCAATTGGTTTACTGGCTGATGATTAGTTTATCTTGGAGGGCCCTGATATTGGTTTGGCTAAGATGAAAATCTGTTTCCTTGATAGCCTTGATATGGAGGCTTAGAGAAAGTATTCTGCTATCTTTTTATATTGATCAGTGCATTGGAAAATGTCCTTAGGATATTCTTTATATCATCCATCTCAGATGACTGAGCAGGGATATGTTCTTTCATAGATGGTCGAGGGTAAGTGTACATAGACATAGGTGGGCTTACAGATTTAGGAACTTCTTGAGGTAATGGCAAGAAAATTTCTTTGAACATGGGCATGGGAGGCCTTAGAGGTAACTTTCTAGCATCTATTAAATGATTCTCAGCTCTGACCACATATTCATAAGCCTCTGGCAAAGTGTGTCCTCCAAGTGACTGAATCATAATAGATATATTTTAATTCAAAGCCTTAAGATAAAACACTATGGCCATACCTGGTAATGGTCTAGCTGTAACAGGGATTCTGTCCCAAGTCTTTTAAAATTTGGAATTGAAGTTAGTCATAGCTTCTTATGGTCCCCTTTGAATGGTAATTAACTACTGTAACAAAGAAGACTTATCCCCCTTCTCTGCAAATCTTTCAAAGAATAGATCTCTGAGCTGATCCCATGTAGATATGGTATTTGGGGTCAAAGACCGATACCATTCTAGAGCCTTTCCTTTAAAAGAAGTTGCAAATAATCTTATGGCCACATTTTGTTGTGTGACAACATGTATAACACAGACATATGATACATCTTGAAGATGTTCCTGAGGTGTTTTAAAGTCTTGCCCACTGAATTTGGGTAGAGCTTTTAGGGCATTCACTGGGATAGGATCCCAAATGGTTGGTGGTGTTGGGAGGATTAAGGGACTACCAGTGTTCTAGCTTGCATAATTTCTTGGGGGTATAGGGGCTCCCATATTTGCTCTTGGTATTGGTACCAACTGGTTAGCTCTTCTTCTTAGACTTGTTACCAAAGGCGGTAAAATAATACCTAGATTTGTAGCAAATTGTGATCTGGTTACTGGCCCACAACTTTGACTCCTTGTAGCTCTCTGGTTCATATGGTCTTGAAAGAAACTTCAAGACTGGTCCCACTAGGTGTGCCAAAAACTATTGATGTTTAAAATTGCACTTTGTTTTAGACACCAACAATGGGAAGTTTCAAGATGTGGGACATGTGACTTGAAACAACCTCTAGATTTTTAAGAAGCTGGTCTCTTCTTTATATCAAGTGTTGGGGGAAAAGGGATGGGAATTTAAATATAAACACAAATGCAAAAAAAGAAAATCTAACTATGGTGATGTGCATGAATGTAATTCGACCTTAATCCTGAGCACAATTAAACTATATGTAGGATTCATTTACATTTAAGAGCAAACAAGTGCATGATCCATGTAAAAGATTAAAATAATAAAAACAGAGGCTCACAACATAGACTTCTTTTGCTGAAATATAAAAATGTCAACAAAGGCATAGGGTTCAATCTTCTTAATTGAATTTTCCGATCATATAAGAGGCACAAAAACATGTACAGTTATGTAAACCTTCTAACTCAAGAAAATGAGACAAAAGCAAATGACATAGATAATATCAACAAAGGCATAGGGTTCAATTTCTTTATTTGAATCTTCCAGTCATACAAAAGGCACAAAAACACGTACAGTTATATAAACCTTTCAACTCAAGAAAATGAGACAAAAGCAAATGATATTACTTAGCCACAGCTCTAGAAAGTCTAAAAATTGTTACAATAATTCTATATTCAAAAATTCTCTCTTTTCATATCTTCTTTTTTTGATGATGATCCCTGCACTCCTCTTTATAGCCTTAGATCTCTCATTCCACCGCCTCCTTTCCCGTGTAACTGTCTATTCCACCTTTATCTCACAGGGGAAAAACAAATGGTGCTTTTAATGTTTGTAGGCCCCAAAAATTTACCAGGTGAACTGCTTCATCTACTAGAAATAACTCCCACTGAGTTTCCCTCCAGATTGTCCACGTGTTCCCAAACTTACAACCCAAATTAAACTCAAACTGAGTTGGAAGTGTCTATACAGGACCCTCTATTCTATTGAAACAGAAGAGGACACTTAGTCAATTTCCTTAAAATCTATTTATTTCTTAGGAGACATCAGAGAATGACACTTGGCACTTTCCAAAACTTTTAACGAAGACATGCAAAACTTTCTGCTTTCCCTATATTCTTACTATATCGTGCTCAAGAACGTTCTACCTCTAACACTTGTCGCAATCCACTTCTTTGATACTTAATGACTTAAAGAAATAAGAATCACTACATTTGTTGCCTGAGTAACCTTTAAAAGGGGCATGGAGATAGGTGGCAAACTCTACCTCTTTTCAACAAATGACATGTGGCAATCTCCACTGCTTTTCGCTATGTTGTGGAAGTGTTCAGGATGCATGCTAGGCTCCTATGGATGGTGACACTTGGTAGCTTCCGCAGACTTTAGAAATAAGACCTAGGACCCACCATAGTCTTTATTCGGCAATGAAACTTTGAAAAAGATCTTTCGGATGTCGACACGTGGTGACTTTCATTGCTTCTGAGAATAGAGTAGAAAGGGGCTCAGTTGATAACACTTGGTGGCCTCCACTTGAATGGTTTGGTTGCACTTTACTTGCCCTCTAAAAGGGCACTTGTCCTTTGGTCTTTGGGATGCTCATTTGATCTTTGGGATGCTCCTTTGAACCAAAAATGGTTCAATGGTTCAACGGTTCAACACTGTGCACCGTTTACACATAACTTGAGGTATTGAACCAAAAATATTGAACTAAGGCATTGAACCACCTTATTTAACTAAGGCATTGAATTGATTTATTTTAGATGCCGACATGTGGTGACTTTCACTTTCTTTTACAAAAGAAATCTAGAGCCTTCTACGATTTCCACTTGGTGCTTTCTGCCTCATCCTAATACTTAGCTTGTTGAAGACCTTTGCTAAAAAATAAATGGAACGCGGGTGCCGATATGAAACGCAGATACCAACACATGGTGCTTTCCACTGAGTTTCTATTGAACACATGGCATGTCCCGACCAACCTATAGGAAAAATGAAAGGTGCCTCAGATGATGCCACTTGGAAACTTTTGCTTGATTTTGACACTTAGCCAAAAATTGAAACAAATGAATCAAGTGGGAAATAGAACCCGTGTTCTATTTTTGAACCTTGCCATCAAAGACCAAGGTATGTGGGAACAAAATTTGTAGTGCATGACTAAAAATCAAAATGCAATTTAGAGTAAAAATGGAAGAGGGTGCAGTTTCAATTAGCTTCAGAGGAAGAGACAGACACCTCACAATGCCAATTACAGGGTACTATAATTGCTCCTCAAGTAATTACTACTCCTCCCTCTCCTTCTCAGCCTATTTCTTCCCCTATCATGTCTACCTCTCCCATTTCTCAATTCATCCCATCAGTACCACCTCAGGCCTTAACATTACCCTATTTCTCCCCTTTTACTCCCAAGAAACCTTTCCCTCAGATTGCCCATAGCCAACAATTGGCTATTCAATATGGTCTACCACAGGGACATCCTTTTGTGGGTGGGCACATTGCCTCTCCTCCCACCTTCCAAACCTAAATAGATGTTTCTAGGAAGGCAAGGGAAGCCCGAAGAGAGAAAAAGAGGACAAAGGAAAATAAAGCACTGGCTACAATGCATCTACGGTCACAATTTGACCCAATTTAGCAACAATTGATGGTGACTCATTTGTCACCAAATGTAATAAAGCCAATGGAGTAGATGTAGCTAAAAGATTACATGATGAATGCTGTGGCCATCGACATGTCCCTTTTCAGACCCCAGGATAGAATTGAGCTATTGACCAAATCCACTTTTGTAGTCACTGAAGACTATTTGAAGACATCGAGGAGGCTACAAAAGATGGAGGCCAATTTGGCCAAAGAGAAGGCAAATTGTAATAGTTTGACCACAAAAATTGATAGAAAGGATAATGAAATAGCAAATTTGAATAAACAGTTGAAAGAGACTATTTCTCTTTAGATTCACTAGGTAGTCCAGGCCCAAAATGATTCTTTAAAGGTAGAGCTCACATAGATAAAGGCTGCGATGGGGACCCTGAGGTAGGAAAAAGCAGAATGGCAACACAAGCTACTAACCAAATAAGATAATATTGTAGCCATTTAAGCCCAGTTCCAAGTAGAGCAATAGAAAGTGACACAACTAACACTGGATCTGGCTAATAGGCCAAGCAATGTTAGAGTGATAAAACTAGTAAAGGAGCTCTACGAATCCATGTGGAAAAGAATCTCCTCAGAGATTATTTAGCTCAAGCCTTCTCTCACCTTCCTGTTAAACACACAAAAATTATGTGAAAAGGTGGGGGATTTAGTGAAGAACACTCTGACTACAGTTTTTGATAGAGTAATGGACTCTCAAACATTGCTGCAGAAGCTCTATGATGCTTCAGATGCGACATTGGTAGCCGCAAGAATCACTGATAGAATGGTCATCGCAAAGAGAGTCAATGAGGTTCTTAGTCATAATTCTACAGCCAATAGTTGTAGAGAGCTCCTCAAAATCATGAAAGAAGGCATTAGTGAAATGAAGCAACATATTGAAGATTTATTGCGATTAGGTCTTCCTTCTCCATTTGTTGATGATAACACGGTGCTAATAGTTGATCAAATTAAACCATTGCTGCTGGCCAAATAGAATGATCAAATAATTTTTCAAAACTTATGGGATGATTCCTCAGTCTCAGAAGTAGAAGCTGTTCTGGTTTCTGTTTCCCAGCTCAAATTCAAATTGAAGGCTACAGTTTAGATTTTGCAAAATTTTTTGCACAAGGATATTATTAACCTTGATTTAGCCTTCAATGAATTACAGAACAAGCAAGGGTTATCTGACCATGAGTGGTCCACCTACCAGACAACATTGTTGAAGCTGTAAAATTTTGCAATTTTGATCTAATGGGAGTGTGGTTTCTTTTTGAGCAGGCTCAAAAGCCCTTGGGGTCACCAATAACTGTAGAGTAAAATTTTTACTCTACATTGCATTCCAATTTTTAGTCATGCGCTACAAATTTTGTTCCCACATACCTTGGTCTTTGATGGCAAGGTTCAAAAATAGAACATGGGTTCTATTTCTTGCTTGATTCATTTGTTTCAATTTTTGGCTAAGTGTTGAAATCAAGTGGAAGCTGCCAAGTGGCATCGTCTAAGGCACCTTTCATTTTTCCTATAGGTTGGTCGGGACATGCCACATGTTCAATAGCAACTCAGTGGAAAGCACCACGTGTTAGCATCCACGTTTCATATCAGCACCCGCATTCTATTTATTTTTTAGTGAAGGTCTTCAACAAGCTAAGTATCAGGATGAGGTAGAAAGCACCAAGTGGTAATTGCTGAAGGCTCTAGATTGATTTTGTAAAATAAAGTAGAAGTCACCACGTGTTGGCATCCAAAATAAAGTAGTTCAATGCCTTAGTTAAATAAGGTAGTTCAATGCCTTGGTTCAATATTTTTGGTTCAATACCTCGAGTTATGTGTAAACAACATGCAATGTTGAACCGTTGAACCATTAAACCATTTTCAGTTCAAAGGAGTGTCCCAAATATCAAAGGAACATCCTAAAGACTAAAGGACAAGTGCCCTTTTTGAGGGCAAGTAAAGTGTAACCAAACTATTCAAGTGGAGGCTGCCAAGTGTCATCAACTGAGGCCCTTTCTACTCTATTCTCAGAAGCAACAGAAGCTACCGTGTGTCGACATCTGAAATATCTTTTTCAAAGTTTCATTGCTAAATAAAGACTATGGTGGGTCTTGGGTCTTATTTTTGAAGTTTGTAGAAGCTGCTAAGTGTCACCATCCATAGGAGCCTAGCATGTGTCCTAAACACTTCCACAACATAGCAAAAAGCAGCGGAGATTGCCACATGTCATTTGTTGAAGAGAGGCGGAGTTTTCCACTTGTCTCCATGCCCCTTTTAAAGGTTGCTCGGGCAAGAAATGTGGCGAGTCTTATTTTTTTAAGTCGTTAAGTATCAAAGAAGCAGATTATGACAGGTGTCAGAGGTGGAACGTTCCTGAGCAGGATATAGTAAGAATATAGGGAAAGCAGAAAGTGCCGCATGTCTTCATTAAAAGTTGCGGAAAGTGCCAAGTGTCATTCTCCAGTGTCTCTTAAGAAATAAGTATATTTTTAGGAAATTGACTAAGTGTCCTCTTTCGTTTCAATAGAATAGAGGGTCCTGTATAGACACTTCCAGCTTAGTTTGAGTTTAATTTGGGCCGTAAGTTTGGGAACGTGCAGACAATCTAGAGGGAAACTCAACGGGGGTTATTTCTAGTAGATGAAGCAGTTCACCTGGTAGATTTTTGGGGCTTGCAAACATTTAAAGCACCGTCTATTTGTCCCCTATGAGATAAAGGTAGAATAGACAGTTGCATAGGAAAGGAGGCAGTGGAATGAGAGATTTGAGGCTATAAAGAGGAGTGCAGGGATCATCATAAAAAAAAGAACATACGAAAAGAGAATATTTCTAAATATAGAATTATTGTAACAAGTTTTAGACTTTCTAGAGCTATGGCTAAGTAATATCATTTGATTTTGTCTCATTTTCTTGAGTTGAAAGGTTTATACAACTGTACATGTTTCTGCGCCTTTTATATGACTGGAAGATTCAAATAAGGAAATTGAACCCTATGCCTTTATTGATATTATCTGTGTCATTTGCAAAAGTAGTCTAGACTGTAGATTTTCTAGAACTGTGATTAGGATTGTCATTTTCTTTTGTCTCATTTTCTTGAGTTGGAAGGTTTACATAACTGTACGTGTTTCTGTGCCTCTTATGTGATCAGAAAATTCAATTAAGAAGATTGAACCCTATGCCTTTGTTGAAATTTTTATATTTCAACAAAAGAAGTCTATGCTGTTAGCCTCTATTTCTATTATTTTAATCTTTTACATGGATCATGCACTTGTTTTCTCTTAAATGTAAATGAATCCTACATATAGTTTCACTGTGCTCAGGATTAAGGTCAAATTACATTCAGGCGCATCGCCATAGTTAGATTTTATTTCTTTGCATTTGCATTTTTGTTTAAATTCCCATCCCTTTTCCCCCAACATGACATAAAGAAGAGACCAGCTTCTTAAAAATTTGGAGGTTGTTTCAAGTCGCATGTCCCACATCTTGAAACTTCCCATTGTTGGTGTCTGAAACAAAGCACAATTTTAAACATCAACAAGATCTTGTCCAAAGGAAGGGGGTATAATGGCCTTACAATCTTGGGAATTATTTTTAAGATTGACCCCTTGTGCTTTATGAACAAACATTAAGAACTCAAGTAAATAGATTTGTATTCTTCATCTACATAGGGTCAAGAATGGAATAATTTCAATGTATTTATGGCCTAGTTAAAGAAAATGGTAGTTGTGTGTGATTTTTTCAAGTCCTCAAGGTCCTTAAATGGAATTATACACCCTTAGTTCACACACATGAGCCTATAAGATCAAGAAACATCCAAGTTATTACAAGCTGTAGACTGTAGGCAAGGTTCCCTTGATGAGGAAGGATCTTCAATGCACATCTATGGAAAAATAACAATGGTTTGAGGTTGAAATATGGTTTCCTAAGATCATTAAAGTATTATTGATTCCTTAATAAAATTATGGTCAAATGAGCCTTCAAATTCTTTAATATCTTGCCTTCAAATGGAAATGACTACTTGCACGTTTGAGCTTCATTACAAATATGAACTGAATGTTCATGGTGATGGCTGTTTGAGGGCATTAGAGCACCATAGAGGCAATAGAGGTGACATGAACACATTAAAGAGTCTCTTTTAATGAAATATTAAACCTCCTTATGGATCCCAAGGTCAAGAAACCATCAACTAGTCCTCTAATGCCTTCATAGACCTGTTTAGCAGAGGCTGAGGTTTATTAATAGGGTTTAAGGTATTTGTGGAGTCCGAAGTTTCATTTTTCTCCCTTCATGTGTCTAAATAAACAATTATAAATGTCCTAACCTATTGAGTGTGTGAATAAGGGTGCCTTGGGTCCCCATAAGTGAATTTGAGCATGAATCTACAATCCATATGAACCTCTCAAGGAACCTCTACCATCTAATGGTCTTATTAAGCCATCTCACCCCATAATAGGCCTTGGTATCTAAAAATAAAAGATTCATAGGATGTATCATCATTATATATAGTTATAAACCTTTATGCCTAAGGCTAAGCCATAGAGGAATGATTAAAATAATATAATAAACCATAAAAAACTATTGGGACTTTGAAGGAAGGGTCTATTCAAGTATGGATACTATTGACAAAATATTGACCGAGCTTAAGATATCAACTCAAACACAGTCTCCAAAAGTTCTCCTAGACCACCATACTACTAAGTCTATGCAATTTAAGGATGGACCATGTGTTACAAATATGATTATTTTAAGTGGGGGCATTGAGATCTAAAAAAGGCCAATTGGGACTAAAACATAACATGGAAACACTCCTTTTTATCAAGGTCCTATTTAAAGACCCCCTTAATAGTAAACATACCTACATCACCACACACAATACTATGATTTTATATTAGGAGAAAAAAATATGGTGAGATGAAAATAAGGAGGTTTAGAGGGTTATAAGGAGCAACAAGAGGTCATTAACACACTGATGTCACCTAAGTAAACAATGAAACATTAAATCACCTCTCAAGTCTCTCACACATCCAAATATGACAAGTAAATATTAGAAGCAAAATCACTGGGGGGTGAATTATTTGCCTAACAAAATTCATTTAATTCCACTTAAGCATACATGAACCATTCAAACAAACATGAACATCTAGCAAAGTATATGCAACCATACAAGATCATGAAACAAGATAACACATTACATATGTGAGAAAAATTCAAGGGGAATAAAAACCACTAATCTATACAAATGGAATTTAGTCTTATAATATAAAAACCAATATGTATTTAAGCACGAACTCCACATGGAACACTAACCCTAACTAGTCAAGCACCCACTCAACTAGGATTTAACAAGCACCAACTTGTAAGGAGGCACCAACCCTCTAGATAAATCAACACCAAATAAAAAACATAAAACTCTTAATCACCTTAATTTTTTTTTCTCACATAATATATGAAGATCACCTTCTTTATCTCTTCTCACTCTTCTATCTCTCTCAAACTGCCTTTAAGGCTTCTTTGCTTAACTAGGTTTCTTCAAGATAGATTAGGTTATATGACCTTAATATTCATATACAATACCATTTTTATATATTAATTATAGTTTATATACACCCCTTTAATGGTATAAAATACATCCTTATACTAAAAAATGTGATATATCATTTGCATATGCTCTTCTTGCATAGATAGGCCTAAAATTGCCTTATATATACCATTCCTTGTTTATATGCCACTTAGTTAGCTACTTACCCTTAAATTCTTAGGTAATCCATGGAATAGGTCTTATGAAATATAATAAACATGTTTAAAATGAATATTGTGTCCCTTTTGGTCTATCATAACTCTATTAGACCTCATTTCACTTTTAGGTCTCATGGAGACTTATTCCATTAGGTCTACTTTAGGACACATTACACTTTGCCTTCCTTGAAACACTTTAAAAATCCAAAAATGGTAGGAAAATATCATATAAAAAGTAAATATACCATCATTAATGTCTTCTAGGCTAAATAATATATTTTACAACAAATCACTACTTGAAATCCCTCATTAATACTCAGTCTTATTAGGCCTGTATACACCAAAAATTTACCTTTTAATACTAAATATCAAACTCACTTAATCCACTAAATTATGATCAAAAAATTACATAGATATAGTCTATATGACCTCATAGTCATCACCATATGCTTTAAATACTTTAACTTAGGGTAAAAAGGCTTATACTCATCTCTTTAGGACGCTCACTTAGAACTACCAAAATTATAAAAAGCTAGTCATGAAACTACTTGACATATATAAAATAAAAGGATACTATAAGTGATTATAAATACATTAAAAATATTATATAACATATTTATAACAACCTCAATCATATAAACCATAATCTCTAATATCAAACATTGGTCTTGCAGACTGATCTTCTAACCTTATCTCACACAGTCTTGCATGATCTAGACAATCCATTTTGACTTGAAATTTTCAACCTCTTACACTAAATTAAAAGATTTAAAAAATAATTTCAAGTCACAAAAAACAACACCATATTCATTAGATACTTCAAATTAGGACATAGAGCCTCAAACTCATCACTGTAACTTACTCAAAACTGCCAGTTTACCTTAAAGCACAATCATAGTGATATTGACCTTCAACACCTGTGTAAACACATTAAAAGAATATTTATGCATTAAAAATATTATATGACATCTCCATACCATCTTTAAACATAAACATCATATGGTCTAGTGGTAACTATTGGTCTTACAGGTCAATTTGTTAACCTCACTATACATAGACCTAACTGAGTCAAATAAGTCATTTTGGATTCATCATTTTCACCATTATACCTAAATTATAAGATTTATACCAAGAATTAATAGCACATACCAGTCCTAAAAAACATCTCCATGAACTTATTTTCATCACTATGTCATGATAACACATTCAAATTCATTGTCTCACTGCTACCTAGGTTTTTTCACTATTTGCACCATTTAGCCTATTAGCAAATGGCTAACTTGGATGAATAGTTAAAAATAATTGAGGGTTATAATATATATATAAAACTTCATGTACATAAAACAAGAGTCTCTATCTTCTTCTTCCATCCATTTTCTTATTATGTCTAATGCAACTTTTGACTTCTATAGTAATTTCTTCATAAACAAGTCTGTAACTCAACATTTTCTCTCCTCTCTCTAAAAAATATCACATAGATGTACCTAGGAGAGTCCAATACAATATAAAATAGATTATATAATCATAAAAATCCAATTTGGGCACTTTTGATCAATATATTTAACATCAAGTCCTCATAAGGGTTCTAAGAGGGTTTAAACCTGTTTTCATTCTTAACAATCATTCATAAAGCATAGCCCCTTAATCCGAAAAATAATGCATAGAATTTTAAAATGAGACCATTCCCCATCTACCATGACTATCTTAGGTTCCCATTCAAATGTTTAACAATCTAATGATCACAAGTAAATCCTTCTTGAGTTGAGAACCCTTCATTCTGAGCACTTGAGAGACCTCAAAACCACTTTTCATATCTTATCCTTAAAACTATGACCTAAAAATGCACAAAAAATCTTGAAAAAACATACATAACCTCTGAAAATTATTAAATGAGATAAAACACATTGAAATCTGATCATGACCATTCATTAGGTTACTCTCTCTCTCTCTCTCTACTCTCTTAAACCTTGACCTGCAAAGCACATTAGGCCTTAAAACTAATTTTAATGCCTTTTTCCATGAAATCTCCACCTCAATCACATACTCAATAAAAATTTATCATGCTTAAAAAATTCCATACATCCTTCACATGCCTTGACACTAGATCATGATACCTCAATAGGCCAGTCATGGTCTAGGGGTGGTCAAGGTATAGACTTATCTTGAAGGTCTTACCCCTATAGGATCACCTTGAGACTCTCATGAGTGATATAATTACTCAAATACATGATAAATAAACCTAATACAACCAATCATTCCTATTTTCATCCATCTTACAAAGTCACCATACTCATATTTACTCACAAGGACTTTACATGCCATGACTAGGCTTCTTAAACACTTGAAACTTGATAACTGACCTTGAAAAAATTATGAAAGTATATAAAATTTAATTACATGATCAAATTATGTAAAACAACCTATCAAAATATTTTTTTCACATACATCACCAAACTTCACTATGCACACCTTCTCATAGGGTCTAGACTAGGCTTCTCAAGACACCTTGTACTCAAGAACTAGTACTCAAACATGCTTACCTTAATGAATAAAATAAGAAATATATTTATAAAACACTCTCACACTAATAAAACATTCTATTTTTTATCAAAATTATTTCATGACCTCATAACCATGCTTCAATGCTCACTTGACCATCATACCTCTTTGTGACAATCAGGACTCACAAGATGAAACAACAACCTCAATGAAATCAATGCAATCTTAGTGACATCAATGATAACTAAAAAATATCCTTAATCATGAATAATAATATGAAATAATAACCTCAATTATCACTCACCATGCACCTTCACAAGATGTACCCTTTTGACATCAATGACAACATGCCAACACTACTACCTACAAGCCTAACTATAGATAGAGAGGAAGTTGAACATCGGTCCTATTAAAGGTGTATTCAAGGTGATAATAGATTAAGTGGGGTTGAAACTACATAAAAAATATGAGAGATGATAATAAATGGAGAAGAAGTTTCCATGAAAAAGAGACTAACCATACACACAACCAAAAATGTAGGAGTGTCACCTATAGGCATGGTCATTAGCAAGAGAGTGAAAGTGTGAGAAATATGAAAAGAGATGAAGTGTAAGGATGAGAGAAAAAAATATTTACTTTTTTCCTAAGGTTCTCACCCTATAGTGAATCCTTTGGTCCTTTGAGATAGGAGAGAGAGGGTTTTTAATGGCTTAATTAGGCCATTAGGCCTAAAACTGATAGTGCAGACATAGGCATAAAAGTTGAAGACATTGCATGTTTGGAGGATATTAAATTATTAAAATAATCATAGGGGGAAGTGAGGAAGAAATAACAAATTTTTCTAGGATGGTTAGAACCTTAATTTTAGGAAAAAGGGCACTAAACCAATCCATTAGGGCTACACAAGCCTGGTTGTTCATAAACCCTGAGCATGAATGTGAGAGGTATGTAAAAATCAGGGTTAAAGGAAGTCCTATCAAAAAAGTGTTATAAATTCATGAGAACATGTCATATGAGGTCCCTAATCCATGAACACTGAAGATGGAGATAAAATAATACTTAAGCCCTAGGTCTCTAACATGACTAACTCTAAATATTCAGGCTGGTCAATGAACTTAGGGCATACTTATAAGAGAGAAGGATTGAGATGGTGGTCAAGGAAATTGAGGTAAATTGAAAGAGATGGAAATTAGTTATACAAGGGTGCTATGATGATGTCAAAGTTACCAACTCACCTACAGGTAGCTCAAACTCAATTTGGGCCTATAAGGCTTAATACCATATTTAAGCCTCAAAACCCCAACCTCCTCTTTATGGCATATCTAGAACCCAAAGAAAAATTAAGGCCATAAAAGGAAACGTGAGTATGATATAGGCCTTTAGGAAGGTGTCTTGGATGAAGGAAAGTAAAGGAAGTGTCAAATCTAGTCTTAATACCTCTCTCAAACTGTACTATCTTAGTCTGCCATGTCAAGTTGCCAACTCCAATGCTCATATATTACATGGCACGAGTCAGGCCTAATTATCTTATGGGGATATGGGGACCCCTGTAAACTCAAAATACATGGAGTAAATATTTTTAGTAAGATTCCCAACTTTATGAATAATCCTTAACACTACAACCTGCACAAAATACCTAGCAAAGAGCTTAAAGGCCACCAACTTTCAGTTAGTACTCACCATAAAAAGTGCATGATACTAGGATAAATTAAAGGGGTTTATAGGGGTATGTGGGCTCAACATACATGGATATAAGTTTTGGGTTTGAGGCCTATACTCTATAAACCATCATTAAGATGGTTGGCCACTAAAACCCTGCATAAACCCTAATTCAGACTTGATGGGAGAAAACCTCAATAATTTTCACCCAAATGCATTTAAATTATTGGGAAGACAAAATAATCACATAATTAACTTTTAGGAGGTCCCATCCATGGCATTTATTTGTATGGAGAGTTGTACAAACCCACAAAAAACTTTATTTTTCAAGTTTTTTTGTATTTTCAAGGTGTAGAGTTATAGGAAAGGTTTTAGACCATGGATTAGGTTATTTTGAGGCATATTTCACCTTATAAAATTATAAAACACTCAAAAAATATTCCTAAAAAATATCTTATAGGTCTGCACCAAATAGGCAGTCCAGAAAAGCTAGTAAAAGGTAACCTAGTCACCTAGATGGGAAAAGTTACAGGTGTATACTATTAAGAAAGCACATATAATTATGTAAAATTTTCATTGAAGTTTATATCATTCTCATTTATCTATTATAAAGTTTTTATTCATATTTCATGGCCACCTAAGCAACAAACATTAAGGGACTAGGCCCAATTGCCTAGTAGGCCTACCTGATCAAATAAGAGAGGATGAGTTTAGGCATAAAGGTATACCAAGGGAGTAATTTTAGGATCATAAAACCATGTAAATATATCATTAATGTGATCATACACACTTCCCATTTCTATTATGGAGGATTTGGATAGTTTCTTGAGCTTAGTTAACATACAAGAAGAAGGTGGGCTGCTTAATGACCCATGAAGACCATCTAGATCATGTTTCCACCTTTATAACTACCAAAAAAGGGAGTGATTGACAAATTTGGATTACACATGATCTTCATGGGGTTAAACAAGTTTGAATCAGCCTCCACCACTCCATCTCTACACCACACTCATTGAAGGACATCCACTAGTAAAAGTAATGCATGAATAGATGAGGGAAATATTATTGATGCTTATAACTAATGATGGAGTGAATGAGGGTAATTCATGACCTATATATTCCTTATCAATTCCATATTTCCATCTCTTTATTTTATAATATTATATAAACATAGGATCTAATGCCATTGTATAGATCCCTTTGCTGGATATGAAGAAATTCTGCCCTAATTTGTACTTGTTACCTCTTGAACTAATACAAGGACTATTTTATATTCTACATGTTAGTCTCTATGATGCTAGGAATTTGAAGATGGATGGGAAGTTATATCAAGTGTTAGTTTCATAATGAAATCAAAATGAAAATAACACACTAACAAAGCTTAACACCACCATGCCTAGATCATTAGGGTGGCTTAGTGAAGAAAAATAATTGACAAATCAAAACTAAAATGCAACAAAAACAACTTTTCTTACATTATTTAAATGATCTAAAAGATATCTTCATTGGCTTGCTCAGATTGTGATTAAGAAGTCTTTGGAATATGGAGTTGTATGTCTCCTTCTCCTCTTGGCACCATGATTTGGCTCATACTTGCTTGATGTAGCTTGATGGATTGGCTTGTGATTCACAATTTTGGCATTATAACACTATTGTTTCCAATATTGTCATAAAATAGTATTATAACATTACTATGTCCAAGCTCTCATAAATGAGAGGAAAATGATTATATTTATAGGCTTAGAAACTAACCCCAACCCAAGGTGAGTTAGAGTGTAGTTAGAGCTTGGAATGGGTTCAAACCTAACTTTTGTGAGTTAATTAACCCCTATAGAGTTAAAAGGTGTCAAATGGTCATAATTAGTAATGAATAGGCATGTTGAGATATTTTTAGATATTTGATAACTCACAAAAAGAGGAGTTTTGATTTTTGAATTACCTTTTTGATAATTCATTTAATTACTCATGGATTAATTCAATTAAGCTCTTAATTTGATTTGCATTTTAATTAATTATATTTAGGGGTTTTAGAATTTTGTAAGATTTGAATTAATTGATATGTGCATTTGCCCCATTTAATTGGTTTATAGGCCAAATAGCATGTTATGAAGCCAAATTTGAGATGTTTAGTGATTCTTAGGTTTGATTTGCAAAGGTTGGTAAGAATTAGTCTAAAGTTGGGTATGAAGCCATTGGTGGCCAATTTTAGGTATCTATAGTTTTCCCCTATTTAGGAATATGTTAAAAATTGTAGGCATAGAAATATCTTCTCAAAGAATGAGAAAATGCCTATATGCCAAAAAGAAGATGATGATTGAAGAAAAAAACTCCAAATAGTGTTTGAGAAGCCTATAATGATGCCCCCTCGAGGGAGTGTCCATCATATGTTTGATGGATGGTCCCTAAAAAAGAAGCAAGAAGAAAGAATGGGATTAACATATGGGTGAGATTAATTCAAATAAGAAAATGCTTGCATACATTGATTAAAAAAAAGTACTCATTTGCCCAAAGGTGGTTATAATCAATAACAAAGGTTGAGACATTGATTTGCCCATAGGTAGTAATAATTAGTGGAAATGATATATGCCCTAGTTAGGGATGATGAGTCTAAAAATAATAATTTGCCCATAGGTGGTTATAATCATTAAGATGACTGGGATAAAAAATGATTTTTGATTGATGCCCTAGTAAGGCAGATTGGCAAGCATAACTCAAAGATGTAACCTTTTACACAAATTAATGATGAGTGGGCACAAACGTAGATGCGATGGTCTAATGACTAAAAAAGCCACAAATAACCAAGCATACAAGGATGCACAAAGTGATAAAAGAGATGAATAAAAGAATAAGAATTGATCAATGGAAATGATTTAGTTGTACCTACTAATGTGGAGATGCTTATCCTTATTAGCATTGATACAACTAGAATGGTCAATGGATTGATTTGATCAAGAGGATGGGAGGATTTTTGAAGGGTACCAAGGAGAATTCTCTACCACTTCATTGATTTTAAGACTTCCTGAGATAATTTTTGCTATAGCACATGACATGATGCCTCATGATAGAACACCATGAGAACTTTGCTAAAATATGCATAAAGACTAACTCCCAATCCAATAATCAATTGAAAATAATACACCAATGATAAAAACCATGATGACACTATTGATGTATAAATATGGATGGACTCAAGAATAATGCACAAGGAATCACCCAATGAACACATATAGATTGATTCAAGGCAACATTATTGAAATCAAACAAACCTGTAATTAAAAAAATAAACAACATAAACAAAGCAAATAAACAAATAAAAAATAAACACACAAAACTCTTGAAAATAAAAGGAAAAGAAAGCATCCTAACAATGGATTTGCCCTAGTAGGGTGGATTGAGGATGAATAACTAGGCTTAGATAGGACAAATGTTTTTGGATTTTGAAAAATTTGAATTGTTTTTTGAAATTTCTAAGCATCTCAACCCAATTGGGAATTACAAGATACTAAATGGTCAAACTCATAAAATGGTGAGAGTGTTGGCTTAAGTTCCTCACAAAATGATGAGTGCATATAGAAAAGGGGGACTGAGATGACCTCAACATGAATTGAGCACATCCTACATAGTCCTAAAGTGGCCTCAAATCACTATAGTTCCACCTTAAAATGGAGGAATATGATTAGTGTAGCAACTAATTCAAACTAAACGGGCATAGTTGGCATAATGGCGTAGTTTGACAAAGGAATGGCAAGTTAGTATGTCAAGGTATAATAAAAAATGTTGCCCCTAGTTTGCCCATAGGTAGTTATAACTAATAAATAATGACATAGATCAATGATACTAATTTTCCCATAGGTAGTTATAATTAGTATCAAGACTGGTGAGACACTAATTTGTAACTACAAAACAAGAAATGAAGGATGCACAGATGCTATATCAAAAAATAGTATCAAAAAATTTCTATAGATTTGGATACTTATTTAGATCTTATGAATAGATGCTATATCAAAAAATTTCTATAGATTTGGATGCTAAGAATGTTGTTGTGATATTTATTGGTCATTGATTCTATTTCCTTCAAACACCAAGACAAGATATCTTTGTAGCCTTTGCAAAGGAAAGTATGGCTAGGGATGGTAAATAGGGATAAATGTTGGATGATAGATTTGATTTGGAAATGGAATGGTGGTTGATAATGGAATGTATAATGGGTGGAAAATAAATGAAGATCAAGATTTTTAGGCACACAAAATTTTGATGATTCTAGATTTGACATAACTTTGGATGTGGTGGGGCCAAATATTTCTAAATATTATCTCAATAAAACCACTTGATTCTTTAATTATTTGGGCTTAAGAGTAGCTACCATCTGATTAGGCTATAGATTGGAAGATATATTTATTTCATCTTTGATTTTGTTTTCATCAAGTAGTGAAGAAATTTTGTGCTTAGATATTGGTGCCTCAAAGAGGTTTTCACCCATGAGGTTATCTTGACACTCCATACCACCTTCAAGAAGGTTTCACTAAGGAACATTGAATTTTGAAATTTGATTGTACCCTAGCACCTTCGAAAAGGTTTCACTAGGAGATTGTTGTTTATCTACATGAATGTGGTATCGACATCCCTGATATTCTATAATTAATATGTCACCATGGATGTAGTTTAATAAGGTGTGATTCTATTGGTCCTAATCATCACTTGTGGGAGGTGGAATGCCAATAAGATGGATATGTTGGTTGGTGGTAATGGCATGTGGAATGGTAATGTAATGGGAAGAGGCAACATAATATTTGTAGAAGATACTAGGAAAACTTATGTCGATGTTGAAGTAATCATCCTCAAAAATCATAGAGGGTTCATAAATATATTCAAATTGATCTATAAGGCATACATAACCAATATTATAATAGCCATTAATGTA
Source organism: Torreya grandis (assembly GCA_037957365.1). Classification (NCBI taxonomy): domain Eukaryota; kingdom Viridiplantae; phylum Streptophyta; class Pinopsida; order Cupressales; family Taxaceae; genus Torreya; species Torreya grandis. Next base: position 1,654,794 of record JARHVA010000578.1, on the reverse strand, counting down.
TTCTAATTTTAAATTTGATTCTAAATCAAAGGAATCTAAAGCCAATGTTGAGACTGATGTTGATCTTGTTTCTAATGCTAAATCTAATGTCAGTTCAAAAATAGAACCTGACTCTAATTTTGATTCTTCATCTAATGTGGATGATACTACAAATATGTTTTGTTTAATGTTTGGTATTGGAAAAGTAATGGCCTGTGATGGCATAATGGGCTCCACAAAGATTGGTTTGTAAAAGTGAGACTCCTCCATGATAGGGAAAAGGTCAAGAGACAACTCTTCAGAGACTAGCTTGTTAGAGGGAGGCTCTTTAAAAATAGGCAATGGTCAAGGTAATGATTTTCCTAAAGGTGGTTATAACCATTAAAAAGTGACTTAGTAGAGATTGGCTTGTTAGAGTGAGACTCCTTGATAACAAGTATAGGATCAACAAGTGATTCATCATAGGTTGACTTATCACAAATGATTGGTTCAATAAAAACATCACTAATTGGTTGGTTTTCTTGGCCTTGATTTAAAATCAATTATAAAATACTAATTTTGATTATAGAGTGGTCCTAAAATGATTGTCTTTGTTGAGAGGTTATAATTAGCTTGGTTGGGGCTGAAGAATTGGTAGGGGTTTTCTAAAGTGGGTAATGGATGGCAATAGTTAAATAATGATTAGCGGTTGGATAATGGTAGGGTATTGTAGAGCTTGTTTGCACACATGAGACAAAGGATTAAGTCCTAAAATGGTAATGATAGGGCATCATGGAGATTGATTGCTTATATAAGCCAAAATATTAGGTCTTAAAACAAAAATGATAGGGCATTGTGGAGTTTAGTTGCTTGTACAATCCAAAAGATGAGGTACTGGTATAGAAATGATATGATGTTGTAGGGATTGATTTCTCACATAAGCCAAAGGATGAGGTCCTAGAATAGAAATGGTAGGGTGTTGTGGAGCTTGTTTGATCATTCAAGCTAAAGCATGAGGTCTTGGTATAGAAATGGTAGGGCATCATGGATATTTATTACTTTCACAAGCTAAAGGACTAGGTCCTAAAATGGTATATGCCCCAGTTAAGGTTGATGATTCAAAATAATGATTTGCCCATAGGTGGTTATAATCATTAAGATGACCAAGGTTTGAATAAAATTCTTGAACAAAGTCATCAAAATCAAAGTCATTTTATGTAGCCATTTCATCATAAGTTGGATTTTATGTGACTACACCATAAATGTAGCTAGACATATCCACATCAATGATAACACTCTATAAAAAGGCGTAGATTTTTACAAACTCTAAAAATGATGTCCAAAGGATAAAAGGTTTAAAATTGGTCTAACTTGGTCTAGGGGAGTTGTATTTCTAAAAAATTCTACGCAAATATTTGGTAAAAATAGTATAACATTGAATAACTAGAGTTAAATGCTTCACACAAACAAGGTCAAGTAAAATGAACTAAAAACAAGATGCCAAACTGTAGGTCCAAATATGTTCTAAATAGGTCTAAAATAGGAAGGTAAAAGAGTCGCTAGGACTTTTGGCCAAACATGGATTCAAAATCTAGGCTCAAAAAAGGCATATGCTAGGACTTTTGGCCAAATGCAACATTAAAATCTAGACTTGAAATAAAGGGATGATATTAATTTAACAACTTAAAACACTTTGGCATAAATAAGGCACTTGATTCAAGACATAAACATGATCAAATTGGTATAAAACACAAAATAAAAAGCAATTGAAGATAGACTGATTCTATTAAACAAAGTCACTAACATTATAGTTTTCAAATTTGAGTAATGAATTAACCTAAGTTATGTAACCCAAAATAAAAAATCTATGTATCAACCCCTACGAGATGAGGCCTAAACATAAATTAATCAATGTTTGGATCTTAAATTTTAAAAGTTAATAAAAAACTCAACTTAGGTAAACTAGGGCTTTAATGACCAATAAGTTAGATAAATTTGAACAACATGACTATGCCAAACAAAGATCTAATAAGACACATGATTTGGTTTCAATAATACACAACTTAGACACGAGATAAAGACAAGTCTATGAAATAATTTGGGCAATGTAATCACATTATTTCTCCCAAAATATGTGACAATGGTTTTTTTTTTAAAGACTAAAAGGCATAAAAAGATTGAAATGATTTGGGCAACATAACATTACCCATTTCAATCAAGACACACACAAATAAGTTTTGGCAAAAATTTCAAGGCAAAGGTGTGTGACAGAATGGCCAATATAATGCCTCCTCAAACAAAAGAGTGACATATAAACAAACTCATTTTGATGTGGGTTATAAAAAAACAAATTTTAGAGTCACACAATAAGTAATAAAGGAAAAAGACCAAATATAACTAAGTATATAATCCTAGATCCTATCAAGGTATGACAAGTGGGGTTGACTAAAACTTATAAGTTATGACCATCTAGATTGATATCAAGTGTGGCTAACACAAGAGAAGAAACATATCAATTGAGTTCATGCCGATCAACTTATCATGCAAGGTTCTATTCCTTTCCTTAATGATTCCATCCATGGACTACTTAGTGTAATCCCCTGGTTGACCAGACTTGACTCAGGCATTCGATATGAAAATAAAGGTTAGTCACTCAACCCCCTAGCTCTAGTAGTATACATACCCTAATTTGTATACCCTTGCATGGAGTGGGGTTGAAACACTATCTAGAGATGAATCCCTAGGTCAATGTTTCCCTAGAGAACTTATGAGAGGCAATGACTTCCCCTTCACAAGCTAAATTACATAAAAATAAAACTAGGTAGAAAGACTTTAGGGTTGTTTTTAGATCACATAATACCATACAAGTTCTGGGGAGAGCCTAGATAACTTTATTTTGATGCCTTGGACTAGGCACAAATGCAATTAAAAGGCAGTTTTGATCACCCAATTTCCCTATAGGGGATGGGGGGAGAGTATACATGTGTTTTTCTTCTTGTGAAAACAAACACTCAATAAATAGTTTGCAAGCAATTATGATTGAAGTTTGATTTTAGTCACCAAATTGAAATGTGTGATGATGTTTTTTACTTGGACCCTTGGATTAAGTGTGAAAGATTGAAAGAATTTCACAACACAACTTAAACCAAAGCATTTATGTTCATTTTAAGCCCAAAACCCAAATGATCAAGATTTAGCCTAAGTTCATTTTTAATTACTAAAAACAAGTGTTCAAGACTTAAGCATTCATTTTAAGCACCAATAATGGAGTGTTTTTAAGACTTAGCCATTCTAATTCATTTTAAACACCAAATACCAAAATTTCAAGATCTAACATGTTCATTTTAACACCAAAATGAAGGGTGAGTAATTTAGCTAAATTCTTTTTAAAAACCTAAAATGAAATGTTCTTTAGCTAAAACTTACAAATTTGTGTTTTAATCACGTCTTGGACCTGCAATTATTAGATAGTATCCTTCTACTTAGAATCACTTTTGATTGTGAGAAAATGACCTTTGGAAAAGTAGCTTTCAGGTTTTATTTTTGAAAACATAGTGACCATGATCGATTAGAAATGACCGATGTTAGGTTAAGACAATTGATGTTGGTTAGTATCAAAGAGAACTGATACTGATAGTAAATGATCAATACTAGTTGAATAATACTGATGTTGGTCAATATATGAACCTGAAGGCAAAACCAAAATAGAGTAAAAATGTTAGGTTAGCTCAAAAATGATAAAATTTCTTCTAAACCTACAAAGATATGATTAGTCTGAGAGTATAAATGATACTAAAATAAAGAAATGATAATAAGGAATGTTAGAAAGATTCAAAATGCAATATTTATAAACCTTATTTTTCCTTACCTACTAACCAATGATGATTACATAGAACCAAGCTCAATTAGGCTGAACTGATAATGAGCACACAAAACCAATATCAGTTAGGCCTGACTGATGTTGATCTTTGTGTACATCCAAGTTAATTCAATAATTGAAAATATGGTAAAAATAAATATAAAATTGTAAATTTGATGACATTAAAGCATACTTTTGTTAATTTTTGAGTTACATCCTCATCTCCTTGCTACGTGGGGTGCATAGTGTCCCACCAGGTGTGCCATTTATGATGCCATGAATTTGATGATGGATGGGAGGTTAGATCAACTGTTAGTTTCACAATGAAGTCAAAATGAAAAGAACACACTAACAAATATTAACACCTCCATGCCTAGATCATGGGAGGGATTAGTGAAGAAAACCAATTGACAAAGCATAATTAAAATGCAAGAAAAACAACCTTTCTTACCTTCATTGAATGCTCCAAAAGATCTCTTTGTTGACTTGCTTAGCTTATGCTCAAGAAGTCTTTGGTAAATGGAGTTGTGTGGATCCTTCTCCTCTTGGCACCATGGTTTGGATAATAATTTATTGATGTAGGTTAATGACTTGGATTTTGATTCACAATTTTGGCATTATAACACTATTGTTTCCAAGCTTGTCATAAAACCAACATTATAACATTACTATGTCCAAGATCTCATAAATTAGAGGCAAATAGTTGTATTTATAGGTTTAGAAACTAACCCCAACCCAAGGTGAGTTAGAATGTAATTAGAGTTTGGAATGGGTTCAAACCTAACCATTGTGAGTTAATTAACCCCAGTAGAGTTAAAAGGTGTCAAATGGTCATGATTAGCAATGAACAAGCATGTTGAGATATTTTTAGATATTTGAAAACTTGCAAAAAGGTAATTATGAATTCTTAGGATATTATTTTATTTTTGAATTTCCTTTTTGATAATTCATTTAATTGCTCATAGATTAATTCAATTAGGCATTTAATTTAATTTTACATTTTAATTAATTATGTTCAAGGATTTTAGCATTTTTCAAGATTTCAATTAATTGATATGTTCATTTGCCCCATTTAATTGGGTTATAGGCCAAATAACATGTTATGAAGCCAAATTTGAGACATTTAGTGATTCTTAGGTTTGATTTGAAAAGGTTGGTAAGAATCAGATTAAAGTTGACTATGAAGCCATTAGTGGCCAATTTTAGGTGTCTACAATGTTTAGTGTGTTATATGATTATTTGATAAACATAAGTGGTAAATTGTCTCCCTTTATAGGTCCTTGCCTCACCTAGAAGCCAGTAGGTTGTTCTATATAGGTCACAAAGTATGTGAAGGTGTTAGTAGTTGAGGTTAGAGTGGAGTTTGACTGGTAAATGTCTTAGATCATACCTTCCCTTCATGACCCTCATGTTTTGATAAAATATCACAACCTCTATGTGAAACACTATTGTTTAGAATCCTTTGTAGATAATGGTTTAGTCACTTGTCTAGTTCATTAGTGTTATTAAAAAATCAAATAGAGTGGATAAATCATATTAGTGCATCACCTCCAATAGTATAGGTTTGAATCTCATGCATTTATTTATCCCCTTTCACCCTAAAAAGTTGGTAAGTTTAGTGATTTCAGCTCAATTGATGCACCAGGGGAGCTAGTCCCATAAACTAGAGTTTTTTCCCAACCATAGGTCACCCATAGCCTTGGGCTAATCCCATGTGACCCCAAACTTGGAGGTATGCCCAAATAACCTCCTCCTAGGGTGTAGTTTGGAGAGTTAACAATAATTAACCAAATTATTTTTGTCAGCATGTACATATTGCATGATTATTATAATATATGAGTTATAAAATATAGTTTGTATCGAACTAGAACTTAGGTTCAGTTCATTTTGATATAAACTGAAGTTTCACTACACTTGGAGGACAAGGTGACCCCTTCCCCAAGTATTTTAAATACTTGTAAAACCCTCTTTCAAAGGGTTGGAGTTTTTGATCAATATAAGGAAGAAATCAATTCATTGATTGTCATGCAACTGTGTTTGTTCTCTCTTCTTCCTTTTCTATATTATTTAAAATTTAGCTTTTTTATCTATATCAAATTGATAATTTTAAAGTGTGCTAATTCTATGGATGAATCTAGTTGTTTTAATTAATCAATGTTGATCTTAAATGTGCAACAACTATTAAATCTTGGTAAATTTCATTTATTTAATTAATTAGTATAGATTCAGTTGATAATATGAGGTGTGTAGGAGCATTTCATTTTGGTATAGTCTTTTAGGCATGTGATCTAGCTACTCTAGATAAATTTATGGTCTGAGTTGTAACCTATAAAATAAGGGTGAACAACAAAAAATCTAAGGAGAGAAACCTTCTATTAAGATCACTAAGCTTCTTATACTTATTTCCCATACTACTAACCGTGTTTGTTCATAAGTGTGTAATAGCTATAAGTGATAAACATTAGTTTTGAAGATACTTTTGCACTAAAGAAACAACCTTAGAAGTGACCTTTTAAGAACATGGAGCCTTATTTTTTTCTTACCTTCCCCTCTTTTTTTGAGTTTCTTTTAAGATCCATTCACCATAGAGTAATTCTCCACCCACCCAACTCACTTAGTGTTTGCTTCTTCTTTTAGATTTCATACATCCATCTATAAACCTAGTTAAACAACATATAGACTCAACCTGCTATTCCACCACTTGGTTGTTTAAAATTGCATACCTACAACTCATGCCCTGGAGTGGAACTTTGTTTCCATATATATTCTAAAATGTTATAGGAAACCTCATTCATTGTTTTATGGTGTGCATAAAACCCATATCAATATGTATCTCACTTCATACTAGGTAATTTGACTAATGATGCACCAATGCTTGTGAAGAGATTTGTGAAATAGGTGTACTGATTGCATGGATTTATAGAAAAGATCATTTTTGATTGATATGTAGGAATAAATTATAGATTTTAGTTGACTTTAAATTTAGATTTAGGTACATAGTTGATTTTCAGTACTGCATATCACCTAAAAATAGATGGATAAATAGAGAGAGTTAACCAAGTTTTAAAATATCTCCTTAAAATGTATTACATAGATCAATAATACAAGTGGGAGGAATATATTCCATTGGTTGAGTTTGTCTACAATAACTCATACCAATTAGCATTGAAAATGGCTCCATTTGAGGCATTATATAAAAGGAGGTGTAAAACATTGATCAATTGGGATAAGTTAGAAGACAATGTAGTCTTTGGACCTAAAATGCATGTGGAGATGGAAGACCAAGTTAGAACCATCAAGAAAAGGTTGGATGAGGCCAATGATAGACAAAAAAGTTATGCTAATCTGAAAAGAATAGTTAGATAATTTTCTCTTGGTGATAAACTATTTCTACAAGTTAAGCCTAAAAAAATATCGATTAAGATTGGTAAATCAACAAAGCATTCACCAAGATATGTGGGACCCTTAGAGGTTCTAGAAGTGATAAATCCTATAGTGTTTAGATTTAATTTTCCACCAACTCTAGCTTTTTTACATAATTTTTTCCATGTATCCTATCTTAAAAAGTATGTTACTAATCCTTCTCATATATTGAATTGGAATGCTGTACAAGTTCTAGATCTCAGGGTTGTCATAGTAGAATTAGTTAGAATAATTGACACTTACAAACTCAGTTTGCATAAAAGAGAAGTATCACAATGTAAGCTGTAGTAAGACCACTAATCTAAACATAGTACCACCTGAGAGGATTATGATGAGATATATATGTTGTTTCCACATTTGTTTACTCAATATATTTGCTAAATATTTTTAAATTCTCCACTGAATAATATTAAAATTCAGAACTTTTGTTGGAATAAATGTCATCAAGATGATGACCAACTTTAGGGGGAGGATGTTACATCTTGATTTCCTCTCTAGACTTGATAACATATGGATGAATGGATTTTATGGTTATTGTTTGGCTAATTACTATTTTGATAAGCTAGATTATATACACTAATGTATGGGCAACTAAATATTGCTTATTTACATGATCATTAACTTGTTGAGTTAGCTGTACTTTTATGTTATGTAGATAATGATCATGATTTCTTAGTTCATTAAGATATTATATTATGGATATTATCTTGATTCAGGCTAACTACTTTTGCTATTCTGAGGTAGATACATGATAGATTCTATCCCTTAGACTATGATGGAGGGAAAACATCATTAGAGAGGGTGAAGTAGATGGAGGTATTGGGGGATGATAGAATGAAAAATGAGAACCCTACACACACCAAAAACAATAGAATCAAGTTTATATTCATTGTCGATTTAAATGGATTCTAGTATGCTATTGGTTGTTATTATGTTTATTGCATTTGAATATGGTTGGTATACATATGGTTACCGTACTTTAATCTAGTTGTGTGCTTGCAATTAAATTTATTGTATGTTTTCTTACATAACTTATTTCAAGTGATTATGTTTCCTTAAATCATGCTTTGTAATTTGTGAGTGTCTTTACTGCTATCTATGAGATGTGTGTGTATATTTTCAAAAATATCAGTGTCTTGTTTATAAATACATTGTTATAAAGGGAACTTAATTATTTTATTTTAGTTGATTGTTAACTTGAATAGTTAACAAGGTGTGGTTAATATTATTAGGAATGATCATCGTGCTAAGTCCATGTTTTTATGTGAAATTATAATGTTTTAATGTTATTATAGAAGTTAATGATTATGTTCATAATGATTAAAAAAGAATTATTATTATGTAGAAAGTTCATGAATTAGGACTTGTGTGGCATTGAATTGAGATAATCATGTTACTATGCAAAAAAAAATGCTTTTATTTTAGATTTCATGAGAAACATGAAGTCATTTCTAGTATTCTACAGTTGGTTTTGCATGCATAGACTTATTCTTCAAGCTCATGAATATCACTAGCAATTTTGAAAAAGATTTGGGGTTTTTGGTTAACAAAAAAATAACATGCAAGCAAATAAAATATGGGGGAAAGATATGCCTATAGATACACATGAAAATTGAGAAGAAGGCAAAAGGTTCGAGCAAGATTTGATAAGGGAATTCCCAGTTTGGTATAATTGTGATCTCACTTACTAGGTAGGGTTTGTTGGTTAAATTCATAAGTTGTAATGTATCAATTAAATTAATGAATTTGATAAATTTTTATGAATAGGGTTTTATTTTCATTATTATGAATTTGTAAAAAAAATAGGGTTATATACTTGGCACTAGGGGTGGCTTGACCATCCATAACCAAATATGACTCTAGAAACCCTACTTAAAATGGCTATAAAATCTGAATTGGTTGTCAAAGAAATTAATTTGGATGGTTTTATAAAAATTCTCTAAAGTTTATAAAGATTAGAAGAATTAAGGAAATCTTGAATTAGCTATGTAAACAATTTCCAGTTGAGTTTTTTAAGGGAGAAAACCTTGCCATAAATACCTAAGATAAATTCATGAATGTATGGATTTAATAATTGAGTTAAACATAAATCTGGGATTTGGTTAAGCTCAATCTTTTAATATTATTATTGAATCATTCTTTCCAAAAATTTTTTTTATTGGGTTATTGTTATGTTTAAACTGAGTCATGATTTTGTATCTATAACCAAGGTTAGGGCATGAGTGGGTATGTTAGATTTAAATTTAGTCCTTTAAAACTAGTATTAAGTCATTCCTTTCTTCATACAACATATTGGATTATATATATGATAACTTGAGTCAAGTTATTTAGGGCAAAATCATATGTTAAGGTTAGTCTAAAATGAAAATTTATAAAGAATTAGGTAGATATAAACTTATAGATAGGTTGTTTGTTTTTGTATAAATTAACTCACCTGTAGGTTTTCCATTCTGAGTAAATTATTGTTGGAGTTGGATTAATTATTCTTATTGTTAAGCCTATGAGTAGGAAATGTCAACGATATGTATATATTTATACATAGGTATATTCATGTAGTTAAAGTATATGGATGGGTTTTATGTGGCTTATAAATATGCGTGCATGCGTGCACACACACACACACACACAATGTTTTAAGTCCATGGTTCCTCTATTTAGATATATAAATATGTTTGTATGATGTTTGAACCTTATGGAGACTTGGGTAGTGTTTGTATGTTGACTATTTATTCACTTAGTTATATTATGAAGTTTCATTTAGTGTGTTTGTGAAGGTAAAAAAAATCTACAATAAGCATTACTACTGTGTAAATCTGATATAAATAATTATATTTATATTAAGTGAACCTAGAATGAATTCACATAGTCTATTAAGTTATAGATGAATGTATTAATTATTAGATACTTTGTAATTTATTTACTAATATATATAACTTGATGTATATAGGAACGTGTAATATTCAAAGTAACGAGTCATGGTCAATCAAATTATAAGGAATAGATCACAATCATAACATATTAGTTAATTCTCTATTGGATTTTGGAAACAATTTTAACATAATTGTGTGTTTGATATGCATATAAAAGTACATGTGGTACTTAGTAATGATGGACTAAAGATTATTTTATCCTAGGTATACTTTATACTCATGTGCATTACTAGTTGGATAATTAAATAAGTTATACAATGAATTTGTATAAGTGCATTTGATTACTTAGATTATCAAGCCTATATTTAGATGTGAAAATAATGAATTCAAAAGACTTTTGGATATGCAATATTTTAGAATTAATACAAACCATGTGAATATTGGTTAATATATAAATAGTTTATTGATGCACTTTTGGTTTATGGAAATAAAGTGGTTGTAGAATGAGTTATTAAATAATGTTAGGTGGATGAATAACATTAAGTGAAGAGTTACATGTAAATACTTTAGTAAACTTAAAGTATGATTCTTAGTTTTACTTGAATGGTATGACCATTTCAAAATCTGTTTATATAACTAATGTTATGTTATAAATAAATTAAATGTTTGGAATTATTACATTGCATTTGCTGGATTAAATTCATGTCTTTGAGACTTTTTTGTATCAACACATAATGTAGCTGTTATTAGGAAAAAAATCATTATGAAATCTGTTGGTTTTAATATTATTGAATATATGAACCAATATGGTATTGATGACCCTAAATAATTGAGTGAGATAGATTCCACTTAATTAGTGTCACTAATATGCAGAGATGGTGTAATCTGATTGAGTGGTAAGTATGAAATTGACCAATCCTCAATACTAAATAACTAAAATAAAACTTTGGCTAAAGTAGTGTTTATGGTTAAACATTGTCATTTCATCAGTTCAATATCATTTACATGTTTTGTATGATATCATGTTAGAATGGATTTATTTATGGCATGCTACATGTAATAGTTATCTTAAAACACATAGGTTCTAGTTATCACTCTTGATTCTTACACCATCATTATCTACCCATTCGTGAAGGGATGACCGTTCCCTTGTTGGGAGATTGTGTAGGGGATATGTGGTCCATAGTTGGTGTGGAAAATCACTCAGATAATGCTCTCCCTTCCCACAATAGTAATTCACTAGAGACTACACTCATGATTAATTATGTATGTTTGAGTTTGATGAGACTCGCATGCTCTATGGAGCATTGTAATAATTATAAAGTATTATTAAACGATGTATTATGCTGAAAATGTATTATTTTATTATATTTGACCACTACAATAGTTGGTTGTAAAATTATATTAACATTGGCTGAATTTGTAATTATACATTTATGATTTAAATAAAGTGTTTATTTTTATAATCAAAAGTGTACATGATTATGTGATTATTATTTAAATAGATTAGCTCTAGACCTTGATTGTGGTTAACTTAAAACTAATGTATTTAGTTAAAGATCACTGTGTTATTATTTTAGTGTGATGGAATTTGTATATTAAATTTGTGTAAATGTTTTAAGCTTTTTTACCTTATTCTAAAAAACTCCAATGGGGTTGTTACATCCCTTGTATTGTGCACTACCTACATACCAATACTCTTAAGAGAGATCAAACTCCATGTAGTTTTAACATGCTACACTGGTGCATGTTAAATACTTGTGTAATGATATATGTTCATGAAATTTTGGTATGGTCAAGTGTTTCAAAAAAAACTTGTGACCTTGGAGGTGTATGCAAATTAGCTTAAGGATACTAAAGTTATGCGTACTTATAATTGAGAAGAATAGGCATTTCCCTCTCAATGTGTTGGATGAATATTTTGTCGTCAACTAACTGATGACAAAATGGGTATATCAGCCACATCATAGGGAGATTTACACCAGGACAAGTATGGGTTTACCAGATCTAGACGAAGTAAATCTCTCCTCTCATCAAGGGGAGGTTCCCTATAAATATTTACGTGCTGGATATATGTATATGATTAAGTAGAAAATAACACATGGGGTGGTATAACAACATCTACCTCTCTTTTTTCAGAGATAATGTATAAAGAACAAAAGAGAGAAATCCTGGCCTTTAGCTAACAACACTCCTCTTCTTTTAGGAACGGTATCAAACAGAGAGTAGGAGATTGCCTGAAGTAACAAAGTGCACAAGAACACTCACGTAAGCACAAAGTCTTCCATAGTTTCTCTCACCGATCTAGAACAAGCACAATCGTAGAGTAAAATGGAGCACAAAGTCTTCATCTAAAACTACAAAAGATAACTGAATCTCAAAGATAAAAGAAGCTCAAAGTCTATCCTCTACTTTTAGAAATGCTCTTAGATAATATAAACACACCCACATTGCTTATTAAATTAGATAAACAAGAGATTATCAGGAAAGAGAACATAAGAAACTGTTTCCTAGACAACACATATAACTTCAACACAAAGTCTGAAATAGCCTGCTTCTCATTCATTCAATAAAATATGATTTACAAATTTGAGCACAAAGTCTCAAAAGTTGTTTCAATTTTGGCAGAGTGTTGCTATTAATTTTTCCAAGATCCTTTACAAATGAGGTCTCCACTATATATAGGGAGAAAATCCTCAAAAACTAGAAAATAATAAAATACAAAAATATCTCAGTCAAAGATGACTCATCTTTGACTTTGAGATATTTTTCTGAAATATTTACATGTAATTACATCTTACAAAATTGCATGCACTTTTCACAAAATAGAAGTGCATAAGGAAAAAAGAAGAAAGAAGGGGAGAAATTCAGTTCTTGCTGCCAGATTTCTTCATATGGGCATCGTATATAGTGATAGATGCCTGAATTCCTATGCTGTTTGGTGAAACTGTGTTCTTAGAGATGATTCTAGCTCTGATCAACACATCTTTCAATGTTGTGATGGCCTTAACGTGACCAATTAACCTAGATTTTAGATTTTCCAAAGTTAACTGAGCATCTAGAATACTGTCCACTGAAGACATTGAGAAGGATCTTTCTTCAAAATCTCTCCGAATCATCTCTTTGAAGCTCTAAATCATTTCTTCTACCAGAAGGAACTGATTGTCCTTAGAGGTCAGGTTGCATGGCAGCTCTTCTAGTTTATTCAGCAGGCTTAGGTCACTCTTCTCACTAGCCTCCTTGAAAGCTTTGAGATCATCAATCAGATCTTTGAGTACCTAGATCTTGAAAATCAGTGACTCCTTAATTTCAACATAGGAGTCCTTGCTGGAGATAACACCGATAGATATCAAGGTGATTTTCTTCAGATCCTTCATCTCCTTCCATTTGCTAAGATCTTTTTCTGAAATATCGATCTCTTGAGAGATAAGGGAAACGAAATCATCTATTTCTGCTTTTACCTTCCTCATCTTACCTATCCTTTCTGCAACTTATGAAAGCAAAGAAACTCCCTAAGTATGCATTTTTTCAATATAGTTCTCTAGGACTTTTCCCTTTAAGTAAATCTTTTCTGCTTTTTGAATGACTGGGTCATCCATGGAGAAGGCCTCTGGAGTTGCTACTTCAAGGGGAAGAGTGAACCTTCTTATTACTGCCATTAGTTGTTCCGTTTTAGCTTTGTAATAATCTTTCATCTCCTTCTCTCGATCGAATTTCTAGACCATGATGTCCATAGTAGCCTGAAGATCGCTTTTCGCACCTTCGTGAGTAACTTTGCCAAGTTCAACATGGGAGATGGAATAGCTGATCATCTCAAAACCCTCAAGGGTTGCGTCTTATGGAGGCTTGGCAATTTTCAAAATTTTTTGCCCTTTTTCTTTGACCAATTTGGAGAGAATCTTTGGCCTCTTCAGAGCCTTAGCTTTCACCGGCATTATTTTTCCAAAGTCAAAGTCATCTGGAGAAATGTCTAACTTCTTCCTTTTGGGGGTGAATGCTGACATCCAAGGCAGGAGTGTTACTGTGGCAGCTTCTACACTGATAGTGGTGATAATAGTTACAGTTGGAGTAACCAGCAAAACTGTACCAACCACTGATTCTGGCTCCTATGTAGGACTTGCTGCCAAGTTGAAGGAAAGAGATGATAAACTAGGGATGGACCCAAAAGAGTGGGGAGAACCTCCAAAAGTGCCTTGAGGATCACCAAATATGACTCTGGAAGGAGAGGTGGCTCTGAAAGAGGGAACACTGATCAGAGAGATAGGAGAAGAGGGTACCATAGGAGACTGAGGAGGAGAAGGAGAGATGCTCCTGAGTGGTTGTGCTTCTTCTGGTGAGAGTGGAGGTCTAGTGCCTAGTTGCCTTGACGGTTGATCATATGTCTCCATGGGTTAGGCTACCTGTGTCTGAGGGCTTTGTTCCTTAGTTCTTTTTGTTACCACTTTAGGCTCTTCAGTAGCCTTTAGCTTCTTAGATACAAAGATGATTCTAGGCTTGTGAGGCCTAGAAGGGGAAGGTACATCACCTTTGTTTTTGGTTATGTTCTCGACCTTCTTCTTCATTTTTGCTTGATATTCAGCCTCAGATCTCGTGACAAATTCTTTCAAGATGATCCCTTTGGCTGCTAACCAATCATTGGTGTTCGCCAATATTGGTTCGAATCTCTTTCTCAGAGAAGTCAGCGCCTTTTGAGACCACTGTGTTGGAGGAAGAGGGGAACCAGTGACCTTTTCTGCCAGGTATTTGCTATTGATAACATCTTTATCATCGATTAGGCTAGAGGGGATCTCTGCAAGTCCTAGATATTTGATCTACTCTAGGGTCAGCCTGTAGAAGTCCATTTTCTCAATTTCTTCAGCTGTTCTTAGGTTGATCTAGACTTCTTCAATCATGGGCTCATAGAACTGAGTTTTCCTTCTGATTTTGTCCTTGACGCCCCTGTAGTCAATTTTTTCTCTTCTCTTAAATGGTCTTAGAGTGACCATCTGCATTTCAGTTTCCATGACCTTGGCTTTGGCTGCTATTGTAATGGAGTATCTGCCAATCTCGATTGGAAACCTAAAACCTGGTTTCTTCAGCTCCATTTGTCTGATATGCATGACAATCAGTTGTCGGCAAAGTTCCATTAGTACCTGCTTATTTGAAGGGAACTTGGGGAGCATGTAGGGGTAGCCTTGGTAAAAGCTAACCCAAAGATAGCAAAAGGTGGGGAATTGAAGGAACATGCAGCCATAATCATTGACCACTATCCAAGCCTCATCTGATACTCTCTTCTACTCAAGCTGAGGGTCAAAGAGGCATAGAAATGTGGCAAAAAAGGCATCATTTACCCTCTTGAAGTGGCAGGTTGATCCTTGTAGAGTCAGCTGAGGGTAAAATGAGTACACTGGGGTTATCTTTCTATCCCTTTCTGTGGTTAAGCTAAGAAAAGCTCACATGGTGGCAGCTATGTACATAAGGTACGAAGTCATATAGAACTTATAAGAAGTTTGTACCTTGGTTAGCTATTCATGAAGGGCATTTTTGATTTGCTCTCCCAAAAAGATAACCTGCTTGCCCTAGAGGATGATCTTGATGAATGGATACATCCATTCATGAAACAGTGAAGAAGACGGGAGGCCTTGCACCCTGATGAGAAGGGTGATCAAGTCACCAACCTCCTCAATGAAGTCACTCCTCGAAAAGTTTCATGGCCATCTTGATAAGTTGGTCCTGGGGGTCTTCAACCACTTATAGTTCATTACTTTTTTTGCCCTCTCAGGGTCTTTATCATATTCCCTCTATGCATTCAAGAAGTCAATCTTGGTTACTTCGATGGTTGGAGGGCACAAAAAAACTTTATCAATGAATTTGGGGTCCAACCGAATCACCCTGTTGCCGCTGGCATCTAAGACCGACCTAGTCTCTTTGTTGTAGAAGTGAGCACATTAGAGAATGAACTCAGTGTGATGCGCTACTACTAGAAAGGCGGCCACCAGGTGGATGTTACTTTTGATGATCCTCTTCATCCCGGTACTTGGATTCATCGCCTTTGTTCGTGCTAGAAATTCAGCCATGTCCATGTGGCCGATCTCAGTGTCCTAAATGTCGTTGATATTCAAGGAGATCGATGTGAGTGGGAAGATGCCCTGATACTTGTATTTCATGGTCTTCACCTTTTTTGGAGACGCTTCAGACATGGGAACTAGTTTTAGCCAAACTGGTGCCGATGAATAAGAGCTCTTTGAAGGTACTGTAGACATGATTGTGAGATTATAAGAGAGTGGATGAATAAGAAGAACATAATTTAAGTGATTATGGTCAACGGAGGTCACTTAAAAAGGCTGGGTGGAAGAAAAGACCGAAAAATGAGGAAGAAAGGGAAAGAAAAAGTCAACATGAAAAATCCTCTGGAGTTAGGAAAATCTAGGGGAGGGATGCACGAGCAAAAAAATTTGCTGCCCTTGCATGCTAGAGTAAAAAGGTGTAAAGGCAACAAAATTTGCTGCCTTGCAGAGATGTCCTACAGGGCGGCAAATTTTCCCGTTCTTGCAGGGATGTGAAGAAGGAGGTATTCGCCACTCCTGCAAGGAAGGGTTACACGAGTGGCGAGATTCACCACCCCTGTAATGCAAAAAGGTTGGAGTAGGGGCAAAAAAAAATGCCGCCCTTATACATCGAACATGCTTCAGCGGTGAATTTCGCCGCTGATGTGTTTTTGGCAGAAAGCGTGCATGAGTGGTGAAATTTGCCACCCATACACAAAAGAGTAAGTGTGAGCAACAAAAATCACTGACTGCATAGGTGAAGAATGGGATTGGGTGAAATCCATCATGGGGGGGTAGCAGAAAATGTTGACCTTGTGGTTTGGGAGAAACCAGAGGGTACGTGTGGCAAAATTATCGCTCATGCAGGGTCAAACAAGACCGCGGTTTAATGAAGAGGGACGACTTTTTCCACCATCCCTAGCAGGGAAAAAAACTTCCAAAATAACCTAAAAACAATAAAAACCTTTAAGGAATAACAAAGAAAAACAGAATAAATGTAAACAACGAGACCGACCTGGAAAACCACGCGTGCCACAAGCTCAAATCCACAAAAATGTGCTTCAAATCGCTCGCTAGATCACCCAGACGCAGAAGGCAGAAGGAGAGGAGGGAGCAATGAGAAAAAATAAAGCTCAAATTAGTTTTTATGGGGTGAAAATCAACCTCAAAAACCCACCGCCCGTGGTAATAAATGCTATGCATGGAAACCAAGATATACTCGGGTGGCAAAATTTGCCGCCCTTGCATGTCTTGTGGGTCCGAATGCAGGGGCAAAAAATTGTGCCGCCCTTGCAGGATAAGATGCAAGGGTGACAAATTTTGCCTCTCTTACAGGAAAAATGCAGGGGCAGCAAAATTTGCCGCCCTTGCTTTCTAAGGGTCAAAAAATGCACTGGCGGCAAAATTTGCTGCCCGTGCACAAAAGAAGAAAAGACCAACTCTGGAAGAGGTAGTTTGGGGGAGGGGTTCTTTGGTCGCAACAAGATCGTGGTCACTTTCACATTTCTTCACCAAGCTGAGAATGAATTTGAAATCCATCTCGAAAATAAACTTAGAGAGACAAAAGATGAAACAGACAAGTTTCATAGGGGGTTGTTCCCAAAAATGGGCTAATCTAATTTTAGAAACAATAGCTGGCTCCTACTGGGGAACTTTCCTTAATTAAATTGATTAGTGAGAGTAGAAACCAGTCTCTAAGTACCTTTATCCAAGCCATTGGGCTACAGAGTCAGGCTAAAAATGAAAGAAAAATAGACAAAACATAAAAATTATACATATATACAAACAAACTTCTTCAAGTCTCAAAGATTGAACAGCTTCAGATGCTGTCCACTGTGAGGTAGTGTAAATGGTGTTCCATCTTGGTACTCCAGCAAGAAGCTAGCCTCACCACAACATTGTCGAATGGTGAACGGGCCTCTCCATAGGGAGTCAAATTTACCATGCATCCTTTTTGGTTCTCGCCTCTTGTCCCACAACAAGACTTGATCTCCGACTTGGAATTCGTGAACTTTAGCTTTCTTATCAAAGAGTGCCTTCACCCGGTTCTAATGTTTCTTAATCCGATCCACTACCATAACTCGATGCTCATTCAACTCATTTAGACACATGATTCTTTTGTCGACCGAGCTTTCAAAGGTCGAGTCTTCAATCGCTTTAGTTAACCTGAGCGCTGGTAGTTCAAGGGTGATGGGGATTTTAGCATTTAACCCATAAAGAAGCTAGAAAGGGGACATACCTATAGCCCTTTTTGGTGTTATTCTATCTGCCCATAAAGCATCATACTATGCTTTGTGCCATGTTCTCTGATTATCATCCACCAACTTTTTGATAATAGTGACCAAGTTCTTGTTACTCGATTCTGCTTGGCCATTTCCTTAAGGGAAATAATCTGAAGTATGGGATAAGGTAATTCCATAATAAAAACAAAATTGAGTAATTTCATGTGATGAAAAATAGGCCACATTATCTATTATGATCTTTAGTGGGACCCCAAATCTGTAGATGATATTTTCTTTGAGAAAGCTGCATACCACTTCAAACGTAACATGCTTGGTTGAGATAGTCTCCACCCACTTAGTAAAATAATTTGTTGCCGTGAGGACATAATCATGTCTGGCCCTGGAAGATGGGTTGACTACACCAATGAAGTCAATTCCCCACTACTGAAATGGTTCTTCAATCACAACCAGCTTGAGAGGCAATGCAGGAAGCTTAGGCTTTCCAACAAATTGTTGGCACAATTCACACCTACGCACCCATTTGTAGGCATCTTGGAAAAGTGTGGGCCAATAATACCTTGCTCATAGAATTTTGTGCACTATCATTGGTGCAGAGAAATGTCCTCCATAGGCCAGATTGTGAAAAGATTCTAAGAGTCTTTCTTGTTGCACCTTGTCAACACAATGAAGAAATGCCCCGTCCAAATTTCTCTTGTAAAGACCATTGTCCCATAGAACATAACCAATTGCTTTCAATTTTACATTCCATTTCTATTTAAAAGAAAGATGAGTGGGACACTCACCATATGTTAGAAAATGAGTGATGTTAGAATACCATTCGTCAGTAGTGGCAACAAAGAGGACCGTAGGCCTGCCTTCGATCTCTACTTCTTCACTTTCTACTTTGCCTGGAATGTTGTTGGCAATCAACTGGAAAAGACCTTTCTCTCGTACAAGTTTGGTTGGTTTGATATCCAGATCAAACTCCTAAGTTTTGGCAATCAAGTTACCTCTCTTTGTACTGAACTCCTGCTGAGTCAAAATAGATTTTACTGTTGTGTCTGGTACGAGAACTTTGGTGTGATAATTTAGGATATAAAAATTGAAATGCTTGACCGCTTTGACCACAACGTATGCATCTTCTCCATAAGGGAGTATTTTAGCTCATGATCCTTGAGTGGACAACTCATGAATGAGATAGGAGATTCTGCACCTTCTAGATTTTGCTGGACTAGAATAGCCAATAGTGTATGTTCAGAGGCATAACTATATATTTTGAAACTTTTAGTATAATTTGGGCAGACCAAGACTAGTGCACGGGTGATTGCTTCCTTAATCTCTTTGAACGCTGATTTACCCTCAGTAGTCCACCTAAATATAGCATTGCCCTTCATCATGTTGACAATATGATGGGTTTTATCAGCAAACTTAGGAATAAACCTTTGGAGAAAATTCACCTTTCTAAAGAAAGAGTGAACTGTGGTCTTGCTGGTAGGTAGAGTAAGTTCCTGGATGGACTTGACTCTTTTTGAATCAATTCTAATACCTTCTTAGGACATGATGTGTCTGAGAAGTTTCCCTTCAATTACTCCAAAGACATATTTCTTTGGGTTTCAAGAGATACCATTTTGACGACAATGTTCCAGTATCTTTTGCAAATGGTGAACATGCTCAGAATGATGTTTTGAAAACACTGTCAGATTATCCAGGAATACTACAATGAATTTTCCCATCTCATCTTTGAAAGCAAGATCCATCGCCCTTTGAAAAGCGGTGCCTGCATTTATCAGGCCAAAAGGCATTCTTCGGTAAGCGAATGTGCCCCAAGGTGTGGTGAATGCTATCTTATGTTGATTTTCTTGTCTGACTTTGACCTGATTGTACCTTAAAAAGTCGTCTAGCATTGATAACATTTTTGAACCTATTATCATCTGCAAAACTTGATCCATGATGGGAAGAGGGTAGTTATCTTTTAAAGACAACTGATTTAAGTTTCTGAAATCTACACAGATTCAAATTTTGCCATTCTTTTTTTTGACAAGTACTATGTTGGCAATCCATGTTGAGTGATGGATTGGAAAAATTATCCGAGCATCCAACATCTTTTGTATCTCAGCTAAAATAGTACCTAAGATTTTTGGATTATATTGCCTGGATTTCTGCTTGTAAGGTACAGAGTTAGCTTTCAGGAGAATGTCATGACAGATGTCATTTGGCCTGAGTGATTTTAGATCATCGTAGGAATAGGCCAATACATCCATATACTAGCGGAGTAGACTAGCAAGCTCAAATTTTTCTTTAGGAGTGCAACATTTCCCAATGTTTACCATCTTAGGATCATGCTTGGTTCCCAAGTTGAAATAATCAAAATCTTGAGAAGAATTTGAATCTGTTCGCTGTTGTTTAACAAACCTGTCATGGTTATCAAACAACTTCTCTAGAGAAACCGGACCTTTGGGAATCTTATTCCCCTTAAGCTGTAGGAAATCCTCACCTATATTCGTATTGGTCTCAGGAGTTGTTTCACATTCTCAGAGTTCACTACCTTCAAAACGTAGTTGTTCAAAACTATTTTTTTGCTCCAAGAAGGCGATGATTTGATCATCATTATTAAATACTTGCCAGTGGCTAGCATTATTAGGTACACTTGGTCGAAAGACCTGCTCAATAGTGTATCTATCTCCCTTAAAGTCTGGGTGAGGGACTAAAAGGGTGGCAGAGACAGCCAATGCATCTGCTCGGTCATTAAATTTCCTTGGAATGGTAGAGATGTTGAAAGCATCAAAATTTTCAATCTGATCCCAGACCAAGTTGTGATAGTGGTGCAACCTTTCATTTTTCATCTGATAGAGGTTCCTCATTTGGTAGACTATCAACTCAGCATCCCCTTTAGCATAGAGTAGCCTAATGCCCCTTTCTCTGGCAGCCTGTAGTCTGAGCAATAGGGACTCGTATTCAACTGTGTTGTTGGTATTGTTGAACTATAATTTGTAAGACAAAGGAATAATATCTCCTTGAGGAGATACCAATAGAACCCCAGCTCTCGATCCAGTAGAGGAGCAGCTCCCATCAAATTCTAAGGTCCATACCTCGTTAGATGCTGCTTTTTCTTTGAAAACTCCTTTATTTGGGGGAAGAAGCTCTTCCATGTGTTCATTTTGATTTTTCAATTTTTCCATTGCATCAGTCGAACACAATCTCAAGTTATCACTCAAAGGAGTTTCAACAGGTACCTCATGGGTTTCATCCGTAGATAGGAAGTAGTTGCCCATGCTTGAGGACTCAAATAAAATTTGAGCTTTCAGTGTCGATGATCAGGTAACTACATACTTTGCTTCTTTTTCAGGAAGTAACTTCTTCATGACACTTTGAACTGGGATCTTTGCTTTTGACAAGTCCATACTTAGCTCACCTCCAACATCTTTGCAAAAAATTTGCCTAAGCAGGATGCCGTAAGATGCTGGAATGTCAACCACTAAAACTGTCATTTTTATCTACTTTTTTGGAAAAGCCGTGAAGGCGTATTGAGCATCTTTTATTTGACCAAGGAGAGGGACTTGCTTATTTTCCATATAAAAACACCTCCCAAAAGTTTCGGTCAAAGTCAGGCCAAGGGAATTTGCCACTTTTGCGGGCATGACATTATCTGAAGCTCCAGAGTCTATAATACAATTACTCAGTTTATAACCATTTATAAGTAGGAAAACATAAAAAGGTTCTATTTTCCCAAGAGTGATAAGAGGATTCACAACAAGATTATTTTGGGCCAGTTTATCTTTAGGGGGGTCATGAACAACTTTCAAAGAATCTTGTCCTGCGGGGATGGCTTTGTTTTTTACATATTCTGCTAACCTATCAAATTGTTCTAGGTTAGCTCTCAAATATTCAGCTTCTATCATTTGAATTTTAGTCTTTATAGCATGATCAATTATATCAAATAATTGAAGAGAACTTGCAACAAAATAAGAGAGTCCATCATCAGGGACTTTAATAAGAATGACACTGGTTTGAGTAACAGAAGTGGAAGATATCGGGTGATTGAGAATACTTACTTTTTTATGGGTTACCTGATCTTTTGATTGTGGAGGTAATGGAGTCCTGTATTAAGTGATAGAAACCGCTGGCTGGGGTTCCTCTTCTACCTTTCCTTTGTCAGTCTATGAAGCCAATTGATTTTGAGATCTAGTGAAAACATATGCATAAGATCCATCCAAACCCTCCCCTTTACTTTCTGACTTCATCTTAGTAATCTAGGAAACTCGATATTGGAGTCACCAGATAATTATTTTTCCTGCTCATCAAAGAGATTAGCATCTTCTTGTTGGTCCAACTAAGGTTAAAACAAATTATCATGCTCAGCCTCCAGGTAATCGACTGCTGAACTGGCAAGTGCTGCTTTAATGGCCAATCTCCCAGGAGGGGGAGGTAGGCGATTGGATTGCCCTTGGTTCCAGGTAACATTACCCTGATATTACTGATTTGGGAATGTTCTCCTAGGCACATCTCGATAGGTAGGAGCAGACGTACCTTGGGCTATTTGCCTCTTCAAAGCTATTAGTTCATTCGTCAATTTTTGCACCATAAGATCTGTAGTACCTGAAGAACTTTTAGCAGATGAAGAGAATTTATTTTTACTAGGGTCTTTTTTGATCTTATCTGCCAGGATAAGATCATCCTCAATCTTAGTAGCCAAACTTTGAGCTAAGGCTAGATCCATAGGGCCAGCTCACCTCAATAGGAAACTTACTTTTGAAAGCTGCAAATTTATAAAAAACATTTGAGATTTTTTGGTGTGGGCTGAGCCATAGTTGGAATCCAATGGTTTCTCAACTTGTTGAATTTAGCTATGAAATCCCTCATGGGTTTCTGGGATTCTTTCTTCAACTGTGTTAGCTAAGCCAACAAAGTGTGTGCATCTTCAGCAGGTTTAAACCTAGCTTTGAATTTGGACTTGAGCGTATCCCAGTCTATTACTGACCTAACCTGCATGTGATAGAACCAATCCACGACAGCTCCTTGCAAAGTTTCTACAAAAAGTCTAATTGCTACATCCTTGAATTCCATGCCGATCATGCCACATGCTATGGAGAAAGCGACAATATGCTCATCAAGATGAACCTTTCCATCACCAAAAAACTTAGGAAATTTTTTCCTAGAACTACGAGGTAGTTCATACAAAGGTACAGTTAAGTTGAGAGGACCAAAGGAATTACCCCACAGGCCTTGAGCCATTATGTTAGGATGATTAAAAGGTGGGATAATAAATCTTGGTGGGGTATTTATAGGTAGGGCATGATTAACAACAGGAAAAGAAGCTCTACCTCGTGTCAGTGACCTGATAAAGTTAGGAGGAAAACTCCTAAAACGTTGGAGGAAAGGTGACAGAGAAAAGAGATCAAATTTACTTTGCTGTGCCAACTCAAACACAGGGTCAACAACACCCTTAGCTCTCTGGCTTCTAGTGTAGCGTGGAGTTACCAAATTTTAAATGGAAAAGGGACTGGAACTACTTTAAGTTGGAGCTTGAGGCTTCAAAATGCACATCTGTAGTCCCCAGCAGAGTCACCAAAAAACTGTTGGGTGAATATTTTGTCGTCAACTAACTGAAGACAAAATAGAGATATTAGCCACAACATAGGGATATTTACACCATGACAAGTATGGGTTACTAGATCTAGATGAAGTAAATCTCTCCTCTCATCAAGGGAAGGTTCCCTATAAATATTCACGCGCTATATGTATGTATATAATTAAGCAAAAAATAATACATGAGGTGGTATAACAACATCTACCTCTCTTTTTTTAGAGGTAATGTACAAAGAACAAAAGAGAGAAATCCTGGTCTCTAGCTAACAACACTCCTCTTCTTTCAAGAATGGTATCAAATGAGAGTAGGAGATCACCTGAAGTAACAAAGTCCACAAGAACACTCACGTAAGCACAAAGTCTTCCGTAGCTTCTCTCACCGATCTGGAACAAACGCAATCGTAGAGTAAAACAGAGCACAAAGTCTTCATCTGAAACTACAAAAGATAACTGAATCTCAAAGATAAAAGAAGCTCAAAGTCTATCCTCTACCTTTAGAAATGATCTTAGATAATATAAACACACCCACTTTGCTTATTAAATCAGATAAACAAGAGATTATCAGGAAAGAGAACATAAGAAACTATTTCCTAGACAACACAGGTAACTTCAACACAAAGTCTGAAATAAACTGTTTCTCATTCATTCAACAAAATATGATTTACAAGTTTGAGCACAAAGTCTCAAAAGTTGCTTCAATTTTGGCAGAGTGTTTGCTCTTAATTTTTCCAAAATCATTTACAAATGAGGTCTCCACTATATATAGGGAGAAAATCCTCAAAAACTAGAAAATAATAAAATACAAAAATATCTCAGTCAAAGATGACTCATCTTTGACTTTGAAATTTTTTTCTGAAATATTTACATGTAATTACATCTTACAAAATTGCATGCACTTTTCACAAAATAGAAGTGCATAAGGAAAAAAGAAGAAAGAAGGGGAGAAATTCAGTTCTTGCTGCCAGATTTTTTTCTTATAGGCATTGTATATAGTGATGGATGCCTGAATTCCTATGCTGTCTAACGCAACTGTGTTCTTGGAGATGATTCTGGCTCACATCAACGTGTCTTTCAATGCTGTGATGGCCTTAGCATGACCAGTTAACCTGAATTTTAGATTTTTCAAAGTTAACTGAGCATCAATAATACTGTCCACCGAAGACATTGAGAAGGATTTTTCTTCAAAATATCTCTGAATCATCTCTTTGAAGCTCTGAACCATTTCTTCTGCCAAAAAGAATTGATTGTCCTTAGAGGTCAGGTTGCATGGCAGCTCTTCTAGTTTATTCAACATGCTTAGGTCACTCTTCTCACTAGCCTCCTTGAAAGCTTTGAGAATCAATCAGATCTTTGAGTACCTGGATCCTAAAGATCAGTGACTCCTTGATTTCAACATAAGAGTCCTTGCTAAAGATAACATCGATAGATATCAAGGTGCTTTTCTTCAGAGCCTTCATCTCCTTCCATTTGCTAAGATCTTTTTCTAAAATATCGATCTCTTGAGAGATAAGGAAAATGAAGTCATCTAATTCTGCTTTTACCTTCCTCATCTTACCTGTCCTTTCTACAACTTCTGAAAGCAAAAAAACTCCTTGAGTATGCATTTTTTCAATATAGTCCTCTAGGACTTTTCCCTTTAAATAAGTCTTTTCTGCTTTTTGAATGACTGGGTCATGCACGGAGAAGGCCTCTAGATTTGCTGCTTCAGGGGGAAGAGTGAACCTTCTTATTACTGTCGTTAGTTGTTCCATTTTGGCTTTGTAATAATCTTTTATCTCCTTCTCTCGATCGAATTTCTGGACCATGATGTCCATAGCAGCATGAAGATCGCTTTTCGTACCTTCGTGAGTAACTTTGCCAAGTTTAACACGGGAGATAAAATAACTGCTCATCTCAAAACCCTCAAGGGTTGCATCTTGTGGAGGCTTGGTAATTTCCATAAATTTTTGCCCTTTTTCTTCGACCAATTTGGAGAGGATCTTTGGCCTCTTCAGAGCCTTAGCTTTCACCAGCACTATTTTGCCAAAGTCGAAGTCATCTAGAGAAATGTCCAACTTCTTCCTTTTGGGGGTGAATGCTGACATCCAAGGTAGGAGAGAAGTACCTGTTATGGCAATAGTTGTCTCAGCTGGTGTTACTGTGGCAGCTTCTACACTGCTAGTGGTGACAGTAGTTGCAGTTGGAGTAACCGGTGAAACTGCACCAACCACTGATTCTGGCTCCTATGTAGGACTTGCTGCCAAGTTGAAGGAAGGAGATGATAAACTGGGGATGGACCCAGAAGAGCAGGGAGAACCTCCAGAAGTGCCCTGAGGATCACCGAATATGACTCTGGAAGGAGAGGCAACTCTGAAAGAGGGAACACTGATCAGAGAGATAGGAGAAGAGGGTACCACGAGAGACTGAGGAGGAAAGGAGAGACACTCTTGAGTGGCTGCACTTCTTCTGGTGAGAGTGGAGGTCCAGTGCCTGATTGCCCTGATGGTTGATCATCTGTCTCCATGGGCTAGGCTGCCTGTGTCTGAGGACTCTGTTCCTTAGTTCCTTTTGTTACCGCTTCAGGCTCTTCTGTAGTCTTAGATTTCTTAGATACAAAGATGATTCTAGGCTTGTGAGGCCTAGAAGGGGAAGGTACATCACCTTTGTTTTTGGTTCTATTCTCAACCTTCTTCTTCATTTTTGCTTGATATTCAGCCTCAGATCTCGTGACAAATTCTTTCAAGATGATCCCTTTGGCTGCTAACCAATCATTGGTGTTAGCCAATATTGGTTCGAATCTCTTTCTCAGAGAAGTCAGCTCCTTCTGAGACCACTGTGTTGGAGGAAGAGGGGAACCAGTGACCTTTTCTACCAGGTATTTGCTATTGATAACATCTTTATCATTGATCAGGCCAGAGGGGATCTCTGCAAGTCCCAAATATTTGATCTGCTCTAGGGTCAGCCTGCAGAAGTCCATTTTCCTAATTTCTTTGATTGTTCTTAGGTCGATCCAGACATCTTCAATCATGGGCTCATGGAACTGAGTTTTCCTTCTAATTTTGTCCTTGACGCCCCTGTAGTCAAATTTTTCTCTTCTCTTAAATGGTCTTAGAGTGACCATCTGTATTTCAGTTTCCATGACCTTGGCTTTGGCTATTGTTGCAATGGAGTACCTGCCAATCTCGATTGGAAACCTAAAACCTGGTTTCTTCAGCTCCATTTGTCTGGTATGCACGACAATCAGTTGTCGGCAAAGTTCCATTAGTACTAGCTTATCTGAAGGGAACCTGGGGAGCATGTATGGGTAGCCTTGGAAAAAGCCAACCCAAAGATAGCAAAAGGTGGGGAATTGAAGGAACATGCAGCCATAATCATTGACCACTATCTAGGCCTCGTCTGATACTCTCTTCTACTCAAGCTGAGGGTCAAAGAGGCATAGAAATGTGTCAAAAAAGACATCATTTACCCTTTTGAAGTGGTGGGTCGATCCTTGCAGAGTCAGCTGAGGGTAAAATGAGTACACTGGGGTTGCCTTTCTATCCCCTTCTGTGGTTAAGCCAGGAAAAGCTTGCATGGCGGTAGCTATGTACACAAGGTATGAAGTCATATAGAACTTGTAAGAAGTTTGTACCTTGGTTAGCTATTCATGGAGGGCATTGCTGATCTGCTCTCCCCAAAAGATAACCTGCTTGCCCTGGAGGATGATCTTGATGAATGGATACATCCATTCATGAAATAGTGAAGAAGACGGGAGGCCTCGCACCCTGTTGAGAAGGGTGATCAAGTCACCAACCTCCTCAATGAAGTCACTCCTCAGAAAGTTCCATGACCATCTTGATAAGTTGGTCCTGGGGGTCTTCAACCACTTATAGTTCATTACTTTCTTCACCCTCTCAGGGTCTTTATCGTATTCCCTCTGTGCATTCACGAAGTCAATCTTGGTTACTTCAGTGGCTGGAGGGCACATGAAAACTTTATCGATGAATTTGAGGTCCAACCAAATCACCATGTTGCCACTGGCATCTAAGACCAACCTGGTCTCTTTGTTGTAGAAGTGAGCACATTAGAGAATGAACTCAGTGTGATGTGCTGTTACTGGAAAGGCAGCCACCAGGTGGATGTTACTTTCAATGATCCTCTTCATCCCAGTGCTTGGATTCATCACCTTTGTTCATGCTAGGAATTCGGCCATGTCCACATGGCTGATCTCGGTGTCCCGATGTCGTTGACATTCGAGGAGACCAACGTGAGCGGAAAGACACCCTGATACTTGTATTTCATGGTCTTCACCTTTTTTGGAGATGCTTCAGACATGGGAACTGGTTTTGGCCAGACCGGTGCCGATGAACAAGAGCTCTCTGAAGGTACTGCAGACATGATTGTGAGATTAGAGGAGAGTGGATGAATGGGGAAAGCATAATTTAAGTGATTATGGGTCAATGGAGGTCACTTAAAAAGGCCAGGTGGAAGAAAGGATTGAGAAAATGAGGAAGAAAGGGAAAGAAAAAGTCAACCTGAGAAATCTTCAGAGTTAAGAAAATTTGGGGGAGGGATGCACGGGCAGCAAAATTTGCCACCCTTGCATGTTGGAATAAAAAGGTGTAAAGGTGGCAAAATTCACCACCTTGTAGAGATGTCCTGTAGGGGCGGCAAATTTCATCACCCTTGCAGGGATGTGAAGAAAGAGGTAGAGGGCAGCGAATTTTGCCGCTCCTGCAAGGAAGGGTTGCACAGGCAGTGAGATTCGCCACCCCTACAATGTGAAAAGGTTAGAGTAGGGGTGGCAAAAAATGCTTCCCCTATACACAGAACATGCTTCAGTGCAAATTTCACTGCGATGCATTTTTGGTAGAAAGCATGTGTGGGCGGTGAAATTTGCCGCCTGTGCACAAAAGAGTAAGTGCGGGTGGCAAAAATCATCTGACCGCACAGGTGAAGAATGGGATGGGGTGGAAGCTGTCATGGGGGGTGGTGGAAAATGCTGACCTTGTGGTTTGAGAGAAACCAAAGGGTACGGGCAGCAAAATTGCCACTCGTGTAGGGTCAAACAAGACCATAGTTTAACAAAGAGGGACAACTTTTTCCGTCATCCCTAGCAGGGAAGAAAACTTAAAAAATAACCTAGAAATGATAAAAAGCTTTAAGAAAGAACAAAGAAAAACAAAATAAATGCAAACAATGAGACTGACCTAGAAAATTGTGCGTGCCACAAGCTCAAATCTGCAAAAACGTGCTTCAAATCGCTCGCTAGATCACCCAGACACAGAAGGCAGGAGGAGAGGAGGAAGCAATGAGAAGAAATGAGGCTCAAATCAATTTTTATGGGGTGAAAATTGACCCCAACAACCTGCCATGTGCAGTAATAAATGTTGCGCATGGAAATCTGAGACATACTCAGGCGGCAAAATTTGCCGCCCTTGCATGTCTTGGTGGGTCTGAATGCAAGGGCAGCAAATTTTGCTGCCCTTGCAGGTTAAGATGCAAGGGCAACAAATTTTGCCACTCTTGTAGGAAAAATGTAGGGGCAACAAATTTTGTCGTCCTTGCTTTCTAAGGGTCAAAAATGCACTGGCGACAAAATTTACCGCCCGTGCACAAAAGAAGAAAAGACCAACTCTGGAAGAGGCAATCTGGGAGAGGGGTTCCTTGGTCGCAATGAGATCATGATCACTCTCGCATTTCTAGGCCAAGCCGATAATGAATTCAAAATCCGTCTCGAAAACAAACTTAGAGAGACAAAAGACAAAATGAAAAAGTTTTGTAGGGGGTTGTTCCCAAAAATGGGCTAATCCAATTTTGGAAACAACATAATGTAGAATTATATATTCTGGTGTTTTTCAATCATATGAGCCTTTAGTGAATAATGGTTAGAAAATATGGATTTATAGTGATCATTTGAAAATTACTTTTGGTGGGAATCGTGAAACATTTGGGATGACCCTTTAGTGGAATTAATTTTGATAAAATAGTCATTATTTGGTGGGAGGACATGATTGATAGATTCAAACACTACTAATAAGCGGGATAGTCTTAAAGGAGCAATATTATATGAGGAGTATAAAAAACTAAAATGGAAGCGTGGATCAATCTAAAAGTGAGTTTAGGCTACTTAGGATGGTGAATAGGGATATTACAAATCAAAATTTGCTTAAGCGGTAAGGGTCATTCACATATAATTGAAGGAAGGGCAGTTAAGAACCATGAATTTGGGCATGTTAATTTATGTGTCTACATTTCCCCCCTTTATTCTATTAATGCAATAAAGTGAAAGTACTAGAGTAAAAGGAAAAAAGCTATACCTAAAGTTACCAATGAAGAATAGTCTTAAATATAGGTCATAATGCTAAACTATGCTTCATACAAACCTACAATGAAACATTTATAAATCAATCCTTAGGATATAAAATTTAAAATAAATATAAAAATATTATAGATCTAATAATAAAGAATAAATACACCTGATTGGGTATATGAACCATTATGTTTTTCTAATGCAAAACTTGTAACTATAAAGGCTAAGACCCTTGGATATTTTCATTTTGTTGAAACACTTAGATTGGATTGTGCATGTCTCAATCTTTATTTATAAGAGAGTGTGATTAAGAATTCAAGGTGTGATTGACTCCATCATTGAATACCCAAAGTAACATAGTGGCTTAGAATCCTTGTATGAATTATAATGGATCATTTTGGTACAAAAGTTGAGCTAACCACTGTAGATAAAATAAGATTCATTTTTGGTGTAAAATTGGAGCAAAACTAATGCAAAAGTAGTATAATTTTATTCTAGTGTATACAACATAGAGAATGACATATAATTCCACTTCTTATATGAGAATTAATGTAAACTATGAAAAGAGGTGGCCATGTGGTACAAACATGCCCCGAAACTAATAGTTAGATGTATATAGATTTTGTAACTGTGTAATATTGAGTGATTTTTAATGTAAAAATTATTTCAAAACTTTAGAACACATCCCCCGTATGATGTGCCTAAACCGAGCAAATTTTGAGACAAATCTATGTAAAATTATAAAACATGTTTCTAAGCAATACTAAAATTAATTTGTAGACTGATTAAAATTTTGAGATTTTTGAAAAACTATTATTTTTTACTGTTGGGATGAAAATGCACTATTATGGACATGATCAACCTACACCATTGTCCAAATGGAGTGTTTTTGTATAAAACTATATTTGAGTGAAATTTAGGTATGAACTATGATCAACTGAGTAAAATTCATCTTTTCCTATATATGTAGTGTATTTATTGTAGCTTAGTATCTAAGATAAACCACTATGTATTCCACCTCTTTTGAGGTGAGTTGTAAGGTTTGTGCAATAACTCAACTTAAAATAATAAATCTATGCAAATAATGTTATATAAAAGATTGAAATCTAAAGTAAGAATGATAACATTTGAGAGCATGTCATCATCATAGATAAACTGAGGAATATGATAATATAAGATGCATGTAGAACCAAATGTATATATTGTCATGTCTAGATAGATGTTAGTAATGAGAAACATAATGATCATTGATCATATATAGCTCATTTTATAATGATAAAAAGCAACTCAGGGAGGATATATTATATCCATCATAGCATTGAAAAAATGAAAAATTACATGATATCCATCATGGCATTGAAAACTAAGCAAAAAAGTGTCATGTCCATGACACACACACAAAGAGTACATACAAAAGCACATAAAACATGTAAGAAGGCCTAAGGTCCACATATAAGGGACATATTCAAATGTCACTCACATGAATAAAAGCACACAGTAAGGCTTAGGGCCACAATCAAGGTCATGAAGTAATAAAGTAAACACAAAAATAATGAATGAATAAATGAAGTTGATCTATATAAGCAACTTGTAATATCATGATCTTTAGTAACTCATGTATCTAGTAATATAATAATGTGAATGTAAGTGAGCAAATAATTACACAGTGAAATGTACTAAAGTATGAATAATAGGGATAGTCATAGAATAATAAAACCTATTTAAGAGGATTCCCCTAGTGAATTTGATAAAATATAAATAAGTTGTAGAAGGCCTATGACTGGTTTAAATCTAAAAAAATGAGTTAGTGTTTAGTGGGACAAGTTCAGTGAAATCATACAAAAGTGCAGTACATTACTATCTAGATTAGAGTGGTTTTATTTGTGTAAGCTTTTTGGGTCTAAGATAATATCATCACCTATAATTTAATTGATAAATGATAACATTTATGTTATGAAACTCACTCAAGTACACTTGTGAAGCATATTTGATAGAAAATTAAACATGGAGAAATATTGTATATACTGAACACAAATTAGTTGATGTAAATGAACTAGATATAACATGCATAGGTGAAAGTTTTATAATTTTTTAAAAGATTCAATTTTTTTGGTATTTTTGAATATATGAACTTACAAAAAAGGAACATATTAACCAATGAATCCCACAAGAGTCTCACAGTAAATAGGTCATGTATCTAGCATAGGAAGGAAAACCTATTACTAATGGAAAGTATTATGCATCTATGAATAAATTGATCTCAACTCAAAAATTTAAAAATGATCTTACTTTATAATAAAAGTACCACTATCTTACTAATGTTTTATAGTAGATTTTACAAGTTTTTTAGCATGTTGCAATATAAGACTCTTCAGAACCCATCATGGAGTGTAAGAAGAACCTTATGTTGGTGTCTTTAGTGAAACATTCTTAGTGCCTTATGTTATCAGTGTAGGATGAGTTGGAGTAGATAGTGTCTCTCTATAATCTATGACAAATGTCTATGATTAAGTGGATTTTAAAGGATAGGTCTCCTTGGAAAGTTAACCACTTGCTTCTGAATGTTCTAAGTAGGTCAAACCTTTTTAGGTTGTTCAACTACAATATGTTGTGTAGAAACAATAACCTTCGGTTGTATGGGGTATTAATATGGTATACCATAAATTATGGTAACCTCATTAAAACAAATGTATTTCAAAATTGTGTCCTGTAGAAGGAATTACACGAAGCTACTAAATCCAAGGATGTCCCAATAATATTCCAACACTCATACATTGGGTATTAACATAAAATTAGTGGCCACATATTCTAAACCAACCTATAGTGGTAATGTGATCTCACCAATATAACTTTGAATGTGACCATTGAATCCATTAATGACTATGATAGCAGGAAATATATGTGTATCCAAGATGAGAGAGAAGTGTGATAGTGCACATGTTCATGTGAATAAGGATTTCAATAGAGGGGAGATTAGTCTTGTATTAGTCTCATAAAATAAATGAAATGAATACACTAAAATCATAACACCTCTAGCCTAGACACTAGGGAGAGCTTAGGTAACAAAAACTAAATGAAAGCACAACAAAAACATAAAATAAGTAAATCTTTTACCTTCATTAGATCTCTAAATGGCTTCTTGAATGGATTGATAAGCTTGTACATCAAGAAGTCTTTAAAAATGAAGCTTGTTTGTCTCCTTCTCTCCTTGACACCTTGGCTTTGATGTTGCTTGGCTTAAGATTTTGGCATGGTAACACTACTTGCATGAGTCTTATAGAGAAAATCTTGTATAATAACTCTATAATATCCAAGTTTGTTGAGGATATTTGTGCATAATAACTTTGCACCAAAATAAATTATGAATTCAATAGGCAATGCCTTGTATTCATATCTTTAGGAATTAAAACTCATCCAAGGTGAGTTAAGGATGAGTTTAGGCATGAAATGTGTTCAAACTAAACCTAGGTGAGTTAAAACTAACTCTAATAGAGTTAATAGTTGTCATGTAATTATGATTTAAAATTAATAGGCATGGATTTCAAATTAGATATTTTAGGATATTTTCAAAGATCTTGACAACTCATAAAGGCAATGATGAAAGGATTTGATATTTTTATTTTTAGAATTTTCACTTTTAGATATCCATTAATTATAAATGAATAATGTAACTAGGAATTTAATCTTGTTTAACTTATTAATTTAATTTGATTAGCATTTTGGATCTTTCAAGATTTTATTAAGTGTGCAAGTGCCCCACTTAATAGGTCCATAGGCCAAATTGATAATTGTTATGCCACAAGGTGAATAATAATGAATCTATGAGGTTATTATTACATACAGGCTAGTGTCCCAAATAGGGATGCCTCAACATGATTTTAAGCTTTGATGAATGATGTACAAGAAAATTTGGGATGTTCAATGTTTCTTAGGCTTAATTTGTAATAGTTGGTTGGAATCAGTCTAAAGTCTAGTCAAAGGCCAGTTATGACCAGTTTTAGGTGTCTACAGTTTGCCTCTATTTGGGAAGGCATTTCAAGCTATAAGCACAATAACATCTTTTTGAATAATGAAAAGGTCATGTATGACTATGACTAAAATGGTAATGGATGAGATCTAGATGCCTCCTCAAGGGAGCGATTGGCAAATAAGGTTAGTGATCGATCCCTCAAAAGAAGAAAAATAATGGGACCAAAAGGTAAAATGGGTGGAAAAGACTAATTTTCCCATAGGTGGTTATAATCAGTGGCATGATGAGCTAATTTGATTGGGTAGATAGACAAGATGATTTTCCCAAAGGTGGTTATAATCATCGGCACAAGAAGATAAAAAAGATAATGATTTGCCCAAAGGTGGTTATAATCATTAAAAAAAAAGGATAAGGGTAATAAGAAAATAATTTTCTCAAAGGAGGTTATAATCATGAAAAGAGAAAACAATGATCAGTTATAATCATTGGTAGGATAAAACCATGCCCCAGTTGGGTAGATAGATATAATGGTGTTTCAATGAATTTTAACTTATATTTCAAGAAGAAGAAGAAACTAAATATGGGTATGGTTGAAAAACCTATTTAATTGTGTGTGCATGAAATCAAAAGATTGTGAAGAGCTCCTCTTTAGATTGAGAGGATGACCTACATATAAGAAAACAATAAAGTAAATTTGTTTGTTAGATAGATAGTTGGGTGGATTGCCAAGCAATAGCTAGATCCTAGAAGTAAGAGCTTCCTCAAGGGCTATCAATCCACATGTTTTAAACAATTAAGTTTATAAATAAAATAGAAAGTAATTACATCAATAATAAAAAGGTTCTAAAATTAAACACAAGAGATACTAAAAAATAAACTAGAAATGGTTAAAATGGTGATAAACTAATTAATACTAGTGCTTGGTGATTAGGGTCTGCTTCATAAAATTAGGTGAAGGTTTATGAATAGGTAGGGACACATAAAATTAGATTTGATTGAGGATAGGTAGGTGGAAACAAATTGCTATAATTTACTATCATAGTGACCATTCGTAGTTAGGATGACTATCAATGGTTAAGGTGACTATTGGTGGTTAGAGTGATTGTTGATGGTTAGATAGACCATCGGTGGTTGAGACAACCATCGATGGTTACTGTGTGTAGATCTGGGTTAGTGAATGGATGACTGATGGGATCACAAAGTTGGATTTTGGGAGAGGGGTTGGTGTGAGGTTGAATGCAAAAGATAAATAAAGTAATTGAATGTGAGAAATCAATTACTTATCTTATAGAAAGCTGATCAAATGGATGCTTGAGGTGATTGACCTATTAGTGGAGTATGACATGATTTTGATAAAGTAACGATACTTGGTTCTTTGGTAGAGCTGTGGTGACAAGTTGGCTCTCTAATGTAGTAGCTAATTTATTACATTACTAATGATGATTGACCTATAAAAAGATAATTATAGATGCATAAGCTCTTGATAATAATTGTAGATGAATTTTCACCTCCTTGTTACTTTGTTCTTATAGGTAAGGCAAGAGATTTTCAATAAGACATAAACTTGGCTTCCTAATTTTAAATCGCTCATGTAATAACTTTCACATGGATTTAGATGATCTATCTTGATAAAAATAAGGTGGGTGGCTTACATGTTAGTGGTTGAAGAGGTGGAACTTGACTGTTGATGGTCAAGGTGACTGTTGATGGTTGAGGGTGAAGGGTCAAAATGGGTAAAAATGTTGGTTAAGCCATTTGAATAAACTATGGGTTAGGCTTGGTTAGGGGTCATAGGGTTAGATTGGTCTTAAGAGGGTCATAAAGTGGTCTAGGGGTATTAATGTGTTCAGAATCATGATGTGTGGATCTATGGTGTATACATTTTCCCCCTTTTTATTATGTAGCTTTGAATCAACAAGCTACACAACAAAAATGGATTGCTAGTCAAAGGTCTGATTGCCCCAAGTATGGGAGGAGGTGTTCCCCCTCAAACCAAGAGTTGATGAGGTAAAAAAGAATTAGGTGTATGTTTGATAAGGTGCATGAAGGTGATGATGAAGGTGGACATCATGAAGGTGGGTAATAGGTTAGGCAGTGAAACATAAAAAAGTGCACAAAGTGTGATAAAAAGGTGTGATAGTCAAGATCATGCATTGACTAGGTTGCCATAATTTATAAAAATAAGGGTTGGTGTTTGAAGGATAAAAGATAAGTGGACCACATGATCACATTTAGGCATGGTGGTTGGGTACACTTTCAATTCTCCTAAGTGATGTCTAGGTTTTAGTGGGTATCGAAGGTAGGAAGTGCTCTCAATAAAAATACAAACTAGTCAAGTGTCATGGGTATCCAAGGTAGGAAGTGACCTCAAATATACACAAGTGGGTTTGGTAAGTGTGAGGTGGCGCAAGTTCAAAAAGTGGTCAACATGGTAATGTTATCACTACAGTCAAAGGACCAAGAAAAAAGTGTCATAAAATGTGCACTAGTTGGGCCAAAATGGACTAATAATGAGGTGATGAAGTGGTTGGGTGGGGTGGAGAAGGTAGTCTCCAAGGGTGGGTAAAAATGGGTGGCTTTTACTAAAAAGGGGTTTGCTTAGGTGAAATTAACAAGGTGAGCATCTTGACTATCAATGGTCAGGATGCTCAAGGCTGATTGTCGATGGTCACCCTAACCATTGATGGTGAGGGTGAAAACCCTAAAATCTTGGTAGTCAACAGAGAAAATAGAATCACTTTTACCTCATTTTAACATAGCTAGTGTTGACCTTGAGCTTTGGTGATTTTTGTGTTATGATAAAAGTGATTGTTGATAGTGATTTATTATTAGTGGTTGAGATTGTTGAGTTGGAGAGTGGATTTAGGGGATCAATAGGGATGCAAAGAGGATGTGGGCATAGATAGGGATGGGCAGGCCTACGACTGACTCCATGGTGACAATCATAAAATAAGGTAGGGGATGTCTTAAAATTGGTAGGTTAGCTTGAGATAGTAATTTCATTGGGGTTAAGGGTGGTGGAATTGGGAGGTTATGCCATAGTTAGGTTTTTAGGGGTTTTGGGTAAATTTGTGGGTAAATGGGAAAATTGATTGAGTAAGTCGGTAAAATGTGGTGGGTAGGTACCTTAGGGTAGAAAAGTAGAATGTTTTGTTTATCATTTGGGTAGTTTTAGGGTAGATAGGGTTTGGGGTGTTTTGCCTATGGAAAACCCATAGTGACCATTGATAATCAAGTTTGACCATCGATGGTTGACTAGGGAAAAATTTAGATATTGGAAAGTGTTTTAAAAAGCTAAGGTAAATAAGATGGTGTTTTCTAGTCATAAACTTGGCAAGGAGGTTAGAGGGTACAAATAGGGTAGAGATAGGTCACTTGTGTAAAGCTAAAGGGTAAGGTAGGGTAGGTATTGGTAGGAAAATGTTTGGGTGACTAAACTATGTGCTAATGAATGGTTACAAACTAGGGAGTAGATACAGATGCATGATAAATTATTGTACATCTTCATAGCGATCTAATAAGGGATGAATCTAGATGATTGGGCCCACATGGAGGAGGTTGGGTTGGGGGAAATGAGGCATTATCAACATGTACCTCAAGATGCATCCATGGTCTTACCACTCATTAAGAGATGGGATGTTGTTACAAACACCTTCCTATTACCAGTTGATGAGATGATTATCTTGTTAGAGGACATACATAGGATCACATGGATTTCACTCTGAGGTGATCCAATCTACCACATAGAGTAAGAGGAGTGGGAGGAGCATGTTGAGTTGTTATACAAAGATGCTCATGATTGGGTTTGATGGCATGCTGGGGGGTTTAGATATAATGTGTTGTATGTGAGGGCTCTAGGTGAGAGGAGACTCATGATGATGTTGATGATTATTGTCTGATGTTTTTCCCTTCCTAACTCAAGCAATGTGAGTTTTACATATTTATTACTGGGGTACTGGTGGAGCTATTATTGAGGTGGACTATATTTAGTTAGGTGCTTGTTCTCCTAGTATAGATATAT
This sequence comes from Torreya grandis, assembly GCA_037957365.1. Classification (NCBI taxonomy): domain Eukaryota; kingdom Viridiplantae; phylum Streptophyta; class Pinopsida; order Cupressales; family Taxaceae; genus Torreya; species Torreya grandis. The sequence continues at coordinate 1,616,588 of JARHVA010000578.1, read as the reverse complement.
AGGGATATATGGGGGTTTAGGCCCCATAAGAGATATGGTATCAGTGTTGACCTGGTTTTACATTGTTGGGCCTATGACAACATATGAGTGTTGAGGTCAGTGAGATTACTATGGGTAAGGTATAGACAAATTGAGTTCTTAGTCAACTTTATATGGTAAAGGGGTGACTTTTCCATGTCAGGTGTGGGGGGAGGATCTCATGATGTTGACTGGTTTAAAGGTACACTGGGTGCACTAGTGATTGGTGACATCACCTAGAGACTGTATGTCTAGTTTCCAATGTGGCCTAGCTATAGGAGGAAAACACTCTCCCTATAGAGCTATAGGTGGATATTCATTAGGTAGTATGGGGATGTGGAGATTATCCATTTTGATAGGGTGCATAGATAGTTTGGATTGGTATAATGTATTTTAGGTGCTTTTTTGATGTACAGGCATGAGGACTTAAAGATTTTATTATCAGAACCACATCCCATGTTGACTTTACTAGACCATAAGGAGTTTCCAACCAAGCCATAGATAGATGATGTTAAATTTATAGATGGGTACATGACATGGCACTAGGAATTATATGCAATAACATATGTTGGTGGGGATGATGTAGGTAGAGGGCCCCAGGTAGGAGAGGGGGCTAGAGAGTAAAAACATAAGGGGTTGGCCCTAATGGATAGGTAAGAATGGTATTAACCATTGCAAAAGTATAGATTAAAACATTATAAGGGTAGGTGGCCACTTTACAATGTCAATTTTATACCTTATAGGGTTAGGTTGCTACTCTCACAGTTGACAAGGACCAAACATGGTCTTCACTCACCCTAATTACACAAGAGAGGGACTCTCTGAGGTAAAGAGGAGGTTGAGTAGCTACAACATACATAGGTCCACTTGGCACCATCCCCATGGTATGATACCTAGCTATAGTGGAGGAGCTATGGTATTATGAGGCCATAGTTTTGACATAGTAAGCACAAGAGCCTGGATGGGGTGAGTATAGAGCTAGCTTGGCAGGCGGTGCTAATGTAGTGACACTAGGTCAATGAGTAACATCTATAGGTGGGTAGATAGGTACATATAGGGGATTGGCAGGTAAAATAAGGGGGTAGGAACTAGGATCTAAAAGTGTGCTAAGAGAGAGTGCTGCCTCAGGGGAATGACATAGCTAAGAGATTTTATATATTACTATATATCATTTTGATTTTGGCCTACGAGCTGATGTGGTAAGATGTAAATTTTGAGAGGGAGAGACATGTGTACACATTTATGATGTTATTTTACTCATGATATATATATATATGATCTTTGTCTATTGCTTATGCTCATGGTTTTCATTAATGTTTAATGCTTATGATGTGATGTTATATTGCTTATGTATTATGCTTATGTTGTGTATTTTAGACATTGACATAGACTTACCTAGCTAGGGATGAGATGGTATTCATGGATGATAGTTATGATTATGACATGTTAAATTTTAATGAGTATATGCTTCATTATTTATATTTTAAACATGTGGTGGAAAATGGTTGTTTGTTTTATTGTTCATGGATTCTATGGTGTGATCATGTTTATTGTGTTTATGATTATGTTTTATGCTACTGCTTAAGACACATGTGCATATGCTTTGTTGTTTATTTGTTTTAAAATAAAATACATGAGGTAGGTTAATTAACAACAAGAAATGGGAGGATAAAGAATATAATCAAGAGACAAATGCCATAATGAAAATATCAACTAGTCATAATAAGATAAGAGGAAGGCACGATGCTTATTATTTGACAAGGACCAGAACAAAACCAAAGTAGGATTGGATCAATGAACATAAGCCCTTTGAATACTTCACATTAGTGTTTGTTAGTTGGTAAAAGAAGGTGTCTTGACCACATAATGTTAATTAATCTCAAAATCCCTTGCTTATAGTATATAAAGGGGAAGATAGATGAAAATGGAACCTTCGTGTGAGACTAGCATGCCTCTTCTATAGGTATCTAAAGATTTAGTATAAATAAGTCTATGTCGTACAAAGTGTAGATTGATTAATGTGAGAAGTCTACTTGTGAAAATTGATTGCGGTCTCCACTTTATTTTGTTGTGTGTGAGCCGATTGTAGCTTCCAAAATTAGTTTGATTTTATTATGATTATGAGAATTGGTTATTTATTTTATTGCTATATATGGGAAATTGATCAATGTAGGAAGCTTCTAAGAAATTACTGTGCCCTTTAAAAATACTTTGCTCAACCATCCTTCAAGGAAGTGGCCTAAGTTTATTTGATTTATTCAATGCTTTTTCATAGTTGTCCTTCAAGGGAATGGTCCACCTTATATTTGGTAATTTCAAATAAATTTTCAATAGCTGTCCTTCATTGGAGCAATTTGTGAATGCCAAGAATGACCCATGATTGCTAGTGATAGGAATTTTTATTATTTTATTACTTTGATATTCCCTGACATAGACTTGCTTAGGCCAGCTTATTGGTTCACCCTTATGAAGGCAAAACAAAAAGCATAAGAAGGTTAATTAGGTGTAAAGAGGTTTAGGTGATAATGATCATGGGAATCCATCTTGTGAAAGGGGTGGAAAGTACCATGAGAATCATGCCATGGGTAGAGCCGTGGTACCCATTATTCAAGACTATGACTATGATGGATAATCACATGATTCAATTTTAATTTGTTGTCCCTAAAATAGGGAGATGAATGTGGTTAAAATCAAGGGATGAGCTTAAGTTAAAATAAAAGGTGAACTTGATCCTTCTTAATAAAAGAATTAATGTAGATTCAAAGCATTGAGGGGTTTAAGTTCTACGTGGCCTTCAAGAGAAGACAACCAATAAACTCCTGATCCATACTTGTGGGTTATAATATAGGGTCCAAGATAATTGAAAGCAAACTTTCCCCGCTTGATTTTTTCCATATTAGTGACATGATAATTTTCCTTTAGGATGAGGTCTCTGATGTTGAATTCTCACACTCGAAGGTGTTTTTTATAGGCAAATTTGGTGTGCTCTTGATAGACACAAAAATGGGTAAGGGCTACTAAATGATGCTCATCAAGTACCTCAAGCTCAGCTAAATAGTGATGATGATAATCATCCTCAGTAATGAGATCTTGTAATGATATACAAAGAGAGGGTATTTGGACTTTAAGAGGCAAGCCAACCTCCACTCCAATAATAATATAAAAAGGTGTATCACCCATAGGGGTTCTAATTCTTGTACAATATGCCCATAAGGTGAAGGGGATGTACAAATGCCAATCTCGACTAGATGCATTACCCATTTTTGTTAGCATGTTATTAAGAGTTTTATTAGAGGCCTTAGACTGTCCATTCACTTGATGGTGATAGGGCGAGGAGAAACTTAACTTAATTCCAAAAGTGTCTCATAGACCCTAGACTTGTTTGTTCTTAAAAGATTTACCATTGTTGATCATAATCTTATGAATAAAATCAAAGTAGCAGATGATATGATGGTTGATAATATTTTTCTCCTTGGTTGAGACTAGAGGAATAACCTCTACCCAATTGGTAAAATATTCAGTCATAGTGATGATAGAGTGGTATCAATGAGAGGAATGGGGATTAATTTCACTTATGAGGTCTAGAGCCCATTATGAAAAGGGCTAGAAATTGGTAGAAACATGAAGACTATGGCTAGGTATGTGATGTAGATTGGTGTGTTGCTGACACTTAACACACTTTTTCACATAATCAAAATAGTTTTGGTTAAGGGTAGGCTAATAATAGCTAAGGTGAAGGATGCATTTAAGAATAACAAGGCCACTAAAGTGTCCCCCACATATACCATCATGTATTTTTTTGATAGCATGAGAGGATTCATGATTACATAGGCAACAAAAGAGAAGGCCATCAAAGCCATTTTTATAAAGAATTCCTCCCATAATGGTGTAGTGCGAGGTGCTTTAGATAAATGATATTTGAGAATTCCTATAAATACCAAAAGGAACCATGGCAAGGTTAAGATAGTTGAAGGTTTGCTGATACCAAACATTGGTTTGGGTCTCCTCCACATCAAAAATGGTGGAAAAATCTAGTTTGACATAAGAAAATTAGGTGAGTCTATGGATAATGATAGATAACTTAGAGTTGGAAGGTGTAGATAGTATTTGAGAGGTGAGGGAGGCCATAGTGTCGATGAACTTAATTATAGATCATGGGGTTGACTAGATGTGGTAGTGTTCAAATGATGCTAAGAGTTTATCAAGTATCTATTTATACTATTAAAAAACATCATTCTTACACTGGCAAGAGCCATTTGTTTTATTGACCATAAGTTGGAAATCACCAAAGATATCGATTTTTTTGAATCCTAAGGCTAAGGTAGTTTGAAGGCCTATCATTAGGGATTTATACTCAACCATATTTTTAGTACATTCAAAATTTAGCTTGAAAGACAAAGGAAGAGGTTCACTATCAAAGGGGATAAGGATGCTACTCACTCCCCCACCATACTGACACTTTGATCCATCAAAGAACATGGTGACTTGATAGGTGAAGTTCACCCAAGAGAGGGTCATGATGGACTCATCAAGGAACTCAAGAGGAGGAGGTTGATTGTTTGCTAAAGGTGCCTCAACCAATTGGTTGGTAATGAATTTCCCATCAATTGACTTTTAATGGAGGAACTTAAGGTCAAAATCTATTAAAATCATGAGCCATTTGGCAATGCACTAGTTTTGGTATGGCTTGGAGTGTATGTACTTGAGTGGGTTGGTGTTTGTTATGACATAAGTTTTATGTTTAAGGAGGTAGTGGTGAAGTTTGGTGGCCATGAAGACTAAATTTAGGCAAAGTTTCTCAATATAGGTATATTGAGTCTTGTATTCTACAAACATGTGGTAATGTAGTAGATGACTTGCTCTCTATGCAATTCATCTTGATGAGCAAGCATTGACCCTCGGGAATGGTTGGTGGTAGAGATATATAGGTAGAAAGGTTGGTAATCCTTAGGAGGGGTGAGGATAGGTGGTGATAAAGGTACTCTTTGAGTGGATCAAAGGCCTTTTAATAGTTGTTATTCCACTTAAAAGAGACATCCTTCTTTAAAAGGTGGTGGAAGGGTTGGCATTAGTCTGAGAGCTAGGAGATAAAATGATGAATGGATTAGAGCTTTCCTTGCAAGCTATGAAGTTTTTTTAGGTTGGTTAGAGGGAACATGTTGAGGATGGATTTTATCTTATTAGGATTGACTTCTATTCTTCGAAGGGAAATGATAAATATAAGAAGCTTTCCTTAAAATACCCTAAAAATGCACTTCTTGGGGTTAAGGTGGACATGGTAGTGGATGAGGTGCTAAAAGATGATCTTGAGAATGGCTAAATGATCATTTTAGAGTTTAGATTTTTTGAGAAGGTCATCTACATAGTCCTCTACAATCTTGTGGTTAAGGTCATGGAAGATATAAATCATGACACATTGGTAGGTTTCACCAACGTTCTTTAACCTAAAAGGCATGACTCTATAGAAAAAGGTTTTCCATGGGGTGGTAAAGGTGGTCTTATGATAATATTTGGGAGTAATTAAGATTTGATCATATCCTGAGAATCCATCCATAAGAGATAACATCTCATGGCCAATGTAAGATTAACTAGCTGGTCAATGCTTAGTAGGGGAAAATTATCTTTAGGGTAAGCAATGTTAAGGTCATGAAAGTTCACATAAATGCATAGTACCTATATTATTTTGGTGATAGGTATAATATTTTAGACCCATTGAGGATAGTCAAAGGGTTGAATGAAATTGATAGATATAAGACATTGGAGATCTTATTTGTCGAGAAGGACTATGTGGGGGTGCATGCATCATAATTTCTACTTGACAGGCTTGCCATCATAGTTAGTGACTATGTTATGGGTAGAAATGGTGGGATTGATTCTAGGCATGTTGTTATATGACCAAGCAAATGCTATGCTACAATATTGAAGGAAAGAGGGGAAGTCCTAAAGTTCCTTGAAGTTCAACTATTAGATAATTTTGATAATGTGGGGGCTCTCTAGAGTACCCAGGTTGATATCCATGGTGGATTCATTCAACATGATCAAAGTATTGGGAGGAAGGGATTTATGGATGGAATAATCCAGGGCATCAAAGTAGGCGAGAATGGAATCATCATCCTAACACTAAATAATATTAATGGTAGAAGAGTCATCTCTTATCATCTCAAGATGGGTTAAAGGGATGGTTACAATCACCCCATCCTTTTGATAAGTCAAGGGTCTAAGGCTCATCATGTTGATAAAAAAAAGTTAGGTGGGATGATGTCATCATTCTCACATGTGGATGGAGGATAGGTCGATGAAAAAGGGGTATCTTCCTTAATAATGGTGGTGGTAGGTGGTTTGGGTTGCTTCTTGTTGAGTAGGATTAAACCAAGTCTATGTTTTTCATGAGGCTTTATGGTTTCAATGATGACCAACTCATGTGGGCCATGCTCATATTGCCTACGGCCAAATCCTTTCCAAGCACACCAATAGAGGTATGTCTTGGTAAAGCTTAGTTTATCTAGGTAAGAGAAACCAATGGTGAATAGTCAGGGTAGAAGAGAGGTGGTAGAAACACCAAGGGGATTGTTGAGTCCCCCATAGATAAAACATGTCTAATAGTAGGGAGGTCCAAAGGGAATAATAGTTTTGATATTGGGGTCATATCCTAGTTGGTTAGTAAGTTGCCCATACTCATGAGGAGTAGGGAAAGCATCAAAGGCTAAAAGGTGACATTTCCCCAATGTAAGGTGATGGAACATTGATTCCAAAGGGTCCATGGTGGGGATTTGGTCTGAAGGGATATAGGAATTGGTAGATACCTCATCAATGGAAGGGGATATGACATCCACTTTTATGGTTGAAGGTTGGTCTTTAGCTACTGGTGGTGTGCTGGATGGAGGTATGAGGACATTGTTGGGGCAATAGGTCATATTGCATGTTGAGAAAGGACTTGGGTTAGATTGGATAGTGATGACCCAGCTTTCATGCTTAAATTTGATGTAATGGTGAAGGGGATGTAACCTATAGAGTGGATCTAGGGTCATCCCAACAAGACATTTTATTGGAATTCACGTTCCACTACTTAGAAGAGTTTAGGGAGCATACGGGGTCCTAAATGGATATGAAGGATAAAAATTCCCAAGGTAGTGGCTATAGTATTATTAAATAATCAAAGGATGGCCAAGGTTTTGTACATAACATTATTTGGTAGGTTGAGTTGGTTATAAACATGGGAGGAGATGATGTTAATACTAGCTCCCCCATCAATAATGACTTGTTTGATGTGAGTTTGGTTGGTGTAAGTAGTAATATAGAGAGGGAGATTTGGGTCATTTGGATGGATGGAAAGTATTTCCAAATCCTTTAAGGTAACAAGGTTAGAAATTTAAAGGGCACCAACAAAGGCTACCAGAGGTTGTGGATCTTCAGGCTGGAACACTATGGATTGAAAAGCCTTTATTAGTGCTTGGTGATAGTGAAGGGAGGTAGAGATCAACTCATACAATCTCATCTTCACCAAGGTCTAGTGAATTTGTTTGAGGATAACTCTCCTGATGGATTCTAAGGGGTTAGATTGGGAGGCACCTAAAATAGACACCCTGGGTTTGGTCAAAGGTGGAAATGGTTAGACATGGGTTGGTTGGGAGGTTAAAGATGGATACATATATGGAATAGATTCCTTAACCTTCCCCTTATCTTTTTTTTATGATATCATGACCACATTGATAGTATGGATAAGAGAGGGAGTTGGGGTAGTAGATTAGTTAGACTCATCTTCAATCTTAGGTGAGAGTGGAAGAGTAGGTAGGTGTTGGGTTGGGGTTGTTGTTAGTTAGATTTGTATGGGGCTTGTGGGAGGTTCATCTGTTAATATATCATCCTCATCATAAATCTAATGGATAACCATTTGGAGAGCTTTACAATTCTCCATGTCATGGCTAGGTGTCCTATGATAAGAACACACTTGGGGGTCATTATACCAAATGAGCTTTGAAGCAAGGGGGTAAAATGGTCTGATAGGGGGTAAATCCAAACAATAAGTTTGAAATAACATGTGGCAAATGGCTGAGTAGGATTTATCTAAAGGTGGTAAAGGTTTATCAATCTTAGCTTTAATTATTAAGGTGAAAGGTTATTTGGAAGCTAGTTTGGTGATAGGTGCCTTAGGTAGGGTGGTGTACTTGGTTTATGGATTTAGTTTAGGCAAGGAGGTTGGTGGGTGAGAGGTATAATATTGCAAGGTAGGTAGCATATGTATTGTTGGTGTGGTGAAGAGAGGTGTGTTAGATTGCAACTATGAAGGTGTAACCAAAAGAGGGGGTTTTGATAGAGATAATGGGATTATTGCTCAAGGTAGAGGGATGAGGTCCCAAAATGGAGGGCAAGGTTGAGGGAAGTAAAATTTTGGCCTTTAGGCATTTGGGTGGTTTTACCTCTTTGGTTTCTTTAGTTTGGCACTTGGTTGGTGGGTTTAAAGGGGTTAGGTCCACTTTCATAGATGGGTGACTAAGGCATGGTGTAAGGAAGGTACCAAGAATTTTGGTTGATTTGTTTGGGGTGAAAAAAGGGGGTTTGGTTATTTGGGTTGTGGTTAACTTAGGTGGTTGAGGGTTGGTTGGTTGGGTGGATATGATAATAGGTTGGTTAATAGAAGTGGTGGGTTGGTCCACCAATGAAAGGGTTGGAGGTTTTGATCTGGTAATGTAAGGGATGCCTAATTTCTTTCAAAAGGTAGCTTGGTCTAAGTTGGGTTTGGAAATAAACTTGAATCTTTGGACCAGTCTAGAGAATCATTTATAGATCGGTTTGGTTCCCTAGATAGTAGGTTCAAAGGATAAACCCAACGGTTAGGAAAGAGAGATAGTAACCTTGCCCTCTTCCTCAATCAAAAGATGCAAGGTTGAGACAGGTGGCTGTCCTAAGGGAGGAGTAGACCTAGTGACTTCTTCCTTGGGAATGATTTATGAAAGAGGTGTGATTTTCTTGGTATTTAAAGGTAAAGGTAAGGTGGCGATGGTTGGTTGTTCCAATATATCAATTGAAAGAGTGGTTAAAGAATCCACTACCTTGATAAGTGTAGGGGAGAAGATGGTATTTATTTAGTTTGGGTTCCTAAAGGAAGGGAAGGTAAGTCCACCATTGTAATAGATAGAAGAGGTAGAGAATTGGAGGATTGGGTATTAGGTGGTTTGGTAATGAGTGCATTAAGGAACATGTTAACTGTATGGACATCATGAGAACACTTGATATTTTTGCTCTCATTTTTGGTAGGAGCATGGTTTTGAAAAGGTTTCCTAAATATATTAAGGGCTTGGTTTGATGGTGCATTAGGGTTATCCAATGCAAGCTCCCCATTTTTAATGAGGGATTGGATAAGGCTCTTGAAAGTGTTACACCTACTAACGTCATGTCTTATTACTTGATGAAAGGCACATAGATCATTCTCATTGTACCAACTAAGGGTAGGATGAGAGGAATCAAACTAATAAGGAGGTTTTATAGGAGGAAGTTGAATGATATTAAATTTCAATAACTTCTCCAAGATTGAAGCATAGGATTCTCCAAGTGGAGTGAATTGATTTTGGTTGTTCTAGTTTTAGTTCCTTAGGTAATCCTTTGAGGAACTAGAAGAATTTGGTTAGTTGATGGATGGTGGAGGATAATATTGAAGGACAAACACATTCATAGCTCCCTTGCTCTTGGTATTGTTATTGGACTGGTTGTTTGGTTTGGAGGAAGAGGCCTAATTGGTTTTATAGGTGGAGTTCTTGTTTTTTAGTTTTAGTTTTCCTTCATTAGTAGCCCTATTTTATAAGTTACTTTCCATGGTAAAATCCTCATAAATGTTTAAAATCTTTGGACATGAAGTGTAGAGGAGATATGCTTGGCACATGCTTGAGCAAAGAGCTCTATGAGTTTGGGTTGAGGTAGGGATAAGGAAAGTTGGTTAATTAAGCTCCTATAATGAGATAAAAAATCAGCAATGGATTCATCCTCAAACTAATAAATAGAGTAGACATCAGTGATAGAAAATTTCTTGGAGATATTGATCAAAAAATGGTCCAAGAAAGTTTGAGCCAACTAGGTGAAGGAGAAGAGGGAGTGCTTGGGTATGGCACTATACCAATCTAATGCTGAAATGACTAAGGACATGGGGAAGGTGTAGAGAATGAGGGTATCATCATAGGTAATTAGATAAAAAGCATGACTAAATACCCTAAGGTGCTATTGGGGATCCTCCTTACTTTATAATTTAGAGAACTTGGGAAGTTCCCATTAATGAGGATATGGCTTGATAGGTATGGATTGATGGGCTCATTATAAATTTAGTCATATGACAAGATGTTGTTAGCACCTAAGATGGATGAATCTAAGCTAGTCATCTTGTCCATAATCATATTCATTAGGTCTACTTGGATTTGTGTACCTAAAAGGTTGTAAGATGAATATTACTTGGTAGTTGGGTGACATACTGATAGTGGGTAGAAGGTTGGGAAGCTACCACATATTGGTATGTGGATGTTAATGGTTGGGTGGAAGATACATAAGGGTAAGTAGATGCAAGTGGTGGGGTAGTGGGTAGGGGTACATGCCCTTGTAGGTTGGGGATGTAGCTTAGGTTTAGTGTAAGGGGTGCTTGTTGGATGGGAATGATAGTTGGGTTGGTGACCAATGGAAGGGTGGTGACCCTCATACTAACAAGAGGTAAGGTGGAGGGTATGGACACCACAAGGCTTTGAAGTGGAGTATTGGTTGATAGATTGGGGTAGCTAAAGGAAGGTTGGTAATGATAGAGTGAGGCACTCTTGTAGTGGAGGGAGTGTAGGTGGTTATAGGTTGGCTTGCTCCTAAGGTGGAGGAGTTGTTGGTAGGAGTGGAAGGTATAAGGGCATTCATAGTTTGGGTTGGTTAGTTGTCTATAATAGTCTCAAAGGGATTATTGGTGGATGAAGAGGTTTTAATATCTAATGGTTGGGTTGTAATCATGGAAATAGAGGTACTGCCTATGAGGTAGAGAGGCATGTCATAAGGAAAGTATATAGGTGAAGTCAAAGTTGGGGTACGATAAGACATGGTTGTAAGATAATGTTGTAGGGCCACAGGATTGTTATCTAAGAAGGCAAAAAAATTTGCATCTCCTTCGGGAACCTCTTTAGAGAAAGTAGGACTTCCTAAGGGATGAGGAAAATTTATTGGTTTAGATATGTAATCCATGGATGAAGAGGTAGAAGAGGTAGGTTGGTTTGGTGATAGGTTTTTCTTCACAAGGTTATTTCACTATTGGTGAGTGAGAACCATATGAGATAGGGGAGAAAGAAAGCACAATAGTCTCACTACTCAAACAAGAGAAGATAAGAAAAGATCAAATAAATTAAATCACACTCTAAAAGATATGTTAAGCCGTAGAGTTTTTTATTAATCTCACTTTTGGATTATGCCTTAAGAAGTTATGTGATTGAAATTGGCTTGTAGAGTGAGTATTAAAAAGGAAGTCTCAAGTTGGTTTCAAGTTGTGTTTAGGCTCTAAAAAATAATATATATTGGAATCAATATGTGGCTTGGTATTGGGGCCTACCCTCTCACTTCACACATCACAATGATAAGGGTGTCAGGTGCTTAGATAATATATATTGATTTTTAGAGTTTATACTCAAATAAAGAGCTGAGTTGGTTCCCCCCTTGGTAATGACCTCCAAGTAGGATCACCAAGAAAGGGTAGGGTTACCACTAGGTGATGAAATCTTAGTCAGGCCTTATCTCAAGTTTGTTTGATGTTTAATTTATGAAAGTGGTTTGGTTAAGTGTGTGTGACAAAGAGTAAAGCTATGATAGGATTACTTTGCTTTAAGTTAAACTATGTGAGCTAAACTTGTAAGCAGTTGGTAGATGATAATGAAATGTATAATGGTAGGAAAATAAATGAATATTAGGAATTTGAATCACACATAATGTTGTTGATGCCAGATTTGACATAATTTTAGTTGTGGCAGGGCCAAAGACCTCTGAAGATGCTCTCGATAGGACCACCAGATTTTTCTATTGTTTGGACCTAAAATTAGCTACCATCTGATTAGATTGTAGATTGGAAGCTATTTTGATTTTATCTTGAATTTTTTATTCATCAATAAATGAAGAACTTTTGTGCTTAGCTATTAGCACCTCAAAGAGGTTTTCACCAATGAAGTTGTTTTGATTATCCTATAACACCTTTAAGAAGGTTTACTAATGAACATTATCTTTTGACTTTGATTTTCTTCTAGTGCTTCTAAAAAAGTTTCACTGAAAGATGCTCTATTTGAACTTTGCATGTCCCCTAGTGCTTCTAAAAGGTTGCTTCTAAAAAAGTTTCACTAAAAGATGCTCTATTTGAACTTTGCATGTCCCCTAGTGCTTCTAAAAAGGTTTCACTAGGAGAGCATTCTTCTGCTACATGAATGTGGTTTTCTCTTCTTCAACTACTATGTCACCATGGATGTAGCTCAATAAGTGTTATTATTTCAGTCCCAATCAAAACTTGTGGGAGATGGAATGCCAATAATATGGTTATTTGGGTTGATGGTAATGGCCTATGGAATGGTAATAATGGGGAGAGGCTACACAATCCTCATAGAAGATACTACGATAATTTTTGTTGAAGCTAAAGTACTCATCCTCAAAAATCATAGAAGGATCATAAATGTATTAAAATTGATCTACAAGGTATGCATAACCAATATTATAACAACCATGAATGTATTCTATTTTTGAATCTGATTCTGACTTAAGGGACTCTAAATCTGATGTTGAGACTAATTTTGATTTTGATTCTGATGCTAAATCTGATGTTGGTTTAATAATATAACCTGACTGTAACTTTGATTCTTTATTTGATGGGTACTCTTTTACAATGATGTCTTGTTGAATGTTTGGTATTAGACAAGTAACAACTTGTGATGGCATGGTGAGCTCCACAAAAACTAGTTTGTCAGAGTAGAACTCCTTCATAATGGGAAAAATGTCAAGAGATAACTCCTTAGAGACTAGCTTGTCAATAAGTGGCTCTTGAAAAATAGGTAGATGATCAAGGTAATGATTTGCCCAAAGGCAGTTATAATCATTAAGAAGTGACTCAATAAAGACTAGTTCATCAGAGTGAGACTCCTCAATAACTAGTATAGGATCAATCAGTGATTCATCATAGATTAACTTATCACAAATGGTTGGTTCAACAAAAACATCTTAAATTAGTTGGTTGTTTTGGCCTTAGTTTCAAATGAGTTGAAAAATACCAGTTTTGAACATAGCTTGGTTTTCAAATGATTGGATTGATTGAGGGATTGATGGGATTGGTGCTAGATGAGGAATGACCTATGGTTAGATAATGACAGGGCATTGGGGAGTGTGATTGCTTGAATGAGCCAAAGGATGAAGTCTTAAAATGGTAATAATAGGGAAATGTGGAGTTTGATTGCTTGTATAAGCTAAAGCATGAGGTCTTGGAATGATAAAGGGGAATTGTGGAGCTTTATTTCTTGCACAATCTAAAGGATGAGGTCTTAGAAGGATAAGTTTGGGGCATTATGGAGTGAGGTTGATCACACAAGCCAAAGGATGAGGTCTTGGTATAGAAATGGTTGGGCATTGTGGTATTGGAATAGAAATGGTAAGATGTGGTGGAGCTTGAATACTCGAATAATCCAAAGCATCCAAGTCCTCCTCATAACCCATATCATCCCAGTTGGTAACTTGATTTGGATTTTGACTATGTTCCCCATATGGAGTATTATAAGGAGAATAATAAAACTCCTTAGAATATCTATCTCTACAGGGGTTTTTAGTCTAATTTTGTGCAACCATTCTATCATAATTTGGATTGTACATGACTCCACCATAAGTGTATCTAGACATATCTGCATAAATGATGAAATCTTTGAAACAAAAAATCTTAGAGTTCTACAAACTCTAAGAAACTATGTCTAAAGGAAAAATGGTTCAAACTTGGTCTAACTTGGTCAAAAGTGGAGCTGAATCTCCAACATGGCCTAAAAAGGGAGCTGTATCTTCAAAATGGTTTGAAAATGGAGCTATATCTCCAAAATGGTTTATGCTAAGACTTGGCATAAAATAGTCTAACATCAAATGTTATACACATAAAAGGTCAAACATCTGAATAGAAACTGGTATGTCAAAGGTCTAGGTCAAAGTGTTCCAAATAAGGTCTAAACTAGGAAAGGGAAAAGAGTCACTAAGTGTTTTATCCAAATGTAGAGTCAAAATCTAGGCTCAAATATGCCATGTTAGGACTTTTGGCCAAAAGGTGTCAAAATTTAGGTTTGAAATAAAGGATGATGTGATTTGAATTAATATAAAAAGTTTGGAAATAATTTTAACATAGACTTGATAAATGAAATCAAACATAAGCATGATTAGTTAACATAAGACACAAGGTAAAAATCATTTGAATAAAGGTTGTGCTCTCCCAAATAAAGACATAAACAATGATGAGGATAGGCTCTATGAATAAACAAATAATCAATAGTCTTCAGATTTGGGTAATCAATTAACTAAAGTTATGCAACCCAAAAGAAAAAGATCTATGTATCAACTCCATAAATTAAGGCCTAAATAGAAATCAATCAATGTTTGAATCCAAACTTTGACAAGGTTAATTGAAAACTCAATGTTGAAAACCAAGTTTTAACCAAACAATCTAGACATGATTGGACAACATGATGGTACATAAACAAGGTTCAAATGGTATACATGACATGGTTTGAAATAAATAGTTTTTGATATAATGGTAAACAAGTCTTGAAAAAAATTGAGTATCCTAATAGCATAAGCATTCTTGAATGATGCGATCAATGTTATGTTTCAAAGACTCAAAGGTTTAAACTTGATAAGCATAACGGTACCCACCTCAACTCAAGTGACACACACACAAATAAGTTTAGAAAAAATTTCAAGGCATAAGTGTGGTGTAAAATGGCTAGCATGACACATCTTTAGATAAAAGAGTGATGTATAAACAAATTTGTTTTAACATGTTTATAAAAAAATAATCAAGTTTTGGTCTCAAAACACCAAGCAAGAAAATGATAAAATATAAGTAAATCATCTAAATTCTTATCAAGGGTGTGGCAAGTGGGGTTGACTAAAACTAATTAGTTTTCAAACATTCTAGATGGATCAATTACATAATGAATTTCACATCATGATGCAAAATAAATTCATATAACTGGGTGTCCATGATACTTAGCTTATTACAAAAATGTCTTGTCTTTTTTGCAACCACTACATCCATCACTTGCTCAGTATAGTGCGATGTCCAAAGTGTAGATATATCCCGTGTGCAACTCTAACACTAGAAGTTGGTTTAACCAGTAAAAACTTTGATCTTAGTGGGAGTGGATGAAGTCAATGATGGGAGATGAAACCCTAGGTCAAATCTTTCCTAAATAACTTGCGGGAGGTAATGAATTCCCTTTTTTGCAAGCTAAGATGTAATAAAATAAATGACTAATAGAAATACTTTAGGGTCATTTAAAGATCACCCAAACTATTTCAAGTTTTTGGGGAGTGCTTTAGATGACATTCTTTCTATGTCTTGGACTAGGCATGTTTTCAATAAGGATGATACTTTTGATTCCAAAATTTCCCTAAAGGGGACGGATGAAAGAGCATACATGTAATGTCCCTCTTTTTTCCAATCAATTTCTAAGTTTAAATAACTATTGAAGATAACATTTGATAAGTGAGTCCAATTTTAAGCAACAAATAAAATATTAGGTGGTGTTATTTTGACTACTTGGTCTTAAGTTGTAACTTTGAAAGCACAATTTTTCAAAACATTTACCTAAGCATCTAAATTTTCCATTAAGCACCAAAATAAAGTTCCTAGTCTATTTTAAACTTTAAAAGAAGGTCTAAAAATCATGTATGAACAAATTTCAAGCTTGATCCTATAATGAAAAAGTTAGTATGTCTTTTAGCTTTGAAGGGCATTTGATAATGAGAGAATCAACTTCTCAAAATGAGCTCTCTATTTCAAAATCACAATTACACAGTCAATCCCACTATTTATATAAAAAATCATATTTACCAGACAATAATATCACTATTATGGATAAGATCTAATAGAAAACATAATATCACTATTTAGATGATAAAATCACTGGCCAAATCAACAAAATCATTATTTTGAATATAAAATCACTACAGAGGGGAATAATATCATTGTTTTGTGAAATCGTCACTTCAGTAAATAATATCACTACTATGATAAAAAAAATCACTACTCCAGTCTAAAAAATCATGGTTTCAAATATGAAATCATTACACAGGGGAACAATATCACTATTTTACAAAATTTCCACTCTGACAAAAAATATCATTGCTATAGCCAACAAAATCATTGCTCTGATCTAAAAAATAATTGTTTAACAAATAATGATTTCATTAAAAAACCACTACTATGTGAGTAGTGATATTGTAATAGAGAGAAAAAACTAAGGTTTCTAGAAACAAAAACACAATTATCAAAAAAATAGAATTTTAACTTAAAGTTTTACTCTTTTTGGCCTCCAACTCCAAGATCATGCATGGAAAAGATTAGTAGGCTACTTGTATGAGATTTGTGACCAAATTTGTGGGGATAGGGTCCCATAAATCATGCCATTATGTGAACTAGGAATTTTACTCAAGAGAAGATGGTTAGTATCGTGTTATTCCCAAAATTAAATCAAAATGAAATAAACACACTAGCATAACATCTCTAGGCATAGTTACTAGGGAGAGCTTAGTTAACAAGACTAGAATGGAAAACACAACTAAAATGAAAAATAAACCTTCTTTCACCTTCCTTGGATGCTCCAAATAGCTTTTTGAAGTGGCTTTCTTAGTTTATACTCATGAAGTCTGCATCAATAAAGTGTGGCTACCTCCATCTCTCCTTAACACCATGTTTAGCTTTAGCTTGGCTTGGCTCAATAATTGGGCATTATAAAAATAATTTCATGAAACTTTGGAATCAATTCAACATTATAAATTTTCATTATTCAATATTTTTAAATTCAATAGGCAAGGCCTCCTATTTATAGATTTTGCAAAATGGTCAGAATCAACTTGAACCGTTCATCTGAAGATGAAGATGTGTGGCTAAAGATTAATTCAATTATGTAATTAAAATTCATAAATAGGATCATCAATATTTGTGATAAAGGGGAAATTAATAGACATGGAGGGTCTTAATGAGGCATGGGGTGGCTTGATCATGATATTTTATGCATTTATGGCCTAGGGATGTCTTCCCAAGAAATGATGTCATCTGATGATATAAATATTCAATATTCATTTCCAAAAATAAATTATTCAACAAGTTTCATGTAATTATTAATTAGGATCATGATTTTTTTAAATTATTTATTAAGAATGATTAAGCACTTTGATGCAAACCTTGGCTCTTTGTGCACAAATTACTCAAATTGATCAGAATGTCTTGTTATTGGCCCAAAATTTCACTGGATTAGAATTAGGATGTAATATCAGATGCATTAGAACCATTATCCAATTTAGGATGTTGTCCACAAATAATAACAAGGGCACATGTTTCATGCAAGATATTTGATAGAAAAGTTCAATTTAGGCACCTAGGTGCAGAATTGACATTTTGACTCGAAATGATCTGATCAAAGTTAGTTGGCCCATAAATTGTATTACCCCATTTAATGATACCCTAGCCAAATATGGCACTTGAATATATAAATTTCTAATATTTTAATGTGTTTTAGTGTTTTTAGGCCAAATTATGTATTTTGGTAGAAAATAGTCAAAAACCCTAGTTGGAGGTTATCGATGGCCAATTTTAGGTGTCTACAGAACTATATAGAGAGGGTTTTGGGTCCTACTATGATATACAAAGTAATGGTGCCCAATGTCTATCATGGTATATAATCAAACCCTTGAGTGTTCTTATATGATTTTTGCATGGATGCCATGTCTATGCCCATGGTCTATAAGAATATAAAATTACATATATTAAGTCTAGAACCACTATTAACTAGAACTCTCTTAACTACACTAGTTTTGACTTGAAATTATATGAATAATGGTAAATTTTGATCAATTATTGTCTAAGATGGAATGTCATCATGATAAAAAATGATAGCATCTTCTATAATTTTTAGTGTGTTAATCACTGATGTAAAATAAGAAGGCTTAGAGTCAATGGGCATAAAAGTCTAAGTGAATGCCTAATAGAGAATGTCCTTAAACACATTGGCTTTATGAAGTAGTTCTAACATAGAAATATTAGATGGTGTGTTTCTCAACTGATTAACAATATCATATGCCTTGTGTAAATCTACCTATGTTGGTTAGTTGGGCTTGGGATGAGAAGGAATATGAGGGTGGTGGGGCTCCTAATTAGGTGAAAGTGGCATGGTGGCATGTCAAGTAACTCTCTAACTACATTATCTACTATACGTATAGGACTATTAGTAGTTATGGGAGGATAGCAAAGATAATCCATAGGTCAAGGTGGTGGAGGGACAAAAGATGTCAACTGGGCTCTTTGGTGATGGGTAGTGTCATGGGGAAGGATAATATGGATCATGCAACATGACTCAACATAGAATAGAGGCTTCAAGGGAGGTGATGCAAAAGATATCTTAACATGTTTGATAATAACTTTCTTAACATCATACCATATAATGAAAAATAAGTATGAAATGCAAAGAATGAAGCTTTGTACTAACATATGATAGACTTTGTCATTCATGTACATGATAGGACCCATGATGGTCTCCTTATTATTTGTTATAAATGTAAGAAAAATTTGTAAATAAGTGAGATCCATTTTTGAAATCTGATTTTAAAATGCAAGGTGATATCTCAAATGTAGTACAACCTAGTGTATGCAACTAAGGTTTGAAAGATGATTATTTGAGTAATTTACTATAAAATTTTGAAATTGAAAGTGAATTTTTGAGCCATATATGCAAGTAAAAAATCAAAAATTTATTAGAAAATTAGTTGTTTAATAGGACCTAGTAGATGCAACTAGGGTTTTGAAAAATAAATATTTTGACAAATTACTATGAAATTTTAAAATTTGAATAGATTTTTTGATTTAAATATGCTATTAAAAATTTAGAAAATGATTGAAAAATTACTAGAAAAATACTGGGACCTAGTACAGGTAACTAGGGTTTAAAACAAAATTATTTTTAAAATTACTATGAAATTTTAAAAATTAATGATAATTTTGATTTTATTATATAGGTAAAAAAATAAAAAAATATAAGACAAATCAGTAGGAAATTTACCCTAGGGTTTCTAGGGTTTTTATGTGCACACAAAGTAAGTTGGGTTCACCAAATGATTCAACAATTTTGAGAATATTGGGGTATTATTCCTAATTTAGTTAAATGGTCTAAGTAATAAAATTATTCAATAATTATGCTATAATTAACCTACTTATTTGTTAATTCTAATTATTATTTAAACTTCCTAAAAATAATAAATAAGTAAAGAGAAATATGACTTAGCTTAAAACTGTGTAGATCCGACTGAGACAAAGGCTGATATTGATTATGTGGGACTGGGCACTATCACAAATTGATATCTGAACTTTGTTTTTTGATGAAATAGGAGCACTAGAAGAAGACATGAGTGGCATTGATGTTGTAGTCCACCTCTGTCACTATTTTCCTGAGGATCTAAACTTTTTGGGTTTTGTCTGGTAGGTCTATGTGACACTATCTATGAAGTTTCATTAGTTAGAAGTCTGTAGAGATCCTTGTAGAGCATATTATTTATTCAAACCCTATCTTCCATTATACTTTTATCAATTTTGAACAAGAGGGGGGGGGTTAGTGTGTGTAAGATTCATTGGACATGGATCCACACCCCTTATATGGCCACACTACCTATATACCAATACTCTGAAGAGGGATCAAGCCATATGTAGTTCTCCCACTTGATGTGCTTTATGAAATTGAGTGTATGAAGATGTAGAGTGCTAAACTAGATGTGCTTGAAGTGACTAGGGACTAGTGTAAGTATTTGAATGAGCTTGTAAATGTGGTAGTTGGATGTATGCAGAGAATAGAGAAGATTATTTGAGTAGTCTTAATTGTAATCTTTTTTGCTTAGTGATATTTGCAAACCCTCTCTAAATGATCTTTGAATTAGCTTTTATAGGGATATATTGGTCATGGGTTGAATGTACTCACGTTAGGTCGATAAGGAGAAGGATGGGGAACCAGAAAGAATTGACCATTGGGGCCAAAAATGCACTTGGACAAGAGAGCTGAAAGTGGATAGGAGTGGCACCATCACTATAGTCCAAGTGTGGCACTACTGTCCTAAGTAGACAGGACCTAGGGGGATTGATTTATCTTGGAAAGAACAGTCTGGGTGAACTGGGACCAAGTATAGAAGGATACAGATGATTAAGTATCAATGAAAATAAGCCTAAAAGGGTTAGGAGACCAAGCAAAAGGGACCTAAGGGTTGGGTATCATTAGCCATGCTCAAGTTACCAATTTTTGCATTTTATATGACTAAACATAATGATTTTGATAACCATTAAAGTGAAAATATAATTGCATGAAGGATATATGAAAAAATGTAAAAGGTTCCTAACATCAACATAACATGTTTCTCATTCCTTAAGACCCTTATAGAACCATTGGAAAATTATGAGGATTGAATACTTGTGTGAAAAGGCAAGGGGAACTAATGATATATGCCAAGCATTATACCCCAATCTATTAGCTTACCATACTCAAATGGACCTCAAGATAAGTTATGAGCCAAATTATGAATTTTTAGATTCAAATAAGATAGGGTTGTGCCAATGATATAATAACATATTTTGGTGATTTTAACTTTGAAGAGATATTTTTTCTTTTGAACTTGAATTTTTATTTTTATTTTTTTGCTTTTATATCTTGGCTTCTAAATATTTTATATTTATTTAATTTCCCTCCTCCATATGGATGTATAAGACCAAAAAATGAGTGGTTATGATTACTAACATAAGAGAGGTTACACCTATCTACTAAAAATCTCAACATAGAAATAAATACAATTATATACTCTTAGAATTTCACCTTAAAAAAGAGTGCAATCTTAAAATCAACCTCTATGTTCCCAAATAAGAGCTATAGAATATGAAAAATAAATAAACATGAGAACAATTTGGTTTCACAAGTTATAATTTTTTTATAAAGGTATGTGATACAATGAAAAAACTATTTGAGAATTTCATCATAAGAGGGTAAAATTTTGATGAGAGATATGTAGTGATACTGTAGTAGTTTTTCCATAAGAGAATGTGACTAAATCTAAGCGAGACAACATAATTATTGATCATTTGTTTATCTTTATATTTTAAACTAATTTATAGTAATGGGTTTGATTAGTCTAATTAAGATAGAACTTTTAAATATAATTAAAATTAATAGAAATGAAATTTAAGCATAATTTTTAATGTAAATGATTGGCAATTAATTATTTTGATTTGATAAGGACATATGATAGATATGGAAAATACTAAAGAGATAAAAATACTTATATTTATTGGCTAACTATTTAAATATGACTATATTATGTAAGTTAAAATCAAGGATAAGAATCCATGTGGTTCTCTCAATTAAGGAACTAATTTTTTACTTGTACTAGATCACGTCATTATCATAGGTATATATTTACTTGTTGATCAGAATTGACCTATACAAAATAGCAACATAGTGAATGTATAACCACCTATGACTGTCTCTATTTTATTTGTGTTTATATTCATAAAATCTAATTATGTGTATAGATCCATAAATTATACTCTATTTCCTTGAAAGCCCTAGATGTTCTTGTGAGAGGATAAAATTGTAAAAATGGGGGAATTGTAATGGTTTAAGATGAACCAATTCACCACCATTTGATAATTGTTTGTAGCCTATGTATCTAATACTCTAATGAAGTAAATCAAGACACATGTATCTATCCCACCTAGTGTGATTGTGAAATTGTGCTCCTTCAATATGTGAATGTATCTAATGATTAGATTTGGTACTTGATGATGATTTCTTTGAACTGGATTGTAAATGCTTCAAACTTGTATTATGAATACTCATAGTGAATAGTATGCAAATGGGAAAGAATATGGATAAGTTTATCAATGTGAAATAGTGTATAAATGAGTGATAAATAAATACCAAATGGATTTGAAAGGAGGCATTGATTTTTTTATATATGGATTCATTTAAATAATTCCTCATACCAACGAAATGCCAGGTTTAAAGATTGACCTAAAGGATGGGTTTGATTTTATACAATAACCATTGTTGGGAATGGGATGATTTTAACTAGTGTGAGTTTTTATCGATTAGAGATAATGATAATAATTATTATAAATAACCAATTTACAGGTGGTCTATTCTCAAAATTTAGAGATTTCTATGTAGAATATTTAACATGTTTAAAGAATGAAATGAGAGTCATGTAGGTTTATAAAAACAAAACAAAAGGTTGACTCATAAGATACCATGAAATTGTGAGAGGATGGTGAATTAGGACCTTGTTTGGATGCTCAATTCATGTATGGAAAATGTGTGTCAAGCTTATCACTGTTAAGTACTGAAGATCAGATTTTAGTATCTACAAAAGCTCCCATTTTATTCTAGTAATGGAATTACTAGAGTAAAAGGATAAAATATATTGAAGTGTGTATAAATCACTTTTTATTTTGGGGAGATGGATATAATGTGTAGTTTATCTCCATATAAACCTCAAATGAGAATGAAGTAGTTAAATTTGCATATGTGAAATTTGAAATCTAAAAATTGAAAGAGTAAGGGTTAGAATCACCTATGTGTTTGTCCAAATAGATTAATGGAGATGATGTTTCCTCATTGAATCATTGGTGAGTTGGGGGTGATCCTTCCTAAAACTTTTGTAACTATGCATAATATTACATTGGGAAGAAAATATGCCCTAACCATCATGTATGTGAGGAAAAGTACATAATTTACTAACCCAAAAAATTATGTAGGAAAATATAGAGAGAAATGATTAGGTAAGTTTCACTCATAAATTAATCAACCATTGTATAAGGATTATATATAAAAATGTAAATTTTCACTCTAGTTTGATCCAATTTAATCCATGTGAAAACAAAAAATAATGATCATAAAGGAATGAAAATTATTCATGCCCCCATCATATACTTAGGTTTTTGATAAGTTTAAGTTGGAATGCCAAACATTTTCCATTCAACTATAATTGTGTTGTATTTTTGCATGAACTACTATCATGCCTTATAAATATGGAAGTGTATATATGTGTGCGAACTAGTATCATACCCCTTGAATTTATAAGTGTATATACATGCATAAAATAGTGTCATGCCCTTTAAATATGTATTATAAATTTGGGAACCTATATCCGAAATGTATATGAATGTGAAAATATAAAGTTATGCTATTGTAACCTATTATGCATATACACCCAAGTGTGTATCAATATATTCTCAAGTGTCTATAAGGTAAATGCATATGCTCTTGTACTCTATATCAATATGATATTTTATATCATGTATTTAAAATAATATGATATATGAACCATTTGAATCGATGAAAATATATGAAACTTGTACTTTTTTATGATTGTATGCTCATGGAGGATTATATATATATCAAAATCCAATTGTAATTACCCAAGTTTTACATGAGGTATGTGTATTATAATTCACTCACTTAAAAATGATAATGAATAACATCATGTAATTATTGTCACTCAAAAGTGCACCCTTGCAAGAACGTGCACCTGTTCTCACTCCTGTTGATATAATGAAATCTCTCCAAGGTTTGGGTGACCTTATGTTTTATATAATATCTAAATGAAGGGTTGGTTCCATTTGGTACTTACACCCACTTCTCTCTAAACTCTCTAATTTTGTGATTCTTGACTAGGAAAAGGGTAGAAGGAATAATGTTGAATTTAAAAATGAAAATGAAAAATGAAAATTGGGATGATGCACCAATGTTAAGGTTAGTTATGAATATAATTGACATAATTTTGAAGATAAATAAACTACACCCATTTAATTCATTCTCATACAGTGACTCTTGCATCATTATTTCACATAGAGGTCTTGACAAACACACACTAGCTTGGAAGGACTAAATAATGGTTGAATTCACTTCTAAATTAGGTAGAAATCATACTTAAACACTTTATATGACCTAAAATAATTATAATTTTTTGAATGAAGGTGAATAATTCAGATATAAACATAGAAAAAATAGTCATTCACAAAGTTATATCAATGAATATGAGAGACGCAATTCATGAATAACTTGAAAATGAAAGAAAATTCAACTCTTTATTGCTTCAAAGGTGATGTAGTAAAAAGTTTGGAAAAATTTATATAATCCAAAATGATAATCTCCTCATGATAATTCAAAAATTAATGTAACTATAGAAAGGAAGAAGAGCAATATAAGGCAAGAATCCTAACTAGGAGATGAGTCCATGTCTAGGTATAACTCATTTCTCCTTCAATTGAATCTTGAAGTCAAAATTCAACCTAAAAATTACAATGTAGTATTTTTTATTTTAAACCTTCTATTCTTTAAATATGTCTTAAAATTTAGAGAGATATAAGTTTTAAGTGTTTAAAAAAATCAAAGATCAACTTGCATGCTTTGATGGTTGAGTCTTGAAGAGATTTTCAATTAACTCCTTGTGAAGTGTTTGAAATCCTTTTGATGTTCACTAAAATATTTTTTAAATTTCATGCATATTTAATTTTTAGTTCAGTTACCTTTATTTCATCTTGGATTTTGACTTGACTCATCTTGACTTGTAACTTGGAGTTTGACTTAAATTATCTTCCTGATATCTTGCATGCATGTTCAATTATAGTAGGAGAGAGGTTGAATTTTAATCTTAAAATTATAATATTTAATGAAAATATGGCCTCCAAGATTAACCAAGACTTCAACTTAATGTCTTCACTTTTGCATGTTTCAAACTCCACCTTTTTAGGGCTGACAAAAGACTTGCTCTATTTGAATTGACCTTGTCTAAAATTAGCCCAAATGTGGGGTGAATTAGAGAGATAGATAATAATTTTAATTTTATTTAATTTTTAATAAAATATATCTACTAATAATTTGTTTGATGATGACAATAACAACTCCCTATACTGGTTCTTCTTGGACTTGCCTATCTTTTGCAACTTGACAAACTTCTTGAATTGCATCTTGAGAACATGGAACTTGATAAATATGATTTTTTTGAATATATAAGGAGTTTAAATATAATTTTAACATAATTAACATGGTTTCAAAAACCTTTGCAAAAAATTTATCTCTAAAATGCATGTACAACTTCATAAAATGTCATTTTGTGCCCTTTTATTCTTAAGAAACCTTGATTTAGATTAGGGGGTCTAAAATGAGTTCTAAGCATCACAAAACACTAATATTATGATAATTGGATATGTATAATGTTTAATACCTATATATTTTTAAAAATATCTAAAAATCTTCACCAAACTCCAAAACAAAAATTCACAAAAAAGTGCCTTCTTATTGCCCTGAGGGTGACCTGGAGATGTTTTTCAATGAATTGAGCCTATTTTGAATTCATTTTCATTGTATAATAATTTATTAATAAATTTAAATGAATTATAAAAAAATTAAAATCATTGGTTTCCATTTTAATGACATGAAGCACTTATTTCTAACTCCATTTGTGAGCAAAATAGTAAAAAACCTTGGTTTCCTTCATGATCAGACATATGTTTTGGCATTTTATCTATCCTAAGGTATATTAAAAATATTAAAACAATTATAAAAATTAAAATACATAAAAATTACCTCAATATAAAATTTAAATATATTTCATTTAAAAAAACTTAAAATATGCACTTTTTGTTGTTTCTTAGCTTGCATAATTTCATTTTTGAATGCCTGTAGTTCTGATTTTTGCCATTTTATTGAGTTTTATGAGGCCTAAATACCTAGTTATTTTTTAATTAGGAAATTTAATAAATCTTATAAATATTTAAACCATTGTATATTCTCAAATGATCTCCTAAACCTCTCAAAAAGTGCATTTTTAAATTATCTCTCTTGCTTACTTAAATTGTTGATACCTGTAGCTTTTTCTTTATCCATTATTTGCATCAAAATTTTGAATTATGAATTCATATTAATGTATTTATTCAAAATAATATCTCACACCACATTTTTTTTCAACAAGGAACTCAAAAATTCAATTATATCTCTTGAAATTGAGTCGTTAGGATTTAAGAAGAGTTTTAGAGCACCTATTCTTCTTAACAATTGTTCATAAAGTTAAACACCTGTAACATAAAATCAATTTATTTATGTTTTATGTAATATTTTTACCTATATAACCCTAATAAAATTCTAACCATCTCTTCTTCTCCTTCATGTATCGAGCATTTAAAAATTGCCTTCCCTAACTTGTAACTAGTTAGTTATAGGAAAAGAAGAAATCTTTGCCAAAATTTGGACCTGTGAGATGTTACAGAACATGGTTTAGATTTTATTAATAATATATGATGTTTCATAGACATTTTTAATCTTCAATCCATATATATATATATATATATATATATATATGAAACTATACATAAGTAACTTTGACCAATGGTGGTAAAAATTATTAATAATCTTGATGATGTTGATGAGATATTTATCTGCTAAACACTTAAAATTAGTAGCCTTATACATTTGGATATGGAGTCATGAAAAAATCACAAAATATTAAATTTAAAATTCCCTCAATAAAGTACAATATTTTTGCATAAACCCTTCTTGAATTGAAAGCTAGAACAACTACCAAATGAAAAATGTCCAAGATAACACTTAAAGGAAAATGAAAACAAAAACTACTAAATAACCATGTGCATAAAAACACTTGGAGGAGAGTGAAATATAAAATTAATACATAAAACACTCAATATACTCGATCAAAACAAAAACCACTTAGGTCTTCTCCATGTGGTTGATGAGGATAACTACAAGTTATTTAAATACCATTCTTGTTAGATCAGCTCTTTTGTTTTTGTCAACCTATTTGACTTGTCTCCAAGTGAATGAACTAAAGAGAACATACCTAAAATATAAACAAAATTATCATGTTTTTCAATACTTATCTCATGTTTCCCTTTGACATTAAGAAAGCTTTCCAATGTAACCACATTTTGATTTACCTTCATAACCTCTTTATCAATGTCTTCACAAAGAGATATAGGCATACAAAGATTATTAAAGTATTGAATCAAAAAGAATTAATAATAACATAAGTCATAAAAACCTTTTTAATCCTCACTTTTATCTTATTTAGGTTCACTAAGAATTATTACATCTTCTTTTGAATCTTTACTTAGCTCCTGTCTAAGACTATTACCTTGTAAAAACACTACTGCAATTTTTTATCTTCAAGGGCTGAAACATGATCTTATTCTATGCCAAATTGAAGCCCATTTGACCAACATAACTCTTGATCATCCTCTTTTGACAAATTCTCTTCTTCACCTCCATGTTCTTCTTTTAACTTCCATTTAATAGGTTCCCCTTAAAAAAACTAGATGGTGGGAGGGAAATAATTTTGAATTAGTGGCATATGAATATAGGTAATTATTGGCTATTCTTGAAATTGAGGTACTTAGTAAAGCTTTCTTGCTTTAACATGCCAATTTTTTTGAGCTAAAGGGACAACAATCTAATCATTGGTACTTTTAAAAATCATATTAAGAATATTTGAAGCATGTCTTACCTCTTGGGTCTCATCTATAGATCTTCCCTTGGCTCTTATAATTAATGAAATAAAGTTAGTTGATTTTCTAGGTTCACCATCTGATTTACTACCACATGATTATTAACTTGAAAATTCTCTAAGATTGCATCCAATTGTACTTGCCCATGATTTTCTGCCTCTTTTGTCAGTTCAGGAATTTCCATATTATGTGATATTAAAGCTTGATTCTATAGATCATTTGTGTTATAAGTCTTCCAACTTGAGTTTTGCATCAAATTATTTTGTACTAGTACAAGGGTCTTGGTTGGGGAAGGAACATTAGGATTAATTAAAAGATATGGTTTGGCTAGTGTAATGATTCCTTGTGCTTGATATGGAGGCTTATTATCTCTAAAGCCTTGGTAGGGAGGTATTTTATATCTATATGGATGATATGTGGGTTGATTAGGTACTTGATATGTTCTATTGGCTTGATATTATTATCTCTTCAACTAAACTAACTCAGTACCAAAATATTATAACATACCTTTTAGTTCACCAAGCTCACTAGATTGAATATGAAGAGAATGAACTTGAATTTAAGGGACTAGAATTCGGGCTATTGATGGTGTTTGAGGAGGTAGAATAGGTTGTAATTATAGAAAAAATGGAATTGGAGGCCTAGGTGCAAGTTTACTAGATTGAATTAGACTATTTTCAGCACTAATAGAATTCTCATAAACATCTAGGAGTGTCCTACCACCCATGGAATAAATCATAACTAAAATATTAGAATTCTAGTCTCTCAAAAAATATAGGAAAGCATATTCAAGATATGGCCTTATCATGAGAAGTATTATATTCCATATTTTTTGAAATCTAAGATTGAAATCATTCATAAATTCATGTGGTGCTCTCTTGATGGTAGTGAGCTTCTCAAAAAAGGATAGATGGGCTGATTTATCTTTAAATTGTCTATAGAATACTACACTTAAATCATCCCAATTGGCTATGGTATTTAAGGGAAGGTTATTATACCATTATAATACCTTTCCCTTAAAGGATGAAATAAGTAAGTGGATGGAAACATTCTCTTGGGTAATATGGTGGAATGAACACAAGTTGGCTAAAAATTTTATATGCTCTATGGGTGTAGTTTGATATTCACCTATAAAATATGAAAGGATTTTGAGGATTGAGGTTAGGATGTCATCATATTGATCTAAATTAAGAGGGATTCCATTATTAAAAGGGGCAAATACATGATTCCTTAGAATAACCATGCTAATTTTTAGTAACTTTAAGCATGAAAATGATACTTTTTACTGCTACAAATGTCTTTTTTTAGCTTCAATTTGTGTCCCACTGGGCATGCCAGAAATTTTTATCACTCATAAGTGCACCCTTGCAAGAACATGTGTCTGTTCTCACTCTTATTGATATAATGGAAACTCTCCAAGATTTGGTTGAAATTATGTCAGATAGAATATCCATATGAAAGGCTAGTTCTCTCTATTACTCTCACTAACTTCTCTCTAAACTCTTTGATTTTGTGATTTCTTGACTAAGAAAAGGCTACAAGGAGCAATGCTAAAGCTAAAAATGGAAATGAAAATTGAAAATTGAGGTCATGCACCAATGTTAAGGTTATTTATGCCTATATTTGACAAAATTTTAAAGATAAATAACTTACACACATTCACTTCATTCTCATACAATGACTCTTACATTAGTATTTCACAAATAGGTCTTGACAAACACACACTAGCTTGGAAGGACTGAACAATGGTTAAATTCACTTCTAGATTAGGTAGAAATCAGACTTAAACACTTTATATGACCTAAAATAATTATAATTTGATGCATAAATGTGAATAATTCAAACATAAACATATAAAAAATATTCATTCATTAAGTTACATCAATGAATATGAGACACACACTTCATGAACAACTTAAAAATGGAGGAAAATTCAGCTCTTTAATTATTCAAAGGTGATGTAATACAAAATTTTATAGATTTTTTGTAAGATGAAATCATAATATCCTCATAATTATTCCAAAATAGATTTACTTATATTAAAGAAGAGAGAGAGAAGACAAGAAGCCCTAACTAGGAGATCACTCCCTATCTAGTCATAATTTATTTCTCCTTCAACTGAATCTTGAAGTCCAAATTCAACTCAAACTTCCAACTCAAAATTACAATGTATTTTGGAGTTTAAAACTTATATTAATTAAATATGGCATGTAGTTTATAAAGATAACTTTGAAGTGTTTGGAAAAGTCAAAGGTTAACTTGCATGGTTTGTATGGTTGAGTCTTGAAGAGATCTTCAGTTAACTCCTTATGAACTATTTGAAACTCCTTTTGATCTTCAATGAACTAATTTTGACCTTTAATTCATCTTGAATTTTTAATTTAGTTAAATTTATTTCATCTTGAAGTTTTACTTGACTTATATTGACTTGTAACTTGGAGTTTGACTTCAATTGTCTTCCTGCTATCTTGCATGCATGTTTGACTTCTTGACTTTTCTAAAATTATCTCCAAGGGGGGAATAGTAGGAGAGAAGTTGCATGTTAAAATTAAAATGATAATATTTCATTAAAACATGGACTCAAATAATAACCAAGACTTTAACTTAACTTCCCCACTTTTGCATGTTTCAAACTCCATCTTTATAGGGATGACTAAAGGCTTGCTCTGTTTGACTTCACCTTGTCTAAAAATAGCCCAGATGGGGGGTGAATTAGAGAAAAAAAATAATCATGTTTATTTTATTGAATTATTCATAAAATATATCTTCTAATAATGTGTTTGATGATGATAATAACAACTTCTTATATTGGTTCTTCTTGAACATGTCTATCTTCTACAACTTGACAAGCTTCTTAAATTGCAACTTGAGAACCTAGAACTTGATAAATATGATTTAAAAAAAAAGAGTAGATATAAAATTATAACATAATAAACATGGTGTCAAATATCTTCAAAAATATTTATATCTCCAAATTCCATGTACAACTTTAAAAAATGCTATTTTGTGCTCTCTTATTCTAAAAAAACTTTGATTTGGATTAGGGGGTCTAAAATCAGTTACATGCCTAAAAAAATACTCATATTATCATTATATATTTATCAATGGGGTATACCTATAAAATTTTGAAAATTTCCAAGACTCTTCACCAAACTCCCAAAAAAATCAGAAAAGTGCTTGTTTGTTGCCCTAAGGGTGATCTGAAGATATTTTTCAATGAGATGAGCCTATTTTGAATTGGTTTTCATTGAATTATAATTTATTAATACATTAAAATTAATTATAAACACTCTCAAATCATTTTTTTCCATTTAAAGGACTTGAAACACTCATTTTTAACTCCATTTGTGAGCAAAATAGTGAAAAACCTTGGTTTCTTTTATGATCAGACTACGCTTTAGCATTTTATATCTCCTAAGATAAATTAATGAAATTAAAATATTTTTAAACATTAAATGAAATAAAAACATACCTCCATGCCATATTTTAAGATATTTCATTAAATAAAACTCAAAATATGCACTTTTTGGTGTGTCCTAGCTTATACAATTTCATTTTTGAATGCTTGTAGGTCTGAGTTTTACTATTTTATTGAGTTTATGAACCCTAAATATCTCATTATTTTTTATTTAGTACCTGAAATATCCTCTATATATATTTCAACCATTGGATATGCTCAAATGATCTCTTAAAACTCTCAAAAAGTGCCTTTTCTAACTATCTCTCGTACTTGCTTGAAACCATGATACATTACCTTTGTATTTTTATATTATTTGCCTCAAAAAATTTATTGATGAATGTTTATGAAGATAATTTGTTACCCATAATATATCACACATTTTTTTAACAAGTAACTCAAAAAATTTAATTATATCTCTTAAAATTGAGTCATTGGGGTTTAAGAAGGGTTTTAGAGCACCTATTCTTTTTAATGATTGTTAATAAATTTAAGCCCATATAACCTAAAAAAAATACATGTAATATTTATGGAATAGGGGAATATATATACCCATAATACCATTTAAACCAAATTTTCTTCTTCTTCATGTATTGAGCATTTAAAAGATTGCCTTCACTAGCTTGCAACTAACTAGTTAGAGGAATAGATGAAACCTCTACCAATATTTGGACCTATGAGATGTTATAGAACATGGTTTAGATTTGATGAATGATTGAGGATATTTTATAGACATTTTTAAATCTTAACTCCATGAATAGAGTCTTCTTGAAAATCTACACATAAACAACCTTGACCAATGGTGGCAAAAATTATCAACAATAATATCATTTGATCATGTAGAGAGTATGCCATCATAATAATTTATGTAACAATGATGAACTATATGTAACATATGGAATGTAGGGCATGTAATTTTCATGTCTAGATAAATGTATCAATCAAGCACACATTATAAGTGTCTTTAAATAAAAATACATTGTAATAGTGCATGATTTAGATTATGACACCCCTTAATGTCATCAAACTAATAAAAAAAAAGTGTTATTTGTCACACATGCCAAAATTATGCATAAAAGGGGCATAAATATGTCACAATAATAAAGGTTAAAGGCCACATATAGGATGACATTAATTTATTTTAAAATAGGTGCATCAATGGATATCAAAATAAGAAATTCCAAGGGCCACAAAATATCACCACACACAAAGTTATATATCATGTAAAATAGTAACAACATCAATGGAACATAGAACAAGGGACTAGTCTACACCATCCATATGTATCAATATCATGTTGTATTAAAATGGCATATCATTTGTCATTATGTAAGAATTGAGTAATTATAAATGAATGTGAAATCAATATAGGTGGCTCAATATGGTATAAAATTCATAGAAAGATATAAATTGTAATAATGAAACATGTGAAACAAAATTCCCCCAATATGACCACTAGGTAGGGTGAAAACTAGAATATGTATGTCCATGTGTAACATGTATATCCTTAATAACACTCATATATCATGAAATGCATGTTTATATGTAAATAGTACTCCATTTACCATAACATGTGACAAATAAAATATTAAAAACTGTAAACTAGCCATCATGTCATGCTGAGGCCTTGCTTTTTATTTTTTGAATATTTATTTTTTTCATTTTTTGATTATATGATTTTTTCCTATTTTTATAATATTTGAACTTGAAAACATTTATCTGAAAGTAGGCCATCTTAACTAGGATTTAAATCAACATATCCCAGTTTATCTTTTAGGTTATATAATTGCATTATTTTTTTTAGTTTTAATTGGTCCATTATTGTATCTTCTATTTATTCCAAAGATAGTACCTCTATATTGTATGCATCACTATCATGTATAATTGTAATCACTCTTTATTCATGTTAAAAATTAAGATATAGGTGGATCAAATATACTATATTCTACATCAGTTTCAACTAATGTTTTCCTAATGTGAAGGAAATCATATATTTAAGAGGCATGGCCCATATGGGTGTATTGACCACTTTTGGCCCACAAGCTATTGGTAAAAATATATATCAAAGGGGTCCTATCCATTGTGTGTTATGTTATAACTATATAATGTTATGTGAAAACTATTATAAACCTATGACACTATATATTATTGTTGTCTATTATCATTAATCTAATTTTTTTTTATAGTATTCACCTTCCATAAATATAGTAATAGTAAATTCCTCTTGTTGAGGATGCTTTATAGTCATTATTGTTGTAGTTTCATCTTTCTATGATTTTATTATATTTGTTCCTAAATTTCCTATAAAATATTGATAATGCCTTTGTCCTTGTATTTCCAAACTTATGTTTCCAATGCATCACAATGATTAGTAACATGTTTCATAATTCTATGATAGTTATAATATAATTCATATTTTTTATTTAAAATTTTCCCATGGTGCAATGTCGAGTAGATGGTAATGTGATAAAATTAAAGTAAAGAAGAAACTGTAATATTGTACTTAGTGTATCCTGGAGTCTCATTATATGAATTAGTTTTGGAATATTACAATCTATTAGTTACACATTATATGCTAATTATAACATTTCACCTTTATGCAAGGCTTATTGATATTTATTATTATATGAGATTGGCATGTAATAACATTGAAATTATGTTTTACATGTTGGATATGCTAATCTAATTTCATTGTTACCTTTCCTTTATCTAAATAATATTATGTATTCATAGTTGTTTTTAATTTGTCCTTCTTTATTATGAATCATTGTGATATGTTCCAAATCCCACAGGTGTGAATAAGGTATGTGATAAGTATTATTCTAAGGGATTAAATATTAACTTTCATATATAATCATATGTCATGTCTACCATATTTATACCATCATCATCATTGTCATTGTAATTTTTATCCATGACATGTTGTTTTGAGTTCACAAGTAGATATATATGGGTAATAGGTTGTGATTATTCTAGATTTACTTATGATTATTATTGTGCCACAACATGTTTTGTTATAATCATTTCCTTATGTTGTTTGTAATTGATTCACCCACATCATATGTATTAATCCAAGATATTATAATGATTTTTTATGGATAAATAATAGTATATTCTTCTGATTGTGATTCTGAGTGATCCTCGAGAGTATATTGACTTAATTTTCAATATTTGAATAAATCCTCATCTGTTGCTTCTAAATAGGAATAGCCTTAATGAATGTATTTGATACATTTTATACTATTGATGATATTAATTCCATAACATGTACCAATGGCCATCCTAAAAGTAATTTGTAATGTTAGTGATAAGGAATAACTTATAAAATGATAAGTATTATCTTGGGATCCTATATAAAATCCAATAAGATGGTTAAAATTACTTAATGTGGAGTGTTATAAAATAATTTTATGCTTTGATATAATTTTTGGATGGTATAAGTGTTAGTTTTTAACCCTAAAAGCTATATATGGAGAATTTATGGTTAAAGGGGTAGAGATAGCATAGGGATAAGGATGGTAGACTATCTCTAAAACAGGGCAAGTATTTATGAAAAACAAATAAACATATGTTAAATTTATTATGCAGAGATATGATAAAAATGTCATGTACAACTATGATAGATACTTTAATGATAATTAAAATAAGATACTTAGTTGGTTCTGAAGTTAATACTAATCTAGATCTGGAATAGGTATAAATTAGATTGGATCTATATTCTAGATTAGTTGCCTGATTCTAGAAATTATACCTCTACGGATATAGACACTTGTGTCAAACTGGGATGGCTATGTTGAAACTACTATATTACTTGGATGCATGTCTATAGAACAAGTACCTACTAAATCTAGATGTGACCACCAGGATGCTTCTAGGTTCAATGCCACTTTCACTCTAGTACATGTAGATCTAGGTCATGGACTATCACTCATTATCAAACAGTAAAACCCTAGTTATTCATCTTCATAGTGGCTATGATAAAAATGGGTTAGTGGGCACAAGGTGTTTATCTACCTCAAATATCCCTCTATCAATGAGAACTACCTATACACACAATATTTTTAAAGTTTATCATTTACTAACACTCTCTCTCTCTCTTTCAATAACCTATGAGTTTCTATCTCTCTGAGTTCATGCCTTAAAGGGTGAACTAGGAATGGGGTGGGTATACATTTGGTGCTTAAAAAGATTGTTGGTTCCTATACAATTATATAAAACCACTACAAGTCACTTTTATCCAACTCCCTAAGAAATTAAAACCCATTTACCTACTTCTGTAAATAATTCCCCTTCTAAAATAACCCATGACTAAGCAAACATCCTTTTTATTCATTTTCCTACTATGTCATCCAGGTTGGTCTTGTTATGGATTCAATGCATGTTATATAACTAAGTCAGCCTAACCAACCTATTTTGAAACCTAACAAATATCTTTCCCACCTAACAAAATCGAGCTAGTCAATCATGTCAACTAAAATCCCATGAGGGTTTAGAAATAATCATTGGATATAAATACCCCCTTCACTTCAATTCAATAGAGAAGAACATTCATTTTCACATTGTTACATCTCATAATTATAGTTATTCTAAATTTGAGGAGTCATTTTTTAGGGTCTTGCCTTGGAAGGAAAGAAGATTGTCTTGTGGAAAAGTCTTGGATGTAAAGTAAGAGTCTTTTATACTAGAGCTTATTTGTACAGTGTGATCCTTATAAATCCATAAAAACATCTTGCAAAGCACCATTACCCAAAGGAGAGATTGAGGCATGATAGGTTCATCTAAAATTAAGTATTCCTAACTTTTAATATTTTATTTGGTGGATATATATTGTAAAAATTAATAGGTTTAATGTTGTACTCCTTACTTAGTTTACATCTACATTGATGTGAGTAGAGTTCTCTTTTCTTTTTATATGTTGTTTTTTAACCATCCCTTTTGTGCCACAAGATTTAGTGACTATTAGATTAGATTTATTTTATGTATTGTATACCTAGATAAGGTTATTGCATAATTTAATTTGCCTTTAGGATTTAAAACCCTCTCCTTTGATGTTGTGCAGTAAGATATCCCTTGGTTAGGTTTAGCGGATCCAAATTGGTCATGTCTCAATATCAATAGTTATGTAATGAAATATTGGTGAGATTACCTTCTCCAAATATGAAATTCACTAAGTAGGATAGGTTACATATCTATGATAGTTTTTTGAATACATTCTAGTGAACATGACATAAATTTAACCCTTGCATTTTTTATTTTTCAATCACAGTCAACTAGATCGAGCTAGTCAATCTAGATTTGTTTTACATGTCTATTTCTTAGATAACTAGATTAAGTTGGTTAGTCTGGTCTATTTTTTATATTTATTTTCAAAGTTTTTTATAAATATATTGAGTTAGTTGATCCAGTTAATTTATTTGTTTGTAAGTACAAGTTTATAGTCAACTAGGTTGCATTGGTCAACCTAGTTTTATCTTCTCTTCACAGGTTTTAGTTTTGGCTAACTAAATTGAATTGGTCAACCCCATTATTTAACTAGTTTTTTTCATTATATCTAATAAAATTGATCATTTGACCTTATTATATATAATTTTCATTTTTTAGCTAATAAAATTGAACTGGTCGATCCAATCATTTTTCTATTTATAAATTTTATGAATAGTCAAATAAATTGATTTGATCGATCTTTTTTAACATCCATATTTTTTGTTTTAGAATACTAAAGTGACCTAATTTTTTTTTATTAATTATATGTTTAGTTTCATGCCTTTAAATAATTACAAACCTCACCTAGACAATCTAGTCAATAAAAATTCAACAATTCTACTAATTTGACCTACTTTATCTCATTTTATTTTCCAGGTTCATTCATAAAAACTTAACATTTCAACCTTGTCAATTTTAAATAATTTAAAATTATTTATTTTCCAATTCAAAAATCTTATTTACTACTTTACTCAGTTGTCAGTTCTGTCAAACTATACACACATAGTAAACTAGATCAACTAGTTTGATCTTATTCTATTTTTTAATTTTCTTCCAGCAAACTAAATTGACCAACTTGATTTCATTTTTTTGGGTCTAATTTTCAAATGGATGGTATCGACCATCTCAATTTAGTTATGTAATTATTGTTCAACTAGATCCACCTTCTTGATCTTGTATTGTATTTTTTAATTTTTAGCACAAACAAAGGAAATTAACCACTATTTTCATAGTAAGTACAATCACTTTTACTTTTGAAACAAAAGTTGATTGCTTATTTATTTTCTTTTAATAATTTTAAACTATTTTTTGACAAATTTATTTTCACCTTTATTTTTATCTTGTTTGGTTTTTCCTATAAATTTTTTATCGGTAGTTTTAAAACTACTTAGCTATTGTCATGAAGGGCTACTTGATATTCTATTTACGATCCTTGTCTATTATTTATAGATATCATGGTATGAAGGGATTTACCTAATACTCATAGCCATAGTATAGAGTTAAACATAGTATTTAGTTTTCATGTACCTTAAGGTATTTCAAAATTGCCTAAAGTTTCCATTTGCATTGAACTTTATAAATCCAACCATCTATTTGATTATTTAGTGCATCGGTTAGTAGTTAGTGTTGAGAAGTTACTTTTAGCTTACCCTTAAAACTAGGTTTAATGGGCTATGGGAATGACACTTCTTCCATAGTTAGTGCTATGAAATATTATGTCATCATTATCCAATGGACAAGCTAGTATGTTTGAAAGCCTACATGGTCAAACACAACCTTTAGTATAATGTCTTTATCTTATTTTCATATAATTAATTAGCATTAGTAGTTATAAAGATTATATTTTCTACTTATTTTTGGAACTAATATGACTGAGAAGAGGGGTGAATTGGTCTTCAAAAATTTTAATTCAATTCACTTAACTATGTATGAACCATCTTAACATAAATGTATAATTTTAACATTCATAAACAACAAAACATAAGAGCACGAAACACATGAACACAACATATACATGGGAAACCTTCTTGGGGTAGAAAACCTATTGATGAAGCAAATGGACTACAATCCTATAAAATAAACATCAATCTTTAGTTGAGCACCCACTTAACTTGGAGAACCAACCCCAATCTATCAAGCACCAAATTAACAAGGAACACCAACCCCTAATTTACCAAACACCCACTTGGATTTAGC
Organism: Torreya grandis; assembly: GCA_037957365.1. Lineage (NCBI taxonomy): Eukaryota > Viridiplantae > Streptophyta > Pinopsida > Cupressales > Taxaceae > Torreya > Torreya grandis. Next base: position 1,578,153 of record JARHVA010000578.1, on the reverse strand, counting down.
AAGCTCCAACTTTCAAAGAGGTTATAACCCCCTAGACGACTCAACCCCAAGTCAGACACATGATTTTGATCACCTTCAAAAATCCTTGTTGCTTCTACAATAGTTTATGATCCACTCCTTTAGCTCTTCACTCCTTTTATCCCTCTCAAACTGATCTTTATCCCTCTTATCTCAATTAATACTTTTCATGGATTGATTATGTTTTCTCACCTTGTTCCTTTCTTGAATTTTTTTTGTTATATATTCATGATATATCTACTAGTTCACATGACCTCTTTCTACTTAAAAATGATTTATGTCATTCACTTGTCTTTTTCTCTCTCTCACACTCTTGGCATCCCCTTTCTTCTTCCTCTAAGCACAAAAAAATAGGCCTAACTACCTTGCTTTTATATAAGTCATTTGATCATATCCTTATAGGTTAGATACTCATTCAAATAACTTAATTTATCCATGAAAAGGTAAAATCATATTATAATAACATGATTTAGTCATGAATAAATCACTATAATAGGTTGACCATATATCAATTAGCCCTTACTCCTCTTTTAGTCTTATGGAGACCTAATAGGCCTTCTCAACAACATGTTACCCTTTGATCTCTTTAAAGCTTATCTAAATGCTTCACATAGAAGGAACACATTAATTTCCATTACAATATACCTTAAAATTTTTTTATTTAGGTATACAACACCTTTTAGTTCCAACTACCACTTGAACCCTTTTTCAAATTACTGCTTATTAAAGGCCTACATATATACAAAAACTTTGGCTTAAATAACTAAAGTACATACTCAATTTTTCTAGACACATATGGTAAAAAAATATATATTTAGAATCCTCATGAATTTATGGTCATAATAAACTTCATCTAATGCTTCAACTTATGGTAAATAGGCTCAAACAAACCTCTACAAGATGTTCACTCAAAACTGCCAACTGACTCCAAAACACAGTCAAGGAAACATGAACATCTGATACAAGATTAATTATCTTCAAGAGATTTTAAATCATGTATAGGATCATACAACATTCTCAGAGCATCCTCAATCAATTAGATCATAATATATAATGAGTACTATTGATTTTCTAGACCAATCTTTTAACCTTCTCTATCATAGAATGTAATCAACTATATAAGCCAAATTGGCTTCAAAGATTTAATCTCTTTCACTAACTTACAAGCTTATAAATAGCATGGAAAAATAATTAAACATCATCATACATTATAATGCATCAATATTTTATGAAAACACATCATGAAACATCTTATCACTACTGTCTATCTTTTTCACTCTCTGCACCACAAGGTCTGTTCAATGACTGACCAAATTTAATCCTTGAATTCACATACTTGAGATCTGGAACCTATCTATAAAACTTTATGATCATCAACTACAAGTATCACACTTTGATATTCATACTCTTAACAACTTTGACTTGGTTAATATTTTTTTCTACAACAAATCTTCAAAAGATAAAAACTTATTTGTATGGTCTTTTCACTTACCTAAGAAACCAATCAAACCATTCTAAGATCTTTTGAACAAGATATTCAACATCAAGTTATAGTCAAAGTTTTATGAGGGTTTAGAATAACTTTTAGTCTTAATGATCATTCATAAAACTTAGCTCCTCTTTCCATAAATCAATGCTTGAAACTTTGAGCTAAAATCCTTCCTCATCTATCATGAATAGCTTAGGATTTCATGTAGCTAATGTATATTCCAATGAGTAATAATAAAATCTTATTGAGTAGACAACTCTTCATTCTATGCACTCATAAAATCTTAAAATACTTTTCAAGCCTTTCCTTTGCAAACCAAGTCCTAAAACTTTATGCACATACTTAAAATAACTTGAATCACTTATGTTAATGTTCATATGCTCATTTAGCACTTTTTTAGATCTTTAACATAACTTATTTAGAGATAATTATATATCTTCAAAGATTGACTATATAATCTTTAGAGATGTATACACAGATCTTTATATTTGACCTTCTACTCATCTACAAGGTCTTCAATACCTTAGATCAAACCTCAAATAGTCTCTCTCATGTTAAAATACTATCAGGTATTCTTTGGAGCATTATTTTTTTGAGCATTCTCATCTTCATAGCACATTCAAATCATCTTCAACAATGCTTGCATATAACTTTGAAGCATATTTCTTCTTATTTGAAGCTTACTCATTTCATCTTGCCACCTGAAAATGCTATCTCACAAGGTCTAGACAAAGCATTTGTAATATGTTTTACATTTGATATACAAACCTATACTTACTTATGCTACTTCTCAATGATTATAATATTTTACAAGTAGTATTATTTCATCACAACTACAAGATACATTATGTTATAAATAGAACTCCTTCACATACATACCTCAAATCTTACTTGACAAAGCATTTGCATAAGAACCTTTGGTATCAACTATATTTGATTTACATCAATGAAAGAACCATGCATCTTAATTAGATAATTTAACATCAATGATGACATTAAATATCAAAGACAATGCTCAACAATCTCTCCCTTAATCAATAACAATGTCCAACAATCTCCCCCTTTGTCATTGATGGAAAATATACTCTGAAAACATTGTTAACCATTTCTTATTGGTAGTCATCTCTTAGACCTAGTTTTTGCCTTTTCTATATCCCTTTATGATCTTGATCCCTTTATTATCTTTTTTGATATTTCTCCCATCTTCATCCTTTTATAAACTTTTAAAACTATTCCCTTTTTTTATCTTTCTCCACCTTTGACATTAATGAGAAAGGTCTTTCATAACTATTAACTCTTTCAGAATAGACTCAGATTACATGACTATTCAATATCGATTAGGCTCAGTCAACTTACTTGAATAAATCCTCCTCAAAATTAGCATTCACCATGATTCTATTATAAGTAGATATCAAAGATCATTTGTAACTACTAAAAAACATACTCTTCCCCTTCTATGAGTTAATACAATCTCTCAAAGACACACAATATTCAAAAACTATGGCAACCACTCTTAGAAACTTTCTCAATCAGGTCACTCTCCTAGTGGATTTATCAAATGCTCAACAAATGATATCTCAAACATAATCTCTCATTAACTCTATGCTTATCAAAATCAATCACTCTTTTTACAAAGAACACAGAGCTACCAAACTTGCCCTTAGACCAAGCATATCATCTTTCAAAAAACTAGGAACTCAAGATCACATACCTTTGTTTATCATGGTTGAAGAAGATACTAAACTCTTTGTCCATAAATGAATCATGCTATCCTATACTTGATACCAATTGATATAAACCAATACTAATTATAGAATTAGGGACTCCCCTTCATCTTCATAGATCAACTCAACTACTTATAACAAATAGATCTCAAAAGCTTACCTCTTATATACTAATTTTTCTGCATTCTATCTTCAAAACATCTTTGATTGCAACCTAGCACTTCTACTAATATAAGAATGTATCTATGAAGTTTATGGAGCTACCCTTTTTCATAGGGTATTTAAAATAATATGAACTCAGAAGATTCCTAGATCTCCATATCTTTACTAGGCTAAATATTCTTTAGCATCCTTATCTACCTAATTGGTTCTTTAGGCTTGATTTCATCATTAACCTTGTCAACCTTCTTCTTTTATTTGATAACCTTGTCAACACATGTAAAAAACAAGTGTTTTTGACATTCCTTCACTTTTGAATTATGCTCTATAGTAGAAAACATCCCACCTTAGTTTAATCAGGACTTACCTTATCACCATTCTTCTTCTTGGCTAATTCTCCTTTATTGATGCTTTGATTAGTCATATGAGGATCAATACTTCTCTTGTATTTTGACATGTAGATTGAGCCTCTACTTTCTTTACTATGAGATTTCAAAAAATCTTATTCTTTAGTATTTTGCTCCACCTTTACCTTATCTATAGGGTTTGTCTTCTTGATCCATTTTTGAATGGCATGATTGTGAACCTTCTTGTCTTATCTAAATTTCCTTATTAATCTATTAGGATATAATCTTGAAATATGTCCTACATCATGATAGTAGTAATAAGCCACTCTATCCACACCATTTGACTGATGATGACTGTGATCTCCCTATGACCAATTGCTTATTCTTCCATAGTTCCATGAGTACTCATTATTGAAAGATATTCTACATTCTTTAGATCTATGATAAAATTGATTGCATGAAAAATAGTAACCATTGAAATAATTACCATACCTTGTAACATTGGGTTGTCTGATAGGTCTTTTGACCTTCTTGTCTTCAACAATCTTCTTCTCAACTCGAGGTGCCTTATTTTTGTCTTCTTTGAATCCAAGACCTATTTTGTCACTTGAAGACTTTTGAATACTCAAGATATCATCTAGAGCCTTATTTATCTTGTCAAACTTCACAAAATTCTTTATCTTTTTAAATACTTGATCCAACTTAACTCTTAGAGATTTTATTTTAATTTCATGTATACTGTAATCTTCTTCTTTAGTCTTTAGGCTTACTATCATTACCTCATTCTGGGTTTCAACTTGATGGATGATATATTCATACTCCTTGGAGGTGTTACATAGCCTTTCCTCAACAAATACAATCTACTCCTCATAGTCCTGAACCAATGACTTTAGTTTCTTGTTCTTTTTCTTCACAATTTTTAGATCTTCTAGAGTATTTATGAGTTCCACTTTTAGGTCCACTTCAGCTTCTTCACTGTCACAATATTTTTATTTATCTAATTATGCACTAATCATAATATATTCACCATGTGAATAACCCTCATTTTATTATTCTATGCCAATGAACAAGTTTTCATTGTTTTCATGCTCATAATCATTCATATCATCTTCACTATTAGATATGTTTGAATCACTATCATTAGATGAACTATCTTCTTTGGTGTATAATCTAGTCTTAGTCCTTGATGACCTCTTCTCCCCTTCATACTTTTTAAAACTCTTCTTGATATTGTCAGACCTATATTATTTCTTATCTATATCATCATCCTTAGTCTTCTGCTTATGAGGACACTTGTTTGTAAAATGTCTAATATCTCCATAGTTGAAAAATTTGAATGGCAACTTACCATTGTACTTGATTAAACCTATCCTTAGATTTATATCAAACATAGAAATCAACTCATCATCATATATTATTGAACATACCTCATCTTTGTCCTTCTTGACTTTTGAATTCTTTTCAACTTTGAAAGCAGCTTCCTTCTTGAGAGGTCCTCCTTCATTTTATCTCATCTCATATGCTGTCAAGATGCCATGAAGCCCACCTATCTCTAGCTTGTCCAAATCTTGCATCTCTTTTACTATAGATACTTTAGAATCAAACTTATAATTTAGTGATCTCAATACCTTTTGAACAACAATAGATTATTTCACTTCTTCTCTCAGTCCTCTAATGATGTTAACAACTTCATCAACTCTTAACATATAAGATGTAATAGATTAATATTCAATCATCCTCATATTTTCAAACTATATTCTATGAGTCTATATATTAGCTATATTTACCTTGGTATATCCTTCATATATGGTTTTCAATTTATCTGATATGTCTTTGGCTAAAATACAATGCATTACCTCTACTATCTCTACTTTTGATAGGCCACACAAAATGACATTCATTTCCTTGGAGTTATTTTCACTGGACTTCTTACCTATTACATCTATTGGTGTAATTGAGGGTGTAATAAATCCATCCATAACTAAATACCAAATATCATGTTCTTGTGACATTTGATATTGATAGGACCTAAGTTCCCCAAAGCTCTGACACAACTTGTCAGATTTAAGAGCACACATGATTACCTTTGTATAAGCAACTTAAACATACATAAATAACTAGAAGAACAAATAACTATCAATGAGAAAACACACAGAATATGAGAGGCAACACATAATTGTATTCAACTCATTACAAAGGAAATTACAATAAAGAGATCACACTCTTCTTCCACCTCTATGAGGCTTCCTCCTCAAGGGATCCTAGTAATCTTCCCACCTGAGTATTCTTCTCTTAATAGGTCACAATACACAGCTAACACAAGCTGTTGTTCACCTCATTTTACATCTAGTACACCTGAGTACGAATCGGTACTCCAAGTAGATCTCACCATGAACCTGCTCCTTGATGTATTACTGTCACCTTGGATCCTGCTCCCCCGCCAATCTCCTTTTGACCCTCGCATACACACATCCCTGCAGACCAACCTGATCTTACTTATCACATGTAGATCTCCACCATGATCCTGCAACACCTTGCATATCAAACCTGATCTTACATACATGAGGAATCCTACTTGATTCCACCATGGGAAGAACTCTCCAAGTTCCACACTTGAGTTCTACAAGTTCTTCACTTAACAATATAGCCCATGAGTCTATTATATAGATCTCATGCATACACTAATTTAGACAAGTGGCTCAAAGACTCGAACTAGTCTTTATCATGCAAACTCTCCGTTCACTTAACTGACTATTCATCAACAGTAGTTTCAAAACTGCCACAGGTGACCGACATCGATCCCTATCTTCCTAGAGGTGACCGACACTGGCCGATCCTTGTCGATGTCGATTTCCTTCTATGCCGTCCCTTGACTGACGTCGGTTGTGGCCTGCCGACACCGGCAACTGTCATGCTCAGAAACCTCCCAGTTTGCATTAAGGTGAATATTTTAGCTCCACACCCTAATAGATATATCTTCATTCTAACATTCTAGAAGGCATAGTTAGATCCATTGAATAATGGAGCCTTACTTGTAGAGAATCCTCCTTGATCTTATTGACTAGTCATTCTTACTTCTTAGGATCTCCTTTAGGATGTCAAGCCTATTATAAAGAACCTATTATGATACCAATTGTTGTAAATAATATAACTATGGAGGGGGTGAATAAATCTTCAAAAAATTTCATTCAATTCACTTAACTATGTATGAACCATTTTAACATGCATATATAACTTCAAAAATCATAAACAACAAAACATAAAATCATGGAACACATGAACACAATATATGTGTGGGAAACCCTCTTGGGGTAGAAAATCCACAGATAAATTAAATGGACTAAAGTCTTATAAGACAAACATAAATTTTTAGTTGAGTACCCACTCAACCTAGAACACCAACCCAAATATATCAAGCACTAAATTGATAGTCTTTAGCTAAGAACCAATTTAGAAAGGAGCACCAACCCCTAATTTACCAAGCACCCACTTGGATTTAGCAAGATCCAACTTGAAAGGAGGTTATAATCCCCTAGATGACTCAATACAAACTTAGCCACTTAATTTTGATCACATTAAATAATCCTTATTACTTATAAAATATATGATGATATAATATTTTAGCTCTTCACTCTCTTCAGCCCTCTCAAATTGATCTTCAACCCTGTTCACTCAATTAGCCCTTTTCATGGCTTGATTAGGTTTTTGACCTTATTCCTTTCTTATAGAACTTCTATTATATATTCATGATATTTATAATAGTCTGCATGACCTCATTATACTCTCAATGATATATTTCATTCAATTATCATGTTCTACTCTCACACACTCTTGGCATCCCCTTTCTTCTTCCTCTAAGCACATAAAAATAGGCCTAATTGCCTTGATTTTATACAAAAAATTTGATAATATCCTTATAGGTTGGCTATGCCTTTAAATCACTTAGGTGAGCCATGAATAGGTGAAATAATATTAGAATAACATGCATTAATCATGAATCAATCACTAAAATATGTCATCCATATATCAATTAGCCCTTACTCCTCTTTTAGGCTTATGGAGACCTAATAGGCCTTATTAACAACATGTTACCTTTTGATATCTTTAAAGATTATCCAAATACTTCACAGAGAATGAAAAAATCAATTAAAATTTCAATATCCCTTATCCAATTTTTATTTAGGTCTACAACACCTTTTAGGTCCAATTTCCACTTGAACCCTTCTTCAAATCACTACTTAATAAAGGCCTACACATATATAGAAACTCTACCTTAAACAAATGAAGTATATACTCAATTTTTACAAACATATATGGTAAAAAATATATATTTTGAATTATCATGAACTCAAGGTCATCATAAACTTCATTTTATGCTTTAACTTAGGGTAAACAGGCTCAAACACACCTCTGTAAAATGTTCACTCAAAATTGCCAACTAACTCCAAAACATAGTCAAGGAAACATGAATATATGATACAAGATCGATTATATTCAAGGTATTTAAAATAATGTAAAGGATAATAAAGCATCCTTAGAGTATTCTCAATCAATAAAATCATAAGATATAATGAGGAATATTGATCTGATAGACCAATCTTCTGAACTTCTCTATCACAGATTATAATCAACCAAATTAGATTCAAAGATTCAACCTCTTGCATTGACTTCCAAAATTATGCAAAGCATGGATAGATAATTAAAGAACCAAAAAAACATCATCATTAATTATAATTCATTAATATTTAATGAAAACGCATCATGAAACATCATCTCACTAATGTTTGATTTCTTCACTCTCTGCACACATGGTCTATTCAACGACTAGCCAACTTTGATCATTGACTTCACATACCTAAGATATAGAACCTATATATAAAACTTTATGATAATAAAATACAAGTATCACACTTTGATCTTCATTTTTTTAGAAACTTTGACTCAGTCAATGTTATTTTCTATAACAAATCTTCAAAAGATAAACACTTGTCTGTATGGTCTTCTCACTTACCTAAGAAACCAATCACACTTGGAGGTTTTTGGGAGAGTTGAATTTAAGCTCCATTCAATTTTTTGATTATATAAAAAAAATTGAGCTCTTTTGAATAATATATTCAACATTGGGTCATAGTCAAGTTTTTATGAGGGTTTAGAACTTTGAGCTAGAATCCTTCCTCATCTACCATGAATAGATTAGGATATCATGTAGATACTATACATGTCAATGAGTACTGATGAAATATTTTCAAGTAGATAACCCTTCATTATATCCACTCATGAAACCTTGAAACACTTTTCAAGCCTTTTCTTTGCAAACCAAGTCCTGAAACATTATGCACATACTTAAAAAAACTTGAATCACTTTTTTTAATGCTCATATACTCACTCATCTCTTTTTTAGATATTCAATAAAACTTATTTGGAGCTACTTATAAATCTTTGGAGATTGACTATAACATCTTTGAAGCTGAATTCATAGATCTTTGGAGTACACAAATCTTTAGAGCTGACCTTCTACTCATCTGCAAGGCCTTCAAATACTTTGGATACAACCTTAAATAATCTCTCTCATGTTCAAATACTATCAGGTATTCTTTGTATCATTCTCTTTAGATAATTATCATCTTTGTAGCACATTCAAAACATCTTTAATGCTACTTGCATAGAAATTTGGATCATACTGCTTCTTCTTCAAAGCTTACTCATTTCATCTTTCCACCTAAAAATAATATCTCACAAGGTCTAGACAAAGCATTTACAAGATGATTTACATTTTCTATACAGACCTATACTTATGTTATTTCTCAATGATTAGAATATTTTGAAAATAGTATTCTTTCATCATAACTACAAGATACCTTATGTTGGCAACAAAACTCCACATACATACCTTAAAGCTTACTTGAAAAATCATTTACCAAAGAACCTTTGATATCAACTATATTATATTAACATCAATGAAAGAACTATGCATCTTTATTAGATATTTTGACATCAATGACAACATTAAATATCAAAGCTCAACACTCAAAGATAATGCTCAAAACTATCTCCCTTAATCAATAACAATATCTAACACTTACTACTTGATACTTTCTACTATATTGTAGATTATATTAGCCAGTATTGATACAAGTTTTTTTGTGTGTTTCAACTAGATCGACTAGCTCAATCTAGTTTCTTATGTTCTTGCTTTACTTTTATTTTTTAACTAAATCATCTAGTTTTAAAAATTTATTTTTTGATTGGATTATACAACTAGATCGACTAGTTCAATCTAGTATACTAATCTTTTATCCTATTTTTCCAACTAGATTAACTGCCTCAATCTAGTCATTTTATAGACTATTATATTCACCTTTTTTTCCAACTATATCAACCTACTCAATCTAGTCAATTTACATAAAGTTATATTCTCTTTTTTTTATAACTAGATTAACCAAATCAATCTAGTCAGTTTATAGACTATTCTATTCTCCTATTTTTCCAACTAGATTAACTAGCTTGATCTAGTCAGTTTACATACTATTCTTTTCCCCAGTATTTTCAACTAGATTCCTTTACTCAATCTAGCTAGTTTAAAAATTGTTCTATTCTCTTATTTTTTTTATAACTAGATCAATTATCTCAATCTATTTAGTTTACATGTTGTTCAATTATCCTATTTTTCCAACTAGTTAGACCATCTCAATTTAGTGAGTTTATATACTATTTTATTATCTTGTTTTTCTAACTAGATTAACCAGCTTGATCTAATTTTTTTCCATACTATTATATTATCTTATCAATCTAACTAGATCAACAAAATTGATTTAGTTGATTCTTAGCTTCTAAAATTTCACTTCTCCAATATGATAAATTTATTTTTTATCATGCAACATATATTTGATAAAGTTTCACAACAAAATCAAACTAACATGATGAATCTTACTAATCCTCATAAATCCTCTAAGATGAATCTATCTGATTATTCAGTAGATAATCTTGATATTATAAAAATTCATATTACTACTATAACCACTAATTATGGTACTCCTCACCATTATTTTTTATCTTAATCCTCTATCCATACATATGGGAGAAGATGAAAGTGATCTTGAGTATATGGCTGAAATGACCATTTTCATCAATGAAAACCCTTAACACCAAGGTAAGGATCCCATAGTAATTTATAACCTGATGATGGGGTCTCACATTGTAAAAACCTTGTCACCTTCACCTAGCTTTGCTACATTATTTGGTGTGAGTAATCCTATGAGTTATATCACACCCTTCTCCTCTCTCATGCCATCTTATGCTAACAAGTTCTCTTATTTCATACCCCCTTCATCTTCCATGCCAACCATTTCCACAAATATGAAAGGCATAAAATCTAGTGGGTCTACTCAAAATGTTCACATTAATACATAAATTAGTGTAACTAATAGTGCATACCACACTATCAATGCATCTTATACCACCGATACATCCCATGCTACTTTTACTAGTCAAAATACCATTAATACTAATTCATTAAAAACTTTAAATCAAATGGATACCTTTAAAAATAATAGTTTCAATAAAAAGATGAATATGAAAACCCAATTAATTCATTTCCAAAAACATCCTCAACCTACTCAATAGGGGTGCAAAATCTTAATCCCCCCACCCCACTTAGAGATGCACATGACAATATTATACCTCAACCCCCACTTATCAACAAGGTTATTAAACATTTAAAAAGTGAACCTCTAGTGCTGAAAATTGTAAACATTTAAATAGGTGGCATAGTTACAATTATCACTTATAATGGATCCACTAATCTATCCTTGTACTTCAAAGCCTTCAAAAACTTATACAAAGATTGGGTTAAACTCAATACATTCACTACCACCAAGCTCCTAGCTAAAAACTTTTTAGGTGATGCTCTAGATGGGTATAATCAATTAAAAACTCATTTTATCTCTAGTTTGGAAGACTTGGTCAATGAATTTGTTCAATAATTCCAAACTAATGATTTCCTTAAAAATAGTATAGCTCATTTTATTAATTATAAGTAATTAGAATTTGAAATAGCCCAAATATTCATAAATTATGGAAAGACTTATCTAATAAAGATAAGAATAACATGTTAGATGAAAATATATTTCATTTATTCACTAATGTTATTAATCCCAAACTACAATATCATGTGAGGACTCTTTCTCCAAAATATTTAGAAGAAGGCCTCGATCAAGCCAAATGTCAAGATTTTCTTATACGATAATTTAAGCCTTTTCACCCTCAAACAAGAACTTGAATTATTATGAAGATAAAAATTGAAATGAAACCAATGATGGTGTTAAAGATACTTATGATTCAATATAAAACATCCAAACCATTATTCCTAATGGTCTTATAGAGCCTATTATTTCATCCTCAATTTCTACTAATCCTCATCCTAGTTTTACATTTTCTCAAGTAAATATTGTAGATATACATAAACCACTTTCCTTAGATAATACTCAAAAATGTCTTCCTTATCCTTTACCATGAGATATTTATCCTAATTTCCCACCAAACATTGGTGTGATCCACTCAAATTTTGTTAGTATCACGCCATTTGGGGCCATTCCCATGAAACTTGTCACTAACTAAGAACCTTTGCTATGGAATATCTTCTTTGACCTAATTTTTACCATGAATGGATCATATGTACACATAAAAAATATTATTAAGTGTAAACCAAGTATTATGAAACTAAAACTAAATATTAATCTCTTAATCAAGATAATGCTCACCTAGCTATTTACAAGGATCCCCTTCCTAATCATCAACCTAGTACTACCCAACCTTCCACTATAAATAATGTTGAAAGTTATGTGAATCCCAACACTAACATTTATGATGAGAATATTGTTAATATGAATAATATGAGGAGAGTAGTTTCTTAGATAGATCCATATCCAAATTCAAACTAAAATAATTTGCTAATATTGTTAATATTGTTAATTTGTTAATATGAATAAAGTTATGTGAATCCAAAGTCATCTATTGTTGGTACCTCTTCCTCTCATTCACAAGACATAACCAATGATTCAACCACATAATCTAAGTCAACACAATTAGATACAATAAATCAACCCATGTTAGCGAAGGCCTAATCAAATACATCTTACCAAAATCAATTTAAATTCACTTATGCTACAATCTTAAAGGATTTACTTCAATAATATGCACCTTTATCTTATAAAATTATAACCAAATTAGATGAATGGGATCCTATAACTGAAATCTCACATCTCCCATCTCAAATCCATTTCCTATAATGTATGAAAAATTTTCCTCATCATATTAAATATATAATTCAATTTTTATTTGAAATGAACATCCATCACCCCTACCTATGGTGTAAAAAACTACTTTATCTGATTCTAAATATAACATCCTTTCGTAGTGTGAAGAAATGTCTATTCATGTTGATGAAATGGTAGATACTTCTCTTTTTCTCAAATTACATATCACTTTAATGATCCTAATGAGATATTTCTTCATGTAGATGATCCTCCATTATTCATTAGTGTTCAAATAAGATATATCCAAGTCAATCATGCTTTTATTGATGAAGGTTCATGAACCTACGTGGATTCCCTTGATTTAATTAAAATACTTGGATATTTTGAATGTAATATTAAATATAATCAAAGTACATATCAAAGATATGATAGTTGAAAAATGCATACATTAGGTTGTGTTTGTATTCCTATCATAGTTTCCCCTATCATGGTACACATCAAAGTCATGGTATTTAATTTACCACTATCGTATAACATTTTACTTGATCAACCTTAGACAAATTTAATGAGAGCCATAGCCTCATCCATATGCCAATGTGTTAAATTTACTTACAATGGTGATATATACAAGATTCAAGGAGACAAAAATCCTTGAAATTTTAAATAATTTTAAAAATGAGGTGTTTTTAAAATACCAACCCTCAAACCTTTACCTAACATTCCTTTTCATGAGTCATAATTATTTAATTACCTAGTCAAATATACTAGAGGTTATATTGGTCACCTAAAATTAATGAGCAATATACCACATAATATCTTAGATTTAGATGATGATGAACCTAACAAGATCAGTTTTAAAATTAAAACTTCTTATGTCTCTCCTCACATAATTTCCAAATTACGTCCTTTTTTATGACCTTGGTCTTGTCAAACACCATTAGATAAAATCCTTATCAATCTATGAAAGACTAAACACTCATTCATCACACTTATTCAACTAATAAAATCATCGATGCATGTACTATTAATCTTTAAACTCATAATTAAGATGATGGATATTATTTAGATGATCCCTTCCTAGTTTGTTTTGCTTAAGCAAAAAATGCAGAGATAAATATCATTCTTATTTAAAACATTATTTTAGTTATATTCATGTAGTTATTTTTCCTTTTATGTTACCTGAAATTAGTTCTTATTAACTTGATGCTCATAGTTCTAAGATGGATCACACACACATTACTTCTCATCTAGTCACTATTGAGACCCTTTAAATTATGATTTTTAACCATGTTATGATGGTACCTTATCGGTTTACTATATTATTAGATCCTTCTAGCATACTTCCTTTAGATATGTTGAATACACTGTGCTGACCCACTTTGAGCTTATCTCTTGACGTGTCCTAACCTAATCCTAATCCTATTTAGAGTTATCCTTATATTGATGATGGCATACTAACTTTGCCTAATCTTTATCCTCTACTAACATAGTGGGTAGACAAGCCATATTATGAGTTCCATAGGGTTATAAATCATTAAGCCAAGGATTAATGTGCATGCTAGCCATTTATAGCACAATAATGAGCTTCAGGGTCTACTCCTACTATATATAATTGACCTTCACAGTCTAATAATCTAGACATAATTGTTTTCATGGAATGCACATACATTTTTACACTCATTTTCAATAGCTTTGGTAATACATTGATACACTTCATCTAGAGAAGGCACAATCTATTGACAAGAGCCTACCTCCTCCTAAGATAATTCTAGAATACATCCTTTAAGGTGAAGTTTATTTTGTTTGGCATCAGTTTAATACACATCATTAGATAGATGTCGAGCGTTACAATAACACTTTCATGATTTTTTATGGCCTATGCCCTCACTAGATCAACTACATACTCTAGTCATTCATAGAAAAATAATCAAACTTATCTACAATATTCATATCCTCATAGATTTAAGGATGTTAGTCATAATTCAACATAATTTCCTTGCATTAAGTACCCCTTACAATATTTTACCCATAGATTTTCCCCATGAGCACCATTATTATTCTAGTATACTCATTTTCTCCATAGAGACAGTGCATTAGGAAGTCTTTTCATGACTTTATAAAAATATTGTGAGACTTTGATTAAAGTCATATTACAATTACACAAGGATATATTTGATGTTATGGATGATGTTTACCATGAAATTTATGAGTACTTGTGAATAGATAATGGTGTTTCATCACATTATTTATTAAATTCTCATATGTTTTGGATTTAATTTATGGATATATGTTGGATATTATGTTTCAATTACTGCTTAAAATTGTTTCAAGGATTAATTTCATTTTCACTTATTTTTCCCTTGTTTATTTTAAGGATGATTTGTTTTTACATCATTTATTTGGATCAGATAGTTACTCTTATGATATGGTTCTATACCCACACACCTTAATATACTATATTTACCATATGATAAACTAGAATGCATAGTTTACATTGTATTATTTCACAGACATATTTATATGATCTTCATTATTACTTTATTCTTCCTTCATACTTAGTTTACATATGGCTAGTCTTTAGATCACATACTTGTTTATGGGTAAGTCTAATTATTTATCAAGTTGAAAAAATCTTTAGATACTTTATATCTTATTACCAAAGCCTAAATATTATATGTATTCATCACATTTATCACTCATGTTTGGTTATTCTAAATCTGTATGGAGGATGAATAAAAAAATCCATAAAAAAGTTAAAATCCAAATCATTTCAACAAAATAGAATGATAAAAAGGAAAAAGTAAACATTCAAAATTAAAAATCACACCAAAAGACATGATTATTATCTTAGTACATCCCTATTTCTAATTAAAGCTCAAACTTCATAGTTGGCATCATAATAGAGTCAAGGTCCATTGGGGTGTAGTAGGCTAGTAGACCAGGATAGAAGATCTTGAACTTCTCTATAGTTATACCTACATTCTCACACAAGTACCCAATCTTCACAGTAGACCAACAACACTATAAGGGGTCCTAAGGAATGGGTAAAATTTTATGGGAAGGTAAGACCATTTCACCTTTCTTGTATATTTAACCTTCATGAGATGATCTAATTACTACACTTATTCACTAAAATCTTTGTGTTTACTACAAATAAATATCTTCTAACTTTTTCATCTATCAAAATTTTAGCACTTACCTATTTTATTAAGTATGTCTTAGACCTACTAAGGATTATTAAAAATTATTATGTCATGATTTTCCACTCCTTTTTTCATTATAAGATTAAAAATATTCATACTTGAATAATATTGCTTGTTAGATTATCATACCCTTTTGATTCTCCTTTTGTGAGTTGCAATGTAAGACCTTAAACAAGACCATGCCTTGTTCACAATAATTCTTTTATTTTACCCTAAAAATTTACCCTAATTATCACTAACCTCATTGGATTAACCTTTTTTAGTTTTATTTTAATACTTTGGATAGGACTAATATTTCCTCACAAAATATCCTCAAGATACATACAATGATTAGTCACAATTTTTTTTTTCACAATGAGTGATTAACACAAACCCTACATTTTATATTTTATCATTTCACTTGATATTTTATTTGTAAATTTTAATTCATTTTTATGTTTTGCATTCCTCCCAACAAGATTTAGAGTGTTTTACATTTCATTCTATTTACTTTGACATTTTACACACTTCCCAACTTAATTTATTGTGTTCTACATTTCAATTTATTCTTGTCATTTATGTTTTACACACTTCTCCACATGATTTAGAGTGTATTAAATAACAATTAATATTTTTTATCCCTTCATGTTATATACATGATATAGTGTGTTTTACATAACATTTCATTTTACATTACATTTTTCTTACATTTTACACTTTTTATCATTCATTTTAACCATGCATTTATTCACATTTACTAGAAAATAATCAAAATACATAACACATTTTATCATATCATATATCAAATATTAACACATGCTATAAAGAAAATACATACATATATAACATCCATGAGTCATAAAAAATAAAATATATATTTACATAATAATGGCTCAAAATTTTGATACAATAAAAAATGCTATAAACATAATACAATCTCAACTCTATGGTTGTGATCCACCTTGTCTATCTAATGGTGGATATGCTAAACCACCCATAAATAAATGAGACTACCACCTCTAAGTAGTTCACTATAGAGACTTAATCCATGTAGATAGACCTTCAATCTATCCCTATAAATTGGCCACTCAGCCTTGTACACGTGATAACTCTCTAGATGTATCTAAATGACTAGTCAACTCCTCAGCTAATGCATGACATGATTGTAGATCCCCATCATCCACTCCTAGTGGTAATGACACCTATACTATATCTCCCAATATCTACATCTCTAAAACTACCTCACTGACCAATCAAAACTAACTCACATGATCAAGGGTATAAGTTACAAAAGGATCAATCATCTCTATAGTATCATGATAGGGTAACACATCATCCAATATATCATGATGAGTTTCATATACTTTCACCACCAATATATCCTCCTTTGTAGTAACATATACAAATATAAAACAAATTTAAATTATATATCATACATACATATATATCACAAAAATCATCTATCTAGTATATATATCTACCTATTGACAAAATAATGAACATTAAATATATAATAAAACACAATTTACTCACCAACAATCTCTCCATCTAGGTGCCCACTGAGAATCTCTTGTGAATCATGGCTCTACGTGGTGTCAAAATTGGGATAGAGAACATGAGCATGATTTAGACCACTACAAATATGCCAAATAATATATATATCACAAAAATCATCTATCTAGTATATATATTTACCTATTTATAAAATGATAAACATCAACTATATAATAAAACATAATTTACTCACCAACAATCTCTCCATCTGCTTGCCCACTGAGCACCTCTTATGAATCATGGCTTTACATGGTGTCAAAATTGGGATAAAGAACATGAGCATGATTTAAACCACTACAAATCTATCAAATCATAGACCAACTCATTGCAGGCTATGCTAAGGGATCTCTCTTAGCTCATTCCTCTCCCTCATTTAGTGCATTCACATGTGGTTACTCCTTTATCTGCACCTTCACTTACCTCTATCTATGTCAATGTAGTGGTAGATACATTATAATATGCACACCCTACTATGGTATAGCCATAACTACCTCTACCCCTCTATCTTTTATTACTACCTCTCCCTGATTCTACCAATATCATCATTCCCAAAGTCTTAGCTGGTGTATATATATCATAAGCACATCCATAGGTGATCCTACATGTCTATTACCTTTATTCTCCCTTGTATATCTTATCTAAAATCTAGGTGCTATTATAGGCATCACATGGTGTATCAATCCAAACTAGCCTAGTAAACAAGAAATAGGATGTGGCTCTACCCACCATGTATAATGACATGTAATTCATACACATCTGTATCCCTTAAAATTACTTAGCCAAGAAGGCCAATTATATATAGTAACCACATAAGGCTACTATTGACTAATTTGACCCCAAGTCCAATTAGGTCAACCCCCTATATAGTTCAAACTTCTATAGGGTCTTCTAGGTTGAAAAATGTCCACCATGGTCATAACTAAGGTCAAATAATATTATTTTATCCTTGTCACATTTGTATAGTTTGTCTCAAGTTTGTTCATGCCACATTTTATCCATTTGAATAAGTTTTACAAATTTCAACCAAAGGATAAGTGTTTCAATAGAATATTTAATGTCCCATGTGTCAAATAGGTGTTATTTTTTAGTTTTGGAATTGAATTCTTCATGTTTAACATATAAATGAGTTTATCTTAAAAAAGGCCATTTTTAGTTAGTTGTAAGGATTCATAATAGTCTTGACATGTGTGGATACTTTAGGGAGGTCTATTCATATCCCCATAGTTCATTTCCAGTCCTAAAAATATTTTATAGATCCAAAATTTAACAAAATTGATCCCTCTCTCTCATCATTCTCTTTGGTAGGTCAAAGAAGTCAACTAGTTTACAGTTGGTATGGCCATGAGGAGAAAATTTCAAGGAGTGCACTTTGAGGGTGAAATTAGTCTCTATGTACTACACTTCATGGTCATAGTTATAATTTTTGTGGTTTGTGCTTCATGAACCATCACTAAGAGTGTTATTGACTCTAAACTACCTGCACATCCCCAATGGCTTCAATTTTCTTCTCTATATACATTGATTTGAGCAAACCAAGTGGTGTACATGATATTTAAGGGTATGATCATCCTTTTAAAAAAAATTTAGTCTAATTTTCATTTGTGGGTGTGAAATTATAAGAAAAAACATCTCATTATGCTAGAACTTGACATCATCGAAGGTTGTAGATAATGCTTCCCCTGTTGCAAAGTTTATTTTCCTTTAAGTGACTAGTGAAAAAAGCTAAAATGTTTGTTTTCAACCTCTAAAAGTATGTTTTATCATATTATTCATGGATTTTTTGGTCTCAAGAGTGTCCTTTATGAAATTCAAGGCCCAGAATATGTGATATAGTCAAGAAGTTTTGGAGCAAGCATCTTTAGGTCTCATGCTCAAATAAAAAAGAAGGATCAAGTCATAAAAGAAGCATAGTGGTGTTTGAAGGTTTTAAACCTGATTGAGATATTAAAAAAATTACATGAACCTATTAAAAGGTAATTAGGGTGGTGATAAGGTTCTTAATTAGTACACAGTGCTATATTTGATGGCACCTATAGGTAGCCTCAAATAGTGATTTGAAGTCAATCCAAAAGAGTAGAGTAATGTTTAATGGTAGGTGTTTGAACTCAATTGAGACCTTCAATTAGGTCTAAGAGCATAAAAATCATCATTATGATAATGGTGAGGCCATTATATGCAATTAGACTTAGGTATTTGATTCATAGAGTTAGAAACTTGCTTAGTGGGAAAACTTACCTTAATCTCTCTAAAAGAGATCTTGCCTCATGAAATGTCCTCTATTGGTGGAAGTTGATGAAGTTTGAGGTGGTCTAATGTCTTCCTTATTATATCATAGTCTTATTAGTAGCACATAAACACAAACATAAGGTTGTTATGTTAAATTTAATGATGATAGGGTGGATTTTCACTCAGTTATGTTTCTACTTGAAACATTCAATGAAACATAGTGCTTTTGAGCTCAAAAAACCTATAGCTTGTAGTGACACAACACATTGGTGGTGAGAGATAAAAAACATGGTTTATATTCATAGATGATTATCTAAGTATGATATTAAATCAATAACCTTAGGATTAATCAAAGGATTTGAGACATAGTGTTTTCACATAAATCAAAACCTATAAGAAACCCATATTCCTCTAATGTACACCTACAGTTGGGACACAATGTGCAGACTAGTTCAAGCTAGTGGGAGATTTAAGGTCTTGGATAAAATATAGAGATGTAAGATGGTCAAATAATAGAGCAAATTATGGGTTTCAAACCTCAACCCACAGTCAACCCAAAACCCTACACAGTCACTAAGCTTGAGAAGCTAATTTTAAGTTTTAGAGTAGTGAGAGATTTCTAGAGGTGATCAAGTCTTGAAAATTTGTATAGAATGTCCTAATGACATAATATATACCTATATGGTCTCAAGTAGACAAAATAAATAGGATAAGTTCCTTTTGTTTTGTCTCAAATAGAGGGCACTCCACAATCATGACCACCCTATAGACATAGTGTGTGAATGGTGATAAGATGAAAGGGAGAACAAAAATGCATTATATAATAATGTGTGAAGGTTTTTTTAAGGTGAAAAAGTGTTGAAGGTCACATAAAATCGTGAGAAACACCAACAGGTGGTCATACACATAAGCACAAAGTCTAGGTCTACTAGGCTTAGAATTAGGCCTAAACCTTCAGGTTGCCTAACTCGACTCATATGACCACATGGTATTTAATAAATAGTTGAGAGCCTTAATTTATGAGTGGAGAGTCTATAAAGTCCATTGGAATGTATGAAAATATCCCAAATTGGTCATTTTGGCCTAATTTGGTCTCAAGCTTACTTAGAATGCCCAAAAGGAACTTGAGAGCCATCTTCAATTACTCATATCTATACAGACAGTGATAGGAATAGTTGAAGGGGGTATTATACTTTATCTTATTGGAATTTTTTTGGATGTTGAGCATCCAAATTTTATGAATCATCACTAAGGAGCTTAGAGACCTAAAACCCTTGCTTGAGCCTGCTGGAGAAAAAATGAATGGGAATGCATATAGAAGTGTACAATTGGAATTGAAAGTGTTTGAAACATGTATATAAATCTTCCAATATCCTTAACATAAAAATTATCCATACTATCACTTGTATAGATAGACCTGATACTGTGTTTCTTATAGGATTTAATGTGTTTCATAGGTACAAAAGGGGATTGATGGATGAAGATCATTATGTGAGGTTTTTAGGAATGCTTTCTAAATCCTCATATTCCATTATCACTTTACTTTATCATAAAAAATCCTTTGATAATTTTCATTTTAGGAAATATTGGATAGATAGTGAGAAAACAAAGTGATTGCCTAGTGCTAAGATGAGAGGTATGATATTGGATCTTTTGAGGTCTACCTAATGGAGTGGAAGGAAAAGAGGTTCTAAATATGTGTCTAACATCTCTTCAAAAATATCCCTTAGATAAATAAAAGTCATCTTGATGACAAGTGTGAAGATTGAAGCCAAAAAGGCTAGTAAAGGACTGCAGATAGTGAATAACATGTGACAAAGGGGAAGTCATTAGTTAAAAGGTGTCTATGAATGTTAAAAATCTTGTTTCCAAACTCCCATGTCAGGACATATGTGTCAATGACTCCTATGGTAGTTATAAGGTATTTCAAGATAGATTGAATACTCATCATCATGAGGGAAGTTTCAAAGAAGAACCATGGAGAATTTCTATGCCAACCTCAAATATATGTCATGTTTTTGATGAAAACTTGTCATGGATAGCTTCAAGACCTATTTTCCACTTAATTATCTTGAATTGTAACCATTTTCCAAGTATTGACACTTGGCCTTATGACCCTTCCAATTTTATTCTTATCTCTACTCTCATATGCTCTATATATGCAAACCTTTTTGGATTTGTAATAAATCCACACATTTTATGGGAAATCCCTATTGGTTTGAATATTATATTTGTGTTTGAAATAAAGATTACCAATCTAGTTTAAAGTTCATAGCTTCTTATCTAGGTGTGTGAATTAGTGAATAGTGTAATGACTAGTGATAACTACTGTCACTTGTATTTTCACCCCTTGAGGAGATTCCTACCTTTCCTCATCCAAGTGGCACAATGAAAAACTCTCACTTGTTTTGAGTAAATAATTTTGTAAGATGAATCTCTAGAAGGGCTAGTTCTCTTAATTCACTCTTTGAAACACTTTATTATCTATAAAATTTGCATGAAAAGGGTTAAAAGGATAAAATAAGAAACTAAAAGGTGACGCACTAATATTTAATTTCATCTGATTGACTAAAATTATACTACTTCGAATAAAACAAATCTTTCTTCACATAAAACTCATAATATAAGATAGGTTATTACATCAGTGTTTCATATGCTAGGTTTAAAAGGTATTTTAATACTTAGGAGTATATTGAATGATTCCTTGGGAGAATAAAATCATGAAACACTTCTAAAACAATTATACACTTAAAAGATAACACTAACAAAGACCTATAACAATTACTCTTCTGCACACATGGTGAAAAATCAAGGATAACATGCTAGAAAAGATCATCTTCTATTAGACAAGACCAATAAGATTACAAAAAAAATAAATTGTACATAATTTAAGTAGTAAAATTCACTTTTTTATTTCTTTAATAGACATTAAAGTACAAAATTGGCTAGGGTGTCACCAATCAACCAATGGAGGCTGCTCAAAAGAGCCAAAAAGGTCAATATTTATAACATTTACAAAAGGGATGAGACAAGGGAAGTACAAAGGTAACTTGGACACATATAAAGATGCTAAAATAAGTTAAATTTTTAGGAGAAATATATGTGAAATGAACCATGTAATGTTGGGATTTCCAAGTGTCTATACAAGTCATGAAACTTATGAAAAGTGGCATGAAACTCCTCATTCTGGCTCAAAAAATTGATTTCATGATTTAGACCTATTTAAATATCCTTAAAATAACTAGGGATAGATATTATGATTGGGATGAGAGATAATTATTTCATACATTCCTATCCATGCATTTGTTATAGTCCTACTCATCTAAAAACTTCTAGAAGGAAGCCATCACTGCTTGTAGTCTAAAAACCTCCTCTTTTCTATCACCCCTCACACTTGGCCTCAAAATTATCATAATTTTTCCATGAAATTACATGTTATGGAGTGGATGAAACTTTTAAAGATGATCCATGTCCTTATACTACTTAGGTACACCTTAAAAGGATATCCACTTGAGGTTTTCACACTTCTCACACTTATTTTCACTATGCTAGTTTTGACTGGCTAAAATGAGAGCTATATCTTGGAAAATTAGGAGTTTTTTATTAGAATTAAATTACCATATGGATTTTTTAAAATTCTTAATATTACTTTCAAACTTTATTTCATATTTAGACCTCTTTTAGAACCTATAAAACACACAAAATGGTAAAAAAATACCTTGTTTTGCACCCTGTCTATATAATTTTGTACAACTGAAAAGTATGGGATGGATATTAAGTGAGTCATTTACAATTTACAGTCACTTTAATGGTTAAATTATGTCATTTTTATATCTCTTCAATATTTTTTTCTCTATTGGGTCTTGACTAAGGGTTTAGTAGGGTTTTCGGTAGTTTTTAATCTTAATCTTTGTTCATAAAGCTCTGACATTAAAATTGCCAAAAAATTACACAAAACTGATTCTAATGGACTATAATAACCCATAAAAACTCTTTTGGTTCCCATACAAACTCTTAGAGGAGATATGAACACTTGAAGTCACCATATCGACCTTGTCTTCATAATTCCTGCATACTTGGATTGTCTCTAAGCTAAAGGTATCTTTCATGTAGTTTTATATATTTACCACAAGATCAAAAATGCCTAAATATATCTCATAAAATTTTACAATCAGTGATATATCATACCTCATGCTAGAAGTGAAGTGACTTCCTATTTGGCCTTAGGCTTAAAACTTGCTTAACAGGCCTGTCTACACCTTTGAGGACCTAGACCTTCCTATAAGGATTATACCATTGTGGGATGATATTAATGTTTAAAATATGTGTTTCAACCTACCAATTCACCTTATATCCTTTCAATTATTCTTTCTCATCTTTTTTTTCTCATTCACCAATTAGGCCTAGTTGAGACCCCTAGGGTTTGACTGGATATGGTTGTCCACCAACACTTCCTAGTGTTTTGTCATCAATATTGGGAAAAATTCATGTTTTTTAAAACTCAATACAGGTTAATAAATCATCACATGATGTTTACAAGGCACTCAACACCCATTTAGGTCACATCTCTATTTTTTACCTCTGTGCATGCAAAAAAGTGTCTTACCTCTAAGAAAAAATAGAGGATATGTGCCATAATTTTTCAAGAAAAAAAAGTTAAATTGGGATATTATTTGGGTCATGAGTACACCTTTCACAAAATTTCAGGTCAATATGACCTCTCTAGCATCTTCAAACACCAAAAACCCCCAAAACCCCAAAGCAAACTTTCAAAGCATGTACTGTGTGCAGAATGGCATGTAGACTATATATTGCTTCGTTTTAACATTTTATTTTTCATGATTTTAATTATTTAGAGTACCTTAAAGTTTTAAAAATAATTTTGGATATATTTAAGGCCCATTCATCACTCTAACTTACTATAAACCCTCTTCCATTCTTGAATTTTCAAGACTGTATGTCCAACCTGACTGTGTCTCCTGCTTCCTTCCTCAAAGATGACCCTTTCAATTATAACTCCAAGATGTTTAGTCCTCTTAAAAATTTTACCTCCAAATCATTATTATTAATATTTTAATTCACCCAAAAAACTTATCATATTTATATTCCTCATATTTACCTATTGAGCAACATGAGTTTCCTAACTCATTGTATGGACTGCTACCAATGACTAAGAGGAAGAGTGGGTGATCATCCTCAAGGGAGTTTTAGAGATTATTAAATAATTTTGTTGATCAATCATAAAAAAATATTTTTTTTAATCAAACCCTCACTCTCTTGATAAGAAAATTCATCTCTTACCTTCATCTCATGCTCAAGGATGTACAATGACTATTGTAGGTGCACACAAGGTTTTAAGAGGTTAGTATAGGATTATTTACATTTTTTAGAGATTATGGGGTTTATCATGGATATAGAGAAAGTATTAATAGGTTTAATTCATCA
This sequence comes from Torreya grandis, assembly GCA_037957365.1. Taxonomy (NCBI): domain Eukaryota; kingdom Viridiplantae; phylum Streptophyta; class Pinopsida; order Cupressales; family Taxaceae; genus Torreya; species Torreya grandis. The sequence goes on along the minus strand of JARHVA010000578.1, from coordinate 1,552,755 downwards.
TTATAATCTCCAATTATTCCTTCATATGCACTTTTGGTTCATAATTGAGTCCTCTACTGCCTGTTAACTGAGACACCCTATCTTTGATTCCTGTAGGTGTGTGTGAACTCCAAATGAGCTTGGTCATGGTGTGAAAAGACTCTTCATGAACTCCCTTAGGTCAAAAAATACATGTTTGAATTTTCACTCAACTTGAAATCTTTAAACACCACTTGGGCATCAATTTTAGGTCACTATTTTATACCCTACTGTAGGTGCCTATTTTTCTATGTGTGGACCCCTGTGTGTAGCCATAGGACTTGAAAAACTATGTATCAACCTACTTTTGATAACATTCATGCCATTTTTCATACCATTAAAAAAATTAAACCATCCTAGCCATGATTTAATGTCTTATTTTCTCCTAAGATGTCAAATGTCGTTCAAAATTACAAACCTATAGATATTAGTGTAGGATTTCAGTGTTTTTTAGGCCACTTTGAAGTATTCAACTTCTACCTTGCATTAACCTTCTAATCCCCATATTTGGCAGACGTCTTATCTACACTAGAGGTTATAAGATTCACCTCTTTAGATGTTTTTAAATCCTTGAGAAACATGTTTTAAGAGGTCTACAAAAACCCCCTGGACCTCTATATTCATTTTTTGGGGAAACTTTCCCAGAATTTAGTCTCTTGTCTCTTCAACATGATTACACACCTTTTTGTCCCTTTGACATTTCAAACAAGTTTTTAATGACTCAAACACCTATTATGACCCATAAAGGTATTTACCATGTTTCAAATATCCCACTCAAAAACCTTCATAACCCTGAGGTACACTTGTAGGTGGTCAGCAACATACTCAGGCAACAAGGGAGAATGTGAACAATGTACATGATTTTAAGATTTCATGAATTGTGAGCCATTTTCAACACTCCAAATATATTATTCATGTTTCAAAGGTTTGAAACCTCTTCATTAAGATGTTCAACTTAGTATGACATCAGCAAAGGCTTTTATAGATGATTATTGGTTGTATATAGGTAATGAGTGTGGAATGGAGCAATAACAAGTTGATGAATGGCCTAAAAAAACTAAAAATAAAAGTCAAACCTTTAAAATACATTGTTTTTATCGAGGCCTTGAAACTATCTCCATAACACTATTCCAACATGAAAGTCTCATGGACACATATGGAATAAAGCAGGCAGTAGTCTGTAGAATGACTAGTTGGTGTGATGAGTGAACTTATAACCAAACTTATCTATTTATTAAAAATCAAATGAAATATCCTTAGATATTAATGACTTAGACCAATTGATACACCATGATTAAAACTCCATGAACAAGATGGACAAGCTCATACATATTACTATAAGTGAAATTGAGAAAAAGTTGATTTTGAGGAATGGTAAGGATGAAAGTTACTCCAAAGTGTGATATGGTGAAACTAAACATGGAAGGAGGTGAATTATATGGCCTTGATACCTATAAAACATCATTTCCCAACTATATGAGACCTCTATAGGAAACCAACATTCTACAAACAAAAAGAACTTTGACTGAGACTACACATGGTGGCACCTTCCTTTCAACATGGACTAACTTGCTCATCAAAACACCATGAAACATGAAACTAAGAGTTGATATCATTTTAGAAGGTAGATAAAATACTCTAGAGTCAACATCACCAATTGTTTCATATGTATTTGACCAAAATGGAGCAAAACTTATAGGGTGCATGAAATAACTAGTAGAAAAGTATAGTTAAATTCTAAAAGATGACTCATAAAGCACAATTGATCAATAATTGAAATATTAATATTTAAATTAAGACATATAAGTATAATATCACCTCCAAAAATCATTTAATCTAAAACCTCTTAAGTTATTTTTACCAAGCACAAACTTGATGGTCACTTCTATATGTCTAGAAATACAAAGAAGACACAAAATGGTTTTGGATTTAAAATGGCACATTCAGAGAAAATAAAATATTTAAATGAGTGTGAGGAAGATGAATAGGTCTTCCATGATCATTTACTATGTGTCACACTTACCCATGGGTTGTACAAGTGCTAAATGCTCCCTTTTTAGTTGGTTTCTTAAATTTTAGTTAGACAACCTACAATATTTTGATGTTGTTAAACACACCTATCTACTGAGAGGGGGGTGAATCAGTAATCTAAAAAATTATTTTCTTACAACTTTCAAGATGAATTTTAAACAAATACAATCTTAAACAAATAAAATATCACATGTACAAAAGCACAACACACAACACCAAATTTATACGTGGAAATCCAACGAGAAAAACCATGATGAGATTGATAATAAAAGCTACTATTCTAATCCAGCCTCACAAAGTTTATCTCACTAACTTAACCTTATTGGTTACATTTAAGGACACCCATCCCAAGGAGACACCAATCCCCTATTTTAAGAGCACCAACTCTAAGGAAGCACCCACTCCCTATACTGAGCACCAACCTAGTTTAATTTGATGGCACCAACCAATCAAATATTTACACTTCAAATTCATGAATTAGATTCACAAAATAATCCAAGTCTTTATTATTTATTTCATGTCTAATCTGCAACTACTCATTTCTCATTAAACACACTCTTGTGTGATCTTCACTCTTCTTACACCCTTTTTCTATGTCTGAATTTATCTATTTGACACTCTAGAATTCCCCAATTTGACCATTAATCCTCTATGCTTAGATGAGTCTCATATTTATACATCTATGGCTCGACTCCTCTTGACTCCTCTCATTCGAAAAATGAAAATATGACTATTTTTCTTTCCTATTCTTCATCACTTTGGAATTTTTCATCAATCAAAACTTAGATGAGTCTCTTTAATTTATATATTTTTCATTCATTTCTTGTCTCTTCTCATTCCAAGAAAATGACTATTTAACTTCCATTCTCTGAGCCTCTTCAAATATTTCCCTTGTCGCATCAATTACCACACTCACAAAATTAGAATAATAGTTTTAGTTCAACCATTGCTATTTATATCCTTCAATCGTCTCACCAAATTCTTATAACTAACTCACTTCAATAGTTATTCATTTATTTTTGTTCCAACTTTGAAACATGTTCGTCAATCTTTCTATCCAAGATACACATGACATTTGATCTCTAAAGATGCATGATCTTTATATTGGCTTGGTTTTTAAAATTTGACATATTGACCTCATCTCATTTTCTTTGGCATTCCTGTATTGCATTTGCTCCTTTGATCTCTTTAGACTTGCTCAACCTTTAACTCACCTTGATCCTTTGGAACTTTTGAAAATGCCCTATGAGACTCCACATTTATCCTTTGTCAATGTTGTAAGTGACCTATATTTCTTCAAAAATATCCTTCAGAAAATTTGTAAGAGTCCATTCCATCCAAAAGTATCCTTTAAGAATTTTGTAAGTGTCCACCTGCCTTAGACAAATTCTCCAAAAGAATTCATCAATGTCCTTCTAAAAGTGTCCTTCAAGACTTCTATAAGTGACCTATTCAAAACTTTTATTTTGATCACATGCCCTTCAAAGCTTTAGCAGAGTACCTTTTAAAATTTTTGTTCGTGTCACATGTCCTTCAAAAATTTGGCAAAGTATCCTTCAGGATTTTTATTTGGGTCACATGCCCTTCAAAACTTTGGTAAAGTACCCTTCAATATTTTTGTTTGGGTCTCATGCCCTTCATAAATTTGAAAATATCCCTTCAAAACTTTTGTAAAGTACCCTTCAAAAACTTTGAACGGTTCACTTACCCTTTGGCATTTTTAAAAAGATCCCTTTAAAAACTTTGAACAGTTCACTTACCCTTTGGGATTTTTGAAAATATCTCTTTGGAAACACTGAATGGTTCACTTACCCTTCAACATTTTGAAAAGATCCCTTTGAAACTTTTTTTTAGGACAATTTTTATGACAAAAACCTAGTGACTTTTCCAAAAGAATTCACTGAACCACTTTCTATGAAATAATTCCAAATTGCACTCATTTCCTTTATAAATTTTGTTCAGAACATTTTTTCTAAAATAATTCCCAAGATTTAAAAATTTGACTAAGATTGGAGACCAAACATTTTCCCAAAAGAATTCCAAAGATTTAGAACATTTATTGCAGGCTTTTTATCCGAAGAGTCTTCAACATTTATTCAAAAGAATTACCTAAGCCACTACTTCTAAAATAATTCCTAGAAAAATACAAAGGTGCAAAAAATAACTAAGTGTAGAAACTTCATAGGCTTTTAGCTGAGGGACAACATAATGCATTTGTAACATTTACTCTACTCATCCTTATGACTTAGAACTTAGACCACAAAGAGATATATGCAAATTGTGTTAACATCCACCTATGTACTTAGCCATATTTGTCAAGATACCATGTGAGCAAATACATTCATATGACTATTCTTGTATACACACATAACTCCAGGGGCTCTGCAACAAGTCTATTCAACTCAACACCTTTGTCATTAATGCATAATAACACTTGCTACCTTTGACATCAATGACAATCTGTCATACATCAATGACTATGTCCAATAGATGTAAATAACATCACTAATAGGGAATCTAACCTTCTTGACATTTGAATGGAAAACATACACTTGGACACCTTAGGAACCATGCTACTTGCATTTATGACCCTTAAAATCCCATTAAAAGACACAAAATGACAAATAAACCTATTAGACCATGAGTAAGGTTAAAAATACATTAAATAACATCAAATTAACTATAATATATCCTATGAAAAATATTTAGACCTCTAAACATCTAAAAAACCAAGTTTTTAACCTATAGGGGTCCAAATTTCACCTAAAATTCAAATTTGATCAACAAAATGGTGACTCATAGGGGTCGTATGCTTGCTATACTAAAGACTAGTAGACTTATCCTATCATATGCCAAGGGATCCAATGATTTATTAAAGACAAATAGAGATGAATTTCCTAAAACACACACAAAATAACCATAACACATCAAGCAAACACAAGACAAAGCAAGACACAAAAAAGACTCACACATGTGCATAAGCACTTAAGGAAAACAAAAACTATGTACAAAAAGAGAGGAAAACCTTAGTAGTAATGTTTGAGATACATCCCATTTATTGTGATATGAATATCCTCTCTATCCAACTTTGAGAGTTGGAAAGTATTGTGTTGCTTGCATTAGATGATAACATAAGGGCCACTCCAAAAACATCAAACTTTGTGTGTTTTCCAGGATTATCCCTATCTTCATCCCACTTTCAAACAATGTCTCCCTCTTGAAAGCTTCTTGGCATGGTTTTATTATCAAATTATCTCTTTTTTTTATCATTGTGAGTCCTCATAGTTTACATAGCTTTATCTCTTGTCTCTTCAAGCTCCGTCAAGTCACATAACCTAACTTCCATGCTTTCATTTTCCATCAACTCTAGCTCATAAGTGAGATCCAAGGCTGGTAGCTCAAGTGAAATAGGCAGTCTAGCTTCTCTCCCATAAACAAATATATATGATGAGTTTCAAATTGCTCTCTTGGGGGTGATCCTATCAACCCAAAGAGCTATCTTCAAATTGGAATGTCAAGTCCTTTAGTTATCCTCTATTATCCTCTTTATGATCTTAATTAGATTCTCATTGGTGGAATGAACTAGTCCATTCCCTTGTGGATAATAATTGGAGGAAGTACTAAGATAAATGCCATATTTCAGAGCCCACTCACTTGTCTTCATTTTATAAAAACCCAATGCATTATCTAAAATTATTGTTGAAGGATCCCCAAACCTTGTCACTATGCCTTCATAGAAGTCTAAAATTGAACTTTCATTTTCTTCCTTAAGAGCTACATCCTCCACCCATCTTGTAAAGTAATCTATAATAGTTAACACCCACTTGTGGCCATCATTAGAAGGTGGGTTGATTAGGCCTATGAAATCTAGACCCCATTGCATAAAAGGTTGATCTACCTATATTGGATGAAGAGTCAAGGCTAAAATCTTTTGTTTACCATCAAAGAGAGAGCATTTTTGACACTTCCTTACCCAAGCATAGGTGTCTTTTAATAGACTAGGCCAAAAATATCCATCTCTCATAATCTTAGCAGTTATGGTTCTTGGCCTAAAAAAAACTAAAAATAAAATTCAAACTTTTCAAATACATTATTGTTATCAAGGAGGCCTTGAAACTATCTCCATAACACTATTCCAACATGAAAGTCTCATGGACACATCTGGAATAAAGCAGGTAGGGGTCTGAAGAATGACTGGTTGGTTTGATGAGTGAACTTATAACCAAACTTATCTCTTTCTTAAAAATCAAATGAAATATCTTTAGATATTAATAACTTAAACCAATTGATACACCATGATTAAAACTCCATGAACAAGATGGACAAGCTCATACAAATTACTATAAGTGAAATTGAGAAAAAGTTGATTGTGAGGAATGGTAAGGATGAAAGTTACTCCAAAGTGTGATATGGTGAAACTAAACATGGAAGGAGGTGAATTATATGGCCCTAATACCTATAAAACATCATTTCCCAGCTATATGAGACCTCTATCAGAAACCAACATTCTACAAACAAGAAGAACTTTGATTGAGACTGCACATGGTGGCACCTTCCTTTCAACATGGACTAACTTTCTCATCAAAACACCATGAAACATGAAACTAAGTGTTGATATCATTTGAGAAGGTATATAACATCCTATAGAGTCAACATCACCAACTGGTTCATATGGATTTGACCAAAATGGAGCAAAACTTATAGGGTGCATGAAATAACTAGTAGAAAAGTATAGTTAACTTCTAAAAGATTACTCATAAATCACAATTGATCAATAATTGAAATCTTACTATGGAAATGAAGATGTCTAAGTATAATATCACCTCCCAAAATCATTTGATCTAAAAATTCTTAATTTATTTTTACCAAGCACAAACTTGATGGTCACTTCTATATGTCTAGAAATATAAAGAAGACACAAAATGGTTTTGGATTTAAAATGGCACATTCAGAGAAAATAAAATATTGAAATGAGTGTGAGGAAGATGAATAGGCCTTCCATGATCATTTCCTATGTGTCACACTTACCCATGGGTTGTACAAGTGCCAAATGCTCCCTTTTTAGTTGGTTTCTTAAATTTTAGTTAGACAACCTACAATATTTTGATGTTGTTGAACACACCTATCTACTGAGATGGGGGTGAATTAGTAATCTAAACAATTAATTTCTTACAACTTTCAAGATCAATTTTAAACAAATAAATATAATATATCACATGTACAAAAGCACAACACACAACACCAAATTTATACATTGAAATCCAACGAGAAAAACCATGATGAGATTGATAATAAAAGCTACTATTCTAATCCATCCTCACAAAATTTATCTCACTAACTTAACCTTACTAGTTACATTTAAGGACACCCATCCCAAGGAGACACCAATCCCCTATTTTAAGAGCACCAACTCTAAGGAAGCACCTACTTCCTATACTGAGCACCAACCTAGCTTAATTTGATGGCACCAACCAATCAGACATTTATACTTCAAATTCATGAATTAGATTCACAAAAGAATACAAGTCTTTTTTCTTTATTGCATGTCTAATCTACAACTACTCATTTCTCATTCAACACACTCTTGTGTGATCTTCACTCTTCCTACACCCTTTCTCTATGTCTAAATTTATCTATTTAACACTCTAACATTCTCCAATTTGACCATTACTCCTCTATGCTCATATGAGTCTCATATTTATACATCTATGGCTTGACTCCTCTCATTGTAAAAATTACAATATGACTATTTTTCTTTCTTATTCTTTGTCACTACTTCTAAAATAATTCCTAGACAAATGCAAAGGTACAAAAAATAACTAAGTGTAGAAATTTAGTAGGATTTTAGCTCAGGGACAACATTATGCATTTGTAACATTTTTTCTACTCATCCTTATGACTTAGAACTTAGACCACAAAGAGATATATGCAAATTGTGTTAACATCCACCTATGTAATTAGCCATATTTGTCAAGATACCATGTGAGCAAAGACATTCATATGACTATTATTGTATGTTCATAATCATTCAAAGTACACACATAACTCTAGGGGCTTTGCAAAAAGTCTATTCAACTCAACACCTTTGTCATTAATGTATAATAAAACTTGCTACCTTTGACATAAATGACAATTTGTCATACATCAATGACTATGTCCAATAGATGTAACTAACATCCTTAATAGGGAATCTAACCTTCTTGACATTTGATTGGAAAAAATACACCTAGGCACCTTAAGAACCATGCCACTTGCATTTATGACCCTTAAAAGCCCATTAAAAGACACAAGATGACAAATAAACCTATTAGACCATGAGTAAGGTTAAAAATACATTAGATAACATCAAATTAACTATAATATATCTTATGAAAAATATTTAGACCCCTAAACATCTAAAAAACCAAGTTTTTTACCTATAGGGGTCCAAATTTGAGCTAAAAGTCAAATTTGGTCAATAAAATGGTGACTCATAGGGGTCATATGCCTGCTATACTAAAGACTAATAGCCTTATCCTATCATAGGCTAAGGGATCCAATGATTTCTTGAAGACAAATAGAGATTAATTTCCTAAAACATACACAAAACAACCACAATGCACCAAGCAAACACAAGACAAAGCAAGACACAAACAAGACTCACACATGTGCATAAGCACTTAAGGAAAACAAAAACTATGTACAAAAAGAGAGGAAAACCTTAGTAGTAATGTTTGAGATACATCCCATTTATTGTGATATGAATATCCTCTCTATCCAACTTTGAGGGTTGGAAAGCATTATGTTTCTTGCATTAGATGATAACATAAGGGCCACTCCACAAAACATCAAACTTTGTGTGTTTTCTAGGATTAGACCTATCTTCATCCCACTTTCAAACAATGTCTCCCTCTTGGAATCTTCTGGGCATGGTTTTATTGTCAAATTATTTCTTTGTTTGATCTTGATGAGTCCTCATAGTTTACATAGCTTGATCTATTGTCTCTTCAAGCTCCATCAAGTCACACAACCTAACTTCCATGCTTTCATTTTCCATCAACTCCAGCTAGTAAGTGAGATCCAAGGCTGGTAGCTCAAGTGAAATAGGCAGTATAAATTCTCTCCCATAAACAAATATATATGATGAGTTTCCAATTGCTCTCTTGGGGGTGATCCTATCAACCCAAAGAGCTATCTTCAACTTGGAATGTCAAGTCCTTTGGTTATCCTCTATTATCCTCTTTATGATCATGATTATATTCTTATTGGTGGACTAAACTAGTCCATTCCTTTGTGGATAATAATTTGAGGAAGTACTAAGATAAATGCCATATTTTAAAGCCCACTCACTTGTCTTCATTCTATAAAAACCCAATGCATTATCTAAAATTATTGTTGAAGGATCCCCAAACCTTATCACTATGCCTTCATAGAAGTCTAAAACTGAAATTTAATTTTCTTCCTTAAGAGATACATCCTCCACCCATCTTTTAAAGTAAGATATATAAGTTAACACCCACTTTTGTCCATCACTAGAAGGTGGGTTGATTAGGCCTATGAAATCTAGACTCCATTGCATAAAAGGTTGATCTACCTGTATTAGATGAATAGGAAAGGTTAAAATATTTTATTTACCATCAAAAAGAGAGAATTTTTAAAACTTCCTTATGCAAGCATGGGTGTCTTTTAATAAACTAGGACAAAAATATCCAGCTCTCATAATCTTAGCAGTTGTGGTTCTTGGAACAAAGTGACCACCAGCTAGTCTATCATGAAAATCAAGCAATATTTTCTTAACCTGATCTAATTCAACACATCTCAATAACACACTTGAGAAGTCCTTCTTAAATAACACTCCATCAACAAGCACATAATAAATATATTGTAATCTAAAGTACATTCTTTTGGCTCTATCTAGACCTTGTGGACACTCATAAATTTAAAGAAAATGTATCATTTCTTGTGTCTAACTCCTCATTTATGAAGGTGTAGTTTTCATAGGATCATACTGAAGTGATAAAATAACCTCTCTTTATTCCTTCAAATTTGAATCAAGTTGCTAACATAGCTCCTTTCCTTTCAATAGCTTGGTTGTCTTGATTTATACATCATACTCTATCACTTTTGTAATCTAACTAGTCCTTTTTGCCTTCAAATATCTACTCAAAAGGAATTATTTGACACTAGGATGAGGTACCAATATGTGATTCTTGTTTTTAGATAACATATACCTAAACTTCTTTAGTATTCTAACAACTGAAAGTACTTGCTTCTCTACATAGGTGTTTCTTACCTCATAGCCTTCCAATCCTTAACTAAAGAAGGTAATAGGCTGCTCCAAGTTTTATTCATTTTATTGAGTGAGCATGGAAGAAATTACCTCATCATTTCCAAAGGTATAAAATTTTAAGTCCTTTTATAAATTAGGACTTGCAAGAGTTGGATCTTGGGAAATAGCTTATTTAATCTCTTTAAAACTCTCCTTCCTTCTTCTTGTCCAAGTGAACACTTCATCTTTCCTTATCATAGAGGTTAGAGGCTTGAATAAATTAGAAATTAACCTCCTTATGAAATTTATTTTTCCAAATAAACTTATCAAACATTTCTTGTGTTTGGGTAAAGCCAATGCCAAGATTGTACTCACCCTTTCAGGATCTATAGATAGGCCTTTCTTTGAGACAATGTGTCCTAAAATTTTGCCTTCATGAAAAACAAACACACACTTATTTGGGTGGAGAGAGAATAAAAACTCTCTGTATCTCTCTAAAATCTACCTAAGTTGATTCAATTGATCCTTTGCATCTTTGAAGAAGACCATGATATCATCAAGATACACCAACACTATGTCATTTATTAGACCTTGAAAATCCATATCCATTACACATTGAAATGTTGCACCAACATTAGAAAAACCAAAATGAATTTTAATATAAGAATTTTTACACCATTTAGTATTGAAATATATCTTATATTAGTCATTTTCCTTCACTAAAATCTAATTATACCCTGAGTATCCATCAAGGAGTGAGAACCTTTCACTACCAACCACAACTTGCAAAATCTGCTCCATGGAAGGAAGAGGATAATGGTCCTTCAAAGAAACTCTATTTAAGTACCTAAAATCAACACATGACCTAATTTTCCCATTATTCTTCCTTATCAGGACCAAGTTTGCTAACCAAGATGAATGCTTAATAGGAAAAATGATCTTAGACTCAATCAACTTTGTAAGCTTCTTTCTCATGAAAGGCTCAATCTTAAGATTGATTGGTCTTTATCTTTGATTGATAGGATTAAAATTATCATCTATCTCTATGGTATTTTGAGCTAAGTTTGGATCAAAACCCTTTAAATCACTATATTCCCATGCAAAGACATCAAATAATTCCTTACATAACTTAATGAAAGTATGTTTTTCTTCACTAGTACATACCTTCCCAAGAGTAAGCAACTTATCCTTGAAGATTTTTACTCTCTCATACTTTTATTTCTTATTAGACATGATTAAATTTTCTTTATTCAACTGATCATCATCAATGAAAATACTCTCAAGTGTGACTAAGCCTTTAGGGAGTTTGTTTATCTTCAATTATACAATCTGCCCTCCATATTGCTGCTATATTTTGGACTAATTCTTGGAAGAAAACTCAACCTCCTCTTGTAGAAAAAGAAATATTTGTTTTTCACTATCAAACACTTACCAAAAATTGACATTATCAGGTATAGAGGGCCTTATAATCACCTTGAGATGTGGCTAGTTATTATCTTCTCTTATCCCCTTTGGAACACCAAACTGAGTTCCAATTGTTGCCAACCTATCAACATGTATGTTGTCCTCTCTTGGAATATATTGGATGTTAAAGTCTTTGAATATTCCAAATATCCCACACTCTATGCTTATAGGACTCAAGCAAAGACTTCTTAGTCATATTTTGGCCCTTTACTTGATTCACAACTAACTCACTATCACCATACACTTGCAATTCTTTCACACCTCTTTTCCTAGCTCACTCAAGGATATGAATGAGGGCCTCATATTATACCACATTACAAGTACAAGTGAAGTGAAATTTGAATGTAGAATATTACCTTTCCTTGGATAGAGAAACTAACATTTCTCCACCACCTACTCCAACCTTGATTATATATCCATAAAATAATAACTACCATAAACCATCCATGTTTTCACTTAGATTCATCAAGTTTAGCATGAAAGAGTCCTCCTCATGAATTTAATACACTCCAAGACCATATTATTATATGAATTTGTAAGGATCATGCTCATAGTTCTCATTTTCCCATTCATCTAGACACAAATTAGAAACTCCTTCAAGAGAAGAGGTTGGATATTGATCCATGTGAAGCTCTTCCTCATCAAGAATTGCATAATTAACATTTGAAAATTTACTCATATATGGATATAAATTATTGTGATGAATAGGTTCTGATTTAATCTAGACCTTAGTACCATACTTTGTCCTAAAAACCATATAGGACCAATTGGCTACCAAGTATCCACCTATCTTGGCTGTAAATTTTCTTGACAAATAAAGAACAAAGTATGGTGGTAAAACTGCCACAACCACATCATGAGGGATAGAAAAATTAAGACAAGAATGTAAAATAAAATTTAAATCCTTTACTAATACCAAGGTATTTTTTGGTGATCCATCTAATTTTAAGACTTCTTTAGCCATTGGCTCATACTTGAGGCCTAGTTTATCCGCTATTCACTTGGGCATAACTGAAGTACTAGCCCCATTATCTATGATAAAATCATGAATTTAGAAATTACCAATGATCAAAGATAGATAAAAATGTGGGGTATTATCAATTTTCTTCACTTGTCCATTAATGGGTTGAGTTCCATTCACTAAGACAACATTTTCAGTCCTAGATGATCCAACTTGCTTACCTAGTCCTTACAATTCCTTTTGAAGCATATATTTTTGTCTTGATATTGTTAATGAATCTTATAATGAAATATTCATGTGTAAATTCTTCATTTGATCCACAAAATTTATAGAAGGATTTCTCACCTTAAGAGGCTCTTTAGAAGCACTAGTACCTTATGGTGTAGCTTGTGAAGGTGGATGTATAGGAACTAGCCTTGCATTCTAAAAATTCTAATTTTCTTATATCTTAGGATTTAAGTTAGATCCACCCAAAATTGGAGATTATGTAGGTGTCAAAATAGGTCCTTGATTGTCTCTTTATGTCTCTTCAATATCCCTCTTCTTAGATCTAGTGTTATAGGATACACTAGCATTCACATTGCTTGAATTTCCCAAATGATTGATGACACAAAACTCTCCCTCCAAATTATTTATAGGAGTAGAATATAATTGTGTTTGTCCATTTTACTTTCCACTTTTCATTCCATTTTGTATTGGCACCTCAAAAGTGGAATCTTGAGGTGTTTGATTACCTTACATTGTAATGACTTGATTATGCATTTCATTGGCATATGCAACTTGGTCTTGATTTTGGTCATAGGAAGGATATAATGGTTGTTATTGAAGAAAATTATTTTGAGTGGGAACAAGATATTTAGAAGATTATGGGGTATTAGGATTTTAACTTTGGTAAGGTCTAACTTGAGTGATTTGACCTTGTCCTTGAGTATTACCTTGAAAAGGAGGCCTATTTGCTTGCCCAAACTAATTATAAGATTGGTAAGGCCTATAAATTTAAGCTTGATGCCTTTTAAGAATGACCAATTCATTAATAACACTTTGAATCAAACTCTTAACTTCATGAATCTCATTGGTAGGGGCAAGGGCAGAATTTTATTGACTATTAGGCAAAGGTGCCAAGGTGGGTAATGTAACTTGACTAGGAGGCTAGAAATAAGGGAACAATGGAATTAGTGGTATAAGAGAAATATTCCATACTTAAACAAGATAATTCTCAACATTAATGGCTATTTCATAGGCAATAGGTAGTGTATTCCCACCCATGGATTGAATCATCATGGATACATCACTATTTAATGCTTTTAGATAGTACAAGAAGACATAATTTAGGGTAGGTCTCACAAGGGTTGGGATCTTATCCCATTTCTTTTGAAATATAGTGTTAAAATCTTTTATAAAATATTGAGCATCCCTCTTTATAGTGGTCAATTTCTCAGCTAGTGATAGATAATCACTCTTATCTCCAAACCTCTTAGATAATAGATCTTTTAGTTCATTTCGTGAAGCAATGGAATTTTTAGGTAGAGTCTCATACCAATCTAAAGATTTCCCTTTGAAAGAAAATGCCAATGACCTAATGGATACATTCTCTTGAGTGATATTATGGATGTTTTAGAAGTTTTCCATGTTCCTAATATGCTCAATGATATTAACTGGACCGTCTCCACTAAAATATGGAACACATTTAAAGGTTGCTCTGGGAATTTGGTCATATTGAGCAAGATTCAAAGGAGATGATCCGATGAAAGATACAAAAGGAAAATTCTTAGACATACTAGAATGTAGCGTATGTGTATTAGGGGTTTAGATAAGTATAAACTTGTACTTCTTAAACACCAACTCCCTTGAATAAGGATGAGTGTTCACAAATCTAAATCTCTTAATAGAATACAAAGGCAATTGCACAAACTCAAAAGGTATAACTTTAGCAGTAGACCTAGTGGTCACTTTTGGCATGGAAATTAAGGATTGATCAGCATCCAAAGAGTTGAAAACTTAGTGGAGTTTTCAAGTACTAAATGTAGATGTTCTTGTAGCTTTAAATATGCCAAGGCCAACACCAATCTTGAACAATCTTCTTAGAATATAGAGTCCCATCCAGTGTGCCAAAAAATATTGTCACTTGTATTTGAACCCATTGAGGAGATGCCTAGCTCTCCTCATCCAAGTGGCACAATGTAAACATCTCACTTGTTGTGGGTAAACAATTTTGTAAGATGAATCTCTAGAAGAGCTAGTTCCCTTGATGCACTCTTTGAAACACTTTATTATCTATCAAATTTGTATGAAAAGGGTTAAAAGGACAAACGAAGAAACTAAAAGGTGATGCAAAAATATTGAATTGCCTCCTATTTATTGAAATTATACTACTTAGAGAAAAATAAAGCTTTCTTCACACAAAACTTACAACACAAGACAAATTATTACATCAATGTTTCATATGCTAGGTTCAAAAGGTATTTTGATATTTAGGAGGGTAATGAATGATATATTTAGAGAATATAGTCATGAACCACTTTTAAAACACTTATAAACTTAAAAGAGAACACTAAAAAAGACTTGTAACAATTACTCTTCTACACACTTGGTGAACAATCAAGGATAACATGCTAGAAAAGATCATCTTCTACTAGACAAGACCAACAAGTTTACAAAACTCAATTTTATAGCATGTAATTTGGAAAATTCACTTGTTATATTTATTCAAGATACATTAAAGTACAAAATTGGCTTGGGTTTCACCATCAACCAATGGAGGCTGCTCAAAGGAGACAAAAAGGTCAATATTTATAACATTTGGAAGAGGGGCAAGACAAGGGAAGTATAAAGGTCACTTGGACACATATAAACCTAATAAAATTGGTTACATTTACATGAAAAAGATATGTGAAATGAACCATGTAATTTAAATAAGTCCAAGTGTCCATACAAGTCATGAAACTTATGAAAAGTGGCATGAAACTCCTCATTATAACATAGAAAAATGCCTTCATGATTTGGACCTATTTGAACATCCCAAAACTAAATAGGGATATGTCTGATGACTGGTATTATATGGAAGTATTTTAGACATGCCTCTCCATGCATTGGTTATAGTCTTACTCATCTAGAAACTTTTGAAAGGAACCATCACTGCCTGTAGTCTAAAAAACTCCTCTTTTCTATCAACCCTCACACTTAGCTTCAAAATTAGAATATTTTTTACATGAAAATCCATGGGAGGGAGTGGATGACACTTAGAAATACCCTCCATGGAATTAGAATACTCAGGTGTACCTTAAAAGGACATTCACTTGAGGTTTTTGCAGTTCTCACCCTTATGTTCACTATGCCAATTTTGATTGGCTGAGATGAGAGCTCTGATTTGGACACTTAAAAGTTTTTAATTGGAATAAAATAACTATATGGAGTTTCCTCTCAAACTTTATTGCATCTTTATACCTCTTTTATAACCTACAAAACACACAAAATGGTCAAAAATACCCTATTTTTCACCCTATCCATAGAATTTTGTATAGCTCAAAAGTATGAGAGGGACCCTGAGTGAGTCCTTTACAAGTTATAATCACTTTCATGGCTAAATTATGTCATCTATATATCTCTCCAAGATTTTTTTCTCCATCAGGTCTTGACTGAGGGTTTAGTAGGGTTTTAAGAAGTTTTTACTCTTATGCTTTGTTCATAAAGCTCTAAAATTGAACTTGCCACAAATGCCAAAAATGTAATTCTAAGGGACTCTACTAACCCCTCCAAAATATTTTGCTTCCCATTCAACTCTCAAAGGAGATATGAACACTTGAATTCAACTTATCAAGTATATCTTCACAATTCCTACATGCTTGGCCTATCTTTGAACTAAAGGTAACTTTCTTGTAGGTTTTTCTATTTACCACAATATTAAACATGCTTAAGTACATTTCATAAACATGTTTAAATCAGATATATAATATACCTCATGCTATAAGTGAAGTGACTTCCTATTTGGCCTTAGGCTTGAACCTTGCCTAATAGGCTTGTCTACACCTTTGAGGATCTAGACCTTCTTATAAGGATTTTACCCTTTGTGGGATGATCTTCATGTTTCCTCATATGTGTTTCAACCTAAACTATAGTCTTCCAATTATTCTTTCTCATCTCTTTTTCTCATTCACCAATTAGGCATAGTTGAGACCCCTGGGGTGATCAATGAGAAGGGGAAATTATAGTCCTCCCTTCTCAAGATTACTTGCCCTCAAGGAACTTCAAATTAGGATGCTATAAAATATGTTCCCCTTCCCATGTATCATCCTCCATGGGCAAGTATATCCACCTTATCAAATATTTTTTGATCACTTTACTCCTCAATCTCCTCTCACTGACATCAAGAATCTCATCAAGGACCAACACCAGTTGCCCCTCCTCATCCAATGGTGGAAAATCTACTAACGTGGTGACCTACTTCCCCAATGCCTTCTTGAGGTATGATACATGAAAAAAATTATGGATCTTACTATTCTCTAACAAATTGAGCTCATAGGCTACTTCCTCCACACACTAAATTATCTTATAAGGGCCATAAAAACAAGGAATCAACTTTTTTGCACCACTTTTATTTAATGAATACTATCTATAGGGATGAAACCTCAAGAAGACCAAGTCTCCCACCTCAAAACTCACTCCACCATGTGCTTATTTGCATAAGTCTTTTTATGATTTTGGGCCACCTATAAATTATCCTTAAGAGCCTTAAGAATATCTTAGATCTCTTATATCCAATCTTTGGCTTTAGGAGCCCTTCTATTCCCAAAATCCAAATCCACAAATGAAGGAGAATCATAACCATACATTTCTAAAAATGGTTTCATGCTAATGGACATATGGTAAGTGGTGTTGTAACAATGCTCTCCTAGATGCAACTACTTAATCCAAGCCTTCTATTCACCTGCGACATAGTTATGTAAGTATCCCTCAACCCATTTATTCACTCTCTCTATTTGACCATTTGTCTGAGGGTGGTAACTAGTAATAGGAGTCAACTCTGTACCAGTAAGTTTGAATATATCCTAGCAAAATTCATTAGGAAACTTGATGTGCCTATCATCGATAATGTATTTGAGCAACATGTGGAGTCTAAATACCTCCTTAAAGAATATCTCTACCACCTATGGTGCCTTATACTCAATGAAATTGTGAATATGTGAGCATACTTAGTCAACTTATCTACCACCACATAAATGCAATCCTAGTCATGAACCTTAGGTAGACCCATGATAAAGTCCAAGATACACTCTCTATTTTTGTTTAGGAATAGGCAGAGGCTACAATAACCCTTTTGGATGAGTGTGATCTAATTTATTCTACTAAAAAATCACACATTACCTCACATGATGTAACATGTCATCCTTGAGGCCCTTCCAAAATAACCTCTCTTTGATATGCCTATAAGTTTTGAAGTATCTAGGGCGACCTACCAAAGGTGTGTCATGAATATCCCTCATAATCTTATCTTTAAAATTTGACTCAGGGACTAAGTATATTTTGTTCTTATAATAGATAATGTAATATACTATCTTGTACCTATCATCCTGAATGAGACCATCCAATAACTCACAAGAAAACTTGTTCTTGGAATATTCCACCAGAAGGGAAGACTTCCAATCTATTGAAATCTCAATAAGGGAACGTATAGTTAGTTTCGTAGAAAGAGCATCAGCAACAATATTTTCCTTGCCCTTAATATTTTCAATGTTGAAATCATAGGCCTATATCTTACTAACCCAATTTTACTACCTCTCATTAAAATATTTTTGATCCAAGAAATACCTCAAATTGTTGTGATCAGTACTAACCACAAATATCCCACCTATAAGATACTACCTAAATTTTGACAATACTTACATAATGGTAAGAATCTCTCTGTTGTAGATGGAATAGAGCCTCTCTAGTTCCATGAGACTCTAGATCTCAAATGAAGTTGGATGTTTGTTATGCATCAACACAACTCCTATACCCTCACCTAAGGCATCACACTCAAGCATAAAGGGCTTAGTGAAGTCAGGAAGTGCCAAGATTGGACAACTATTCATAACCTCCTTAAGTCTATCAAATACCCTCTAAGTCTCCTTGGTCCACCTAAAATAACCTTTATTTTTTATATCTATTATGGGTGTACCCAACTATGAAACCCCCTTAATGAAGTGCCTATAGTAACTACACAAGCCAAAGAACCCATGCAACTTTGTAAGGGTCTTAGGCAATGGCCAATCTTATATTGCATGTATATTCTCTCGATGCACTTGTACACCCTGAGCACTAATCAAATGACCCAAGTATAAAATTTAATTAAGGCCAAACTCACACTTCGAGTCCTTATCATATAATGACTACTCACCTATGATGCTCAAAACTTCATCCAACTATTTCAGGTGGTCATCCCAAGTCTTATTATAAATGAGCAAATCATCAAAGAACACCAGTAGATACTTATGTAACTACTTATTAAAAATATGATTCATGCAATATTGAAATTTGGTATGTGAATTAGTCAAACCAAAATTCATGACCAAGAAATCATAGTTACCATAATGACACCTAAAGGATATCTTATGTATGTCCTGCTCTTAGACTCTAATTTGGTGGTACCCTGAGCAAAGATCAATCTTGGAGAAATACATTTCCCCATGTAACTCATCAAGAATATTATTGATCCTAGGTATTAGGTACCTATTCTTAATTATTTTCTTATTTAGATCATAATAGTCTATACACATTCTCATTGTCCCATCCTTATTCTTCACTAAAACTACAAAAGAAGCAAGGGACTGGAGCTAGGTTTGATGTGCCCCATGACTAGAATATCCTTAATCACTTTCTTGATCTCATCCTTAAAATTATTAGGATGTCTATAGGGGTAGTTATCACTAGTTTATCCCCTTCTTCTGGCTCAATAGTATGCTTGAGACCTCTATCAAGAGGTCTCCCTAGAAGAATTTCTCTAAAAACCCTATCATGTTTGCTTAATAATGATTGAATATCAACATGATACAGTTAGTCATTTCATAGAGATTCCTTAGATGTAATAAAACACTCTATTTCCCAAGCCACATCCCCATTCTTTAATATACTCTCCATCCACTTGGATGAAACTACCTTAGGAGAATCGTTGGCCATACCTCTCAACACCACCTTCTTACCATATACTATCCTGAATTTCAGCTCTATGATTTATAAGTTATATGACTACTTCCCCAAGGAATGGATCCATTGAATTCCCAAGATGGAATTAATATAACTTAGGTCAACTATATAAAAATAATCTATCACCGTATAGTTTCCCAATGTCTCCTCCAACCAAACAATCTTCTATGTGCATGAAATACTAAACCCATCAGCTACCATCACATTAAATCCCTCAAAATACTCTATTGGAATACCTCTCTTAGCAACCAAAGTTGAGTCTATGAAATTGTGGGTTGCCCCAATATCAATAAAAATCATGACTCATTGTCCTTGTAATACTTTTTAACTCTAAAGGAGTTAAATCTTGGAGTACCTGATAAAGTAACAATAGCCCCACTCTTAACCACCTTATGTGGCTGCTCATCATCTAAACTACTATGTTCACTACCCTGAATTTATTCTACTTCCTTTTCACCATCACTATCAAAAATTACCTCAATATAGTGTACCTTACCCTTACCCATACATCTATGTCTAGGCTCCCATGGCTCCTTATAATTGAACCATAATTTCTTTCTCCTCAACTCCATATCAGCCTCATCATCTAGTTTGTCCTTCTTAGGCCACTCTTTTTGAAAGGGTTTTTTATCTTTTTTCTTTTGAGGTATGAAAGGTTTATATGTAAATTTACTCTTAGACATTTAATGGTCCATGTCACGTGCCCATATGATAGTGTCTTATAGGGATTCTGATTTTAAATCCTTAATACAAACATGAAGTGGTTCAAATAAACCCTCAATGAATAACATAATCAATTTTCTCTCTGATATATCAGTCATCATAATTACAAGCCTCTAAAACTTAGAGATATAAGAATCCACTACACCACTCTGCTTGAGTTGAGCCAACTCCCTAAAGTGCAACTATGGATCTTTCTATTTAAATTGGTCAATAAGCCTCTATGTGAAGTCTAAGTATGAAGTAATGTTAGCATGTCCCAAAGTGACCAGCCTATGGTACCACCACTCATGATTCTCACCCTCTAAATGCAAATTAGCATACTTAATAGCCTCTGATTCCAACATAGGGTTGAGTTAGAAGTAAGTGTCCAATTTTTGAACCCATGATCTCATTGTGCATTTTCTAGAACCATCAAATGAAGGAATAGAAAGTTTTCCCACTTTACATTTTAAATCCTAATTTTGAGGCCCCTTATTATGATCTCTAGTTTTATTCCTATATTTTATGGCACAAAAGTCTTGTAGGGGTTATGAATGCATGAAACTCATTTCCAAGGGACTGATATTATCTTAAATAATCAGTGAAACCTTCACCTTGTGCTTACTATCCTAGATTACAAGCTGGTTGTCCACCTAAAAACTTAGGCATGAGAGGCCTAAGAGTCACTCTATTAGCTATCCTAGTGTGACTATATGTAGGTATATGAGTGTTACTTGTTTATCCATTATTTCTATTATTCTCATTGTCTCCATGATGACCATTTATATTCCCAACACCATTATTACCAAATTTATTTTTAATATTCATCATCTAAGTAAGTAGTTAAAATACCTATTTTTGAACTCTAACAAGGTCATAAAGAATCTACAATTTGCTATTTTTTGGTATTTCATGTCTATCACCCACATTTTTTTCTTCTAATGAATCTAAAGAAAACAAATCAAAACCTTCCTTTCTTTCCCTTCTCCTCTTATATGTTATGTAGGCCTGATCTTTAGGATTAATAAATAATCATGTGACTAAAAACCAATGAGCACACTTAATACAAAAGGTAGTAGGAAGACCATCTTTGATACCACTGAAATATCCTGAGCTAAATAACTATGCAAAAAATTTCAACTTTCAACCTTCCAGTTGAATGGGCATTTCATCAAACACTTATCTTGTGATAAATTTTAAAGGTATTTGTGAAATTTTTTTATATGATCATAATGATGCCATTGAAACTAACATGTGATCCAAATTTCATACAAAAAGGACAAGTAAATTGAAAGATATTTAAAATTTAAAATTTCTAGCTCATCTACTAAAATTGTTAGATTTGTATAAAATCATTTATCTTTCATACAAATTTTAGTTTCAAATCATAGACCCAACTTGAAATAATTATCTTATTGATAACCAATGCCCCCTTACAATTTTACAACTGCTTTGCAATAGGAAAGGTCATATATTTGATAACTATGATTGGACTGAGTATTATTGGTCGTGTCTAGTCCCTTACAAACCAATGTTATTTTCCACACTAAAAATGATCACCTTGGTACCCTCTTACAATATTTATTATAGATAGCTACAAAGTTTGATGATTCCCATGATTCTAACAATGAACAGCTTGCACATTCACTACTTCACTTCTGTAACTAGAATCGATGCAATTCAAAGAATAAATTTGTTATAAACTTTATCAATTATTTATCTTTGGATCCCTAAAATTGGTCTTGGAATAAGACTTCACTAATTTCCTCAATCAATTGATGAACCTTTGTTAAGAAATCTGAATGATTCCTTTAGTTGCTAACTAGGGTAGAATCTTGCACTGCCAAAACAAGCAATTACCTTAGGGTTTTATCTTCCAAGAGATCACAAACTTCTCAATAAGAAAATAAAATAAGCATAATGAAAAATGAGCTCACTTTTCCACTTTATATATGACTTTATTTTTCTTGCTTATGATTTTCACTTTTCCCACTCATAAAAGAAATTAAAGTGACTTTATAATGTTCCCTTTTTTAATTAATTCCATAAAGTCACTTTATAACACCATTTAATTAATTATTTAACATTACCTTATAAATATGCTTTTCTAGGTAACATTAAATAATTAAAATAAATCAATTCCCTTAATCTGACTATATCCTATAGGAATTAAATAGGCTAATAAGTCCCTCTAGAGTGATCAATGAGAAGGGGACATTAAAACATAGTCCACACCTTTAAGGAAGGGGTCCAAATTGGTATGATCTTATTGAACTGGTTGTTTAGGGCCCCAGATTGCTTTCACATCAATGAATAGTGGGTTACCCTAATTCACATGATCCTAGATGGCTCCTAAGTCATTGACCAAGGAGGAGTGGTTAATTTTAATGTGGTTAGAGCCATAGTGGATGCACAATTAGGGGGGCATTTTTACATGATGAGCTATCTTGTAGATGAAATATGTAGGATACTCATTTTCAAGCCCTCTACCTTTCCTACATGGGTTTTCAATGACCATGTGGTCCATGTAATTTTCTACAAATTATATGGCCATCAATATAGAAACAACATTTGATACATTTACAAGTGTTTGTAACCAATGGTATACAGTGCAATCAATGAGACCCCAATTCCTCATCTATCAAAATAAATCAGAGATTTATTTATTCCCGTCACAGACTACTAGTTTATCCAAGAGGACATAGTCATTCGGTTTGAAAGCATCCTTAAGGCCCCTCTACTTAGCCTATCACATCTTGGAAAATATTTTTGAATTATAAATTACTTATCAATTGGTGGTATTTATTTTTAGATACTTTATCAATCACCAACAGAAGGCCTACCCACCTCTTCTAATCATTATTAGGCACCATTTATACCACTCTTCCCCTCCCATGCAAAATATGGAAACTAGATAAGACTCTTTAGCCTTGGGTAGAGCTGAACCAT
Organism: Torreya grandis; assembly: GCA_037957365.1. NCBI lineage: Eukaryota > Viridiplantae > Streptophyta > Pinopsida > Cupressales > Taxaceae > Torreya > Torreya grandis. Next base: position 1,529,203 of record JARHVA010000578.1, on the reverse strand, counting down.
GGGAGTGGGACCTTAAGGGAATGATCCAAACCCATTTGTAGAGGTACTCATCTCATCTCAACCTCAATTATGGACACTAGGCAAGGGATGATGACAAGTTGTATCTAAATTTGTAGATGACTAGGAGGTGCTCAAGATGATTGAAGTCCATAAAAATTATAAGGGTAAGAAGGTCTAGACTGGACCCTCTTGGACCCCCTCTACATTTGTTCAATATTTAGGGCATGTCACACTGAGTCCCCATATAATTTTAAAAATAATCCTACATGTTATACCATCACCTTTTCCCTCATAAATAACAACTCCCCCTACCATATCTCTACTTCCCCTACCTCCATCAACTTAAACATCTCATCCCAAACCAAGATAAACTTATGTGACTCAGTAATAAGTAGCCTAAACAAATTTATCTCAAAAATAGGAACCATAAACCTAGGCCACCTAAGCTCTAAAGTTTGACATTAATAGTAACCTTGAAATGAGCTTGAAGTAGGATCGATTATAATCACTGATACAAGTTCCTCACCTCACTCCCTCCTCTTTTTGATTACCTCTTATGGCACCACCCCTTTTCCCAATTTCACTACCTTTACTTATCATTGAAACATCCATGGCCTCTACCATTCTTGGCATCCTACCTTATTCATTTCCATCCACTCCTTTTATTCCCCAACTTGGAATGTTCTTGGTGCCCCCATTGGCCATTCCTCAAATTTGATTTCATGTAAGTGCCCCATATTTTTTAGCCACCTAAACTATTCTAAGAGTAAATACACCTATGTGCATGTCTCTAGTGACTAAGACCAACATGATAATTCCTTTGATAACATAGTATCTCCCATAATCAACCCATGTGGCCCTCACTACATTGGCTCCTTTTATAGTAGCATTTGGAGCTAAGTTGGGTAAAATTTTAAGGAAAAAGCTAAATGAAATTCATGCCTAGATCATGATGTAAGTACCACCTACTCCAATTCCATCTCCCTCACTAGTCTCTTCTACTCTTCCAATAACAACCACATTGGCTCCTGTCATAGCTCTTCATCCCCCTTTTTCCATCACCTCAACTAACCATGGATTCAACTTTAATGAACCAACTCATCCCTTTTACTAAATACCCCCTCCTAAGAGTTATTTCCCCTCAATTAGGCATGACCCAGAGTTGGTGGTAGGTATATATGTTCCCTTGGGCCTCACCATTAATGTTTCCCCCCTTTTGCCACCATGACTCCTCCTCCATTGATTTCATCATTCACTCCCTCTACTTCTTCCATTCCTCCTCCACCTCATCCTTCCTCTATCACTACTATATATACCACCCTACCAATACCTCCCAAGACCTGAGGAATGGTCCTAGTATTGCAAATGCTAAAAATGACAATGCAAGGCACCCCAAAATTACAATGGGATTTATACCACACCATGGGGAGCATGTAAAGAATCCTCACCCATAAATTCATGAAAGAGGGATACCCTATGGTTTGGTAGACCCAATAGGACTTATTCTCTCTCACCAAGGTAAGGACTCTTGAGGGAGAAGATAAAATTGTAGAAGACCCACTATCAATTCTATGAGTAGCATGTGATATATCATAGAAGCTTTTTGAAGACATGTAGAGCCAAGTTATAATTATCGAGGTGTAAGTTAAGAGATCCTTCCCTCTTGAACTAATTAGACATGTCAAATATGCCCTTCTATAACTTTTCTCAATGCTAGGAAAGGTGGTAGGGACTATGAAGGAGACCAAGGTGCATCTAGCAAACTTAGGACTATCTAAAGAGGGTCACTGTAATTGATGGGAAGTTTTAAAAGTTAGATATTATTATTAATAAAGGCATGATCCCAAAAATCAAGTTGATTCCCACTTCATATTTGGGCTTATATCAGACCTACACTAGGACCATGAAGACTATAATGGAGGAGTGGCTTTCCTTGTCCCAAATAATGATGGGACCCTTGGAAGATGGAAAAAAAATATTGGCTTATTTATAAAGAATTTATTATCTTAGTGTTGTTCCACCTAGATGGAACTCTATTAGATAGGGGTGAATTTGGGTTTCACCTAAGTCACTTTGACCAAGTAATGAGGTAAAATGTGGTTAAGGTAAACAAGGAGGGAACTTAGATAGTTCTTGAGCTTTCAACTCAATCTACATTGAGCATCAGCTAGGTGTTTAAAGTCCAAGTTTCAATGGAGGCTCCCCTTTAGGTGTACCACATATTAATAGCCCAAGTTGAGATAATATTTAGAGAGCCCCTGATGAACCTCACGAATCTAGATTGGGAGTTTAACTTTGTGATAGCCACATTGGAAGCTAGGGAGGTGAAGTTAAAGTAGTTGGGAGCTAGCTCTTCCAAATCATGTCCATGCATCAACTGAGTGGTACCCCATGAATATTTTTGGAGTGAAATTAAGGGGATTTTATCCATTTTTTAAATTATAAAATTGTAACCACTAGGAGCATCTATCATGGCTTGGGATGGGAATCTCATACTAGTTGGGGGTGAATCCCATCCTTAACTATAAAAATGAAATTGCATTGTAATCTGAGGGTCAGGAATTTTTATCTAAAAAGTGTTGTTGGAATTAAGCTAGGATTTCACTTGTGGTTTCCTTCACCCATTTTTTAAATTTTAAAGAGTTGGCTAAGATAAATCTTTATAATATAATTGGTTATATTAATGAATGCAATTTGATATCTTTTAAGTGACACACATTATGTTTATCAAAGCATATTTCATTTTAGTTTTAAGTGAATATTAGTGCCCAGATAATTATTTTAAGACTAATAATTTAAAAATCAAATGATTATGATGTGCCTGCCTATCATAAACTCTTTGTGAATTCCTCTTATTTTTCCCACAATACTAATAACCAGTGTGATAGCCTACAAGTAATTTTAGAAGTTTATGTGTGATTTAGTGTAGACTTATAGTATTGTTATTTAGTGAGGAATTACAAATTAAGTATTCTTAGTTGATTTGATAGACTCTTCCCATTATGTAGCATTGGAGCTAAAGCCTTTGTCAAGGCTCAGCACATAGTGGTATAACTATGGTGGATATGTTTAACTCAATTGTTAAAGCATTAATTTCACTTGGATCTAAAAAAATTATTTACTTCCTTACCCTTCCCTCATTTTGTGTTTATTTTAGAAATCAAAGTACCCTTTCCCTTTTATTTAGTAAATGTTAGAGTAAAGTGCCTAAATACCAATAATAGATTTAAATAGTTCACTCACTCTCAATCATCAAGACTCAACCATTAGTGGTAATGTTACATCTCTCAAAGATAATTCCATGTAGGCTTCATTGTGAATCCAAATATCTACAGCCATGCCCTGAGCTGATTTCAAATTAGTCCTAAAATGGAAGATGAAAATCTATCAATGTTCCCCATTATTTTCTTTAAAAATACTCAATCTCATGAGTATTTTAGAATGGGATTTTAGACTGAACAACTTTGATTAGGTTGTTTTGAAACTATGTTAACCATGGTGGTTGTTTCCTTTTTTGGCTTGGGAGGTTTGCCTTATAACATGGTTTGATTATAAATTTGGTACAAGATTTAGATGCATAATGTTTACTACATAATTAAGCTTATTTAATGAAATAAGCTTCATTTCATAGTCTTGTACAACATGGGATACATCATCAAAAGATTTAAACATATTAAAATAATGAACTCATGTAACATATCAAGAAAACTTTACTTGAATAAGTATTGCAACTCCTTATCTACCATAAGATTGGTTAATTTATCTATCATTGTCTTATATCTTGATACATATTCATTGAAAGGTTCCTTGGTTCCTTTTTTGATTTTGGTAATTTGAACATAGGAAACCTTTTTATAAATATTAATGAAAAGTGTGCTAAAAATTGATCTTCAAGAGGTTTGAAAGATTTTAGGATTGGAGAGGTAAATCATAAAACCACCTCAAAGTATAGTCCTTAAGGCTTATTGGGAATAATTTGGTCAAAATTTTATCATTGAAGGCATAATCAAGGCATGCCACATAAAAGGTTCAAATATGGTGTTCAATATCACCCTTTCCATCATAAAATGTGAACATAGGTGCAATAAATATAGTTGGTAAAGGGTGAAAAGTTATATCAAGTGCAAGAGGGTTGTGCAAAACATCTTGTGAATCAATAACATGAGCAGATTTTAAAGATTTTTATTCAATGTTTGTAACCTTTTCATCCAAAGTATTTATAACTTGAAGGAGTCTTTGAATGTTAGACCCAATGGGGTTTATATTAGAAATTTGAGTAGTCACCAAAGGGGATGAAAACATGATTTGAGTAGTAATAGGCATTGAAACTAGTATTTGTGTTGAAACAATTAGTAATTCCATGATAGATGTATCAATAGTAGTTTCAGGGAACACAAGTTTAAACACATCACACATGCCCCCACTATATGTAGGAGGATTTATGGGTGTGGGATTATTTTTATTACCTTCTAAGGATTCACCATTATTAGGTGAGGCAACCTTAGTTTTATCTTGTTTACTTATTTCATCTCTTGATACATACAAAAATACATCCATTAAGCTCTTCTTATTATGGAGATGAGTAATCAGTTCTTCTTTATATTACATTTGGAATCAAGTTTTTTCACTAACATTTTGCATTACTGCATAAATGAAAATTTTAAAATTTACAAAAAAGTAGAGAAATCATGAAAAAATCAAAGAACCCTATTTAACCTAGGGTTTGATGTTCAAAGATTGGGTTTACCAAATGTTTAACCTATATTAGATAAAGGTGGTTTATCCTACCTTGGTGGTATAATACGGTTAAGAATATAGAAATGGTAATGCATAAGGGTGATAATCAAATATATAATAGGCTAATTAAGTTTCAAACTTAGATATAAGCATACACCAAATTTATTATGTTGAATATAGGATAAATCTAGAAATTATAACTAAGATATGCATGGAAATGAAAAATAAGTAACACAATTAATTGGTTTTGATGTTAACACAGTGTTAGATCTAAAATAGGTAGAAAGCAATCTAGAGGAGATTCTAGAATAGTCATTAGATTTTGGACACTAACATAAGCTTAGGATAGTTGCATCAATGTTAATGTCTAGGTTCAATACAACTGTCCTATACAAAATACTTGTTGAAAAAGGATGTGTCCACCTATATGCAATTGGGTTTGACTTCACCTTCATTCTAGTGCATTCATAGATGATTCATAGACTTTTTCTCCTCATAAAAAATTTAAAATCTTAGTTCTTCATCTTCATAGTGACCTTGGGGTAAAATAAGTTAGTGGGCACATAGTGTCGAGCTGACTCCAAATACCCCAATATTAGTGGGCACTACCTACATAGCCAATACTAAAAAATAAGGCTTCATACTCATGTAGTTCTCCCTATGTATTGAATTATGTGGTAATCATGTAATATTGTGCAAAGAAAGTATAATAATGACCTAGCTTATAACTTGGAAAATCAGGCTCTTAGGCTACTTCTTTAGTATTGTAGACATGTAGATGTGTTATACCTATGACTTGTATAGAAATAGGGAGGTTTTATTCAGTTTAATGATTGATAGAGTGTTTTTGATAAGTTTCCTTCATCTTTTCGGTCTTTTACAAGGTGAGGAATGAATAAGGGTTGATTTTGTATTTATATCAATCCTTTTTGGAGTAATAACTCACATTATATAACTTAGGCCAACTATTAGGATATGTTTCATTTTTGAAATAGATGACTTTAGGGAATTGAACACTTATGTCAACTTAGGATACTAACGTTAATGTTAGTACTATCCCAGATGTTAGTGTCTAGGGAGAAGGAAAGTATGTAAAGACTCAAAACTTGCAAGAATGGAAAATAAGTAAATTTTAAGAATTATGGGCAAGATATAAGGACTAGGTTTTCAACATAATAATGGTCAGAATAAGAGATATAATCCAATGGGCACAGGATAGAGTAGATGTAAGACTTGTGGAAGTGAGAAAGGTCCATAACTGAGAGGAAAAACCAAGGTCTAAGTTTTCCAAGTGTACAAGATTAAGGTGATATATAATCCATAAATATAATCTATATAATGTTATTCAAGACAACATCCATTCAAATTGTAATCTTTTCATATGTGTGTCGAGATTCAAAACTATAATTCATGTTTAAAAATATGTATTTGTCTAATCATTTCAGTTTTGATGTCTTGAAACATTTATTCATACTAGTGTCTTCTTTTTTAGTTCAATAAATGATCAGTCCTTGTCTACATATCATTTGTCATTAACTTATTCAAGCATTTTTTATATTGACCTTAAATATATATTCATATAATCTTCACTATTTAAATTGATAAGATATTGTCAAGTATTGAAGGTGTTATTATCAATTAGTTGGAGCATTAAAATTTGGTGTTCTCATTTCTATTTAACATATCAAGTTCAAAAGACATTTTATACCAAAATAATCCCCTAATGTGTGAATTTAAGTGTGTTTAGTTGATCTACAATATCTATTCACTGTTAACTTCAAATAGATTAAAGCATTCTTAAGGATTCGTTATTGCCATTCATCATCTCTATTATATACATAGTTGGTCATTTGTCTCTAATAGATATCCCATTTTAGTTACCAAGATTAGAAGTATTGCATTCATGCATTTGATCTAAATATAATTTATGTTCCTTTTGTTTTCCACAAAAGGCATGCCATATTGAATTTAATTTTTCTTAGTTTAACTTATGTTCTCGTAGGAATAAAATAAAATAGTGTCATGTGTATTAGTTTGGAATTAATATTGGTCTATAAGTTGTATTTCCTTTTGTGTCACTATAATAATAAAATAATCAATAATGTCTCTTTTCATTAGTATCAAAATTATTTAAATTTTTTTAAAAATGTCATTTAGCACTAGTCAAGAAAGTTTATTTAGTTATGTTAGTCCAAATGAAATATGTTTTTTATTGTCAAAAGTTGAAATTTTACACTCCTTTTAATGGACAATGTTGACCAATTTCAGCTCACATACAAAACTGGACATTGTAGTAAAAATTTTAGGGGTCTTAGTGTGAAGCAAGAAGCTAAGCAGAGTTCATGTTGAATAAAGGATCCAATATTAGGAGAAAATATTTCATGCAACCTATAAAAATTTTGAAACAATTTAAGTTTACTTAAAGTGGAGTTTATCTAAATTCAAAAAAGTAGGTCTTTGTGGTGCTCATAACATTTAGGAACATGAAGAAAGTTTTGCACAAGCCTCAAGAGTTCATATGAGCCTTGGAGATTCAATCAAAAGATCAAACACAGGTCTAAATGAACTAGGCCATCATCAAGACATCATGCAAAAATGGAGTAGACCAGTTCATTTATGCATTTAATAATTACACCTCAAATAGCCTTACAAGCGAAAATATTGTATCACCATGGATTTATTCATGCCAAGAACATGCACTGTAAGTTTCATGCCCACACAATCTTTCTATCTCAATATCTAAGTGTTCAAAGATAGGCTTGCAAAATGAGACGTCCATGTGAATGTCAAGTTTGAGCTTCATAAAATAGCCATTCAGATTTGAAAATCCTTAATGAGTTTAAATTTGATCAAGATCTAATGGTCCACATGAGCTCTCATACTGAAAAGCAAGATCCAACAGTTCATGCTGGGGTCAAATGAGTCAAAAGGTCCCTAGGTTAAAATCCTTAAAAGGCTATAAGTTGGGGAAGATCTAATGAAATAGATTCACCAAGTAGAGATCCAATGGTGTGAGGTAAACTAATAAAGAGGTGTGTCCAATCTAAATCAATGATTAACATTCAATCATACCAATAATCTAATGATAAATAGGAACTAGTAGGAAAGTGGACCGACAGAGATCAAAGGCTGGTGTTACTTCATACATTATGATCTAATGGTGTGTGTTAAAGTTATAAGATTAGAATATCTACATCAAGGGATCACATTTTTTCATACATAATGATCCAATAGTGTGAGTGAGGTCACTAGGGTCAACATATCTCAAGGATAGGTGAGAGATCACCAAGTGTCATTAACTCATTAGGCCCCTAGGAAAATCACTAGTCTACGTACATCTCATATAAAACAAATCAAAAAGTAAGGTTCAAAGTCAAAAGATTGAGGGATCTAATATTAAAACTGGTTCAGATCTGATTATGATTAACATAATAAAAGAATTGAACACATAATAATCATAGAGAAAGATAATATTATATTAAACATACATCAAAATAATACATGGGCTATTAAATAACCAAGATGATTTACCAGCTTCTTATAAAATAGGAAGGCTAAAAAATAATTAACGTATTAATAGAGATATGAGTATAACAAGAATATATAATTTCCATAAACAATATATTTTACTAACCAACTAATCTATCTATGTGAGTTATAACTCACTCACTTAATATTTATTTACCTCTTGGTAAATATCTAACTGTAACTGTTAATGTAAAAGCTAATCCCTAACATTCCCTCCCATAGCTTTTCATGGTACAAAAATAGTCACACTCTTATCTATAGTATGCTCACCCATTGTAGCATGTCTTATTTGGCTCATGACCTTGATATAAAGAGATCCTCACTCCTCCCATGGTTTTAAAGGTTTACCACAAACGTTAACATGAACATAATGAATAGAATTATATTCCACCACATACTCTTAGGTCTACATACTACTAATACAATCATGTTTCACATTACCACTATTATACAAAGGAATGCATCCTACATTTACTTTACATGATCGCAATAGGCACGTCACTAAGGGTCATCTCCATAAATAAGTAAGGCAGTCATGGGATCTCTATAATAGCTGCTCTCCTAACTATTACCAAAGAAATGTTCACTTCTTGTGATTTTTTGGATCTCTACCACAAACCCTTTTAAGATCCATGAACTAACTTACATTGGTGATTTTTTCCTTTCACAATGTATTCACATCAGGGAATCATGTTTGTAATTACACACAAGTTATAAATATTGTACTTGCATTATTCTTCTATTCTTATTTTGCAAACACAGTGGAAATAAAAAACACACCACACAAAATGTGACCACATCAATAGTGTGGCCCCATCATTGGTGACTAATGAGAGGTTGCTAAAATACTTCCATCTTTTGTGTATCCTCTAACCTCCAATGTCTAATACTATTTACTCAAGCAATATCTTGATGGAGTTCATCTACATGTTATTTTCACTGAAATGGGATCCCCCCCACAATACTGACACATACAACATTTGACTTAGGATGTTGTGTACAAGAAATAATGTCTCCTTTATATATTATGACTAACTCTCAACTTTGATTTTTTTATAAAAATGACTTTTGATCTTTTTGACAATGACAACTCACTAAAAAGACATAAAAGACTTTAAAAATGATGACACTATTTTATAACATACAAGACTCATTATTTTATTTTGAAAAAATGACTATAACTATATCTTGACTCACATACATAATATTAAAATGACTCTCATACCAAAATAATACAACTTGAAAAACTGTACGTAGACTATATAAAGAAAATTTTAAAATCTAAATGACACAAATATGACTTTTTCAAAATAGATACATGAGGAAAAAAAATTATACTATAGAGTTTTTATGAAGTTGGTGGAATGTTGAATGCTAACGATGGAATCAAGGATTTAATCTTCAATATCTTTATTACTCTAGCCAATAAATGAAGAACTCGATGAAATGGATCTATCAATTTTGATTTCAATGTATGACTAGAGAGAACCAAAGAGTCTGATTGAGTGAACTACAAATTTAGATTTGATGTCGATCTATATTAAGACATAAGACATTATCATATTTGTGCATATCAAATCAATATAAGATCAATTTCATAATAGGTGATATGCATGTAGAAGATAAGAGTCTGATTGTAAATAAACTTGGCATAATCAAAATTAATATAACTTTGAGGTAGTTTTGACCATAGATTATGTTAAAATTCATGCAAAATAGGCCTCTCAACAAGTAGTGCTCAAATTAGATCATGGATGTGCAATATTGGTCAATGTAGAGATGTAAACAAACATTGAAGCCCAATGTAAATATTGTATATTTAATAGAGCTGTGATTGGTACATTGTATCTAGTGCCAATAAAATCTAGACATCATATTATTTGTTAGAGTAGTTATTAATACGACACCATAGACTCTTCCTTACATCAATATATCAAAGAAGTGTCAATATTAGCTTTTTAGAGGATAGAAATAGTGTGTATCATACTCCTAAATATTCCCTCCAAAACCTTTGATGAGTCTTCTTATATGTGTCTTTTTATACTACAAATCTTTGCTTATACAACTTGCAAAATACAAGATGAAAAGATCACAAACAGAGAAATCTAGGACCGATTCTACTTTATGGCTACATATATATGCCTTAATCCACCTGAACTTTGCACACAATTTAATTTTAAATCTAAAAGTGAATAAATAGCCACAAATTAAACTTTAAAAACTATTCAAATTACAAACTATATATTTCCATATACAGGACAACAAATAGTTATAGTTGTCCATCTAAACAACATTATTCTGCCATTGAGAATAAGCCCAATAATTATGCTCTGTAACCAAATATTGAAATTGATTTAGATCTTATTATGAATAAAATAATAAAATATCTAAACACATAATAATCATAGAGAAAGATAATATTGTATTTGACATATATTAGAATAATACATGGGCTATTAAATAGACAAGATGAATTACCATCTTTCTATAAAATAGGAAGGCTAACAAATAATTAACTTGTTAATAGAGATATGATTATAGCAAGAATATATTATTTCCATTAATAATATATATTACTAACCAACTAATCTATCTACATGAGTTATAACTCACTCACTCAATATCTATTTACCTCTTGATAAATATCTAACTATAACTGCTAATGTAAAATCTAATCCCTAATAGGATCTTTGATGGGAGGTTAAACATGTGAACATGGTCAACCCAGGGAAATCAGGTCTTGTAGGTATCATCATTCTATCATTAAATCTCAACTAAATTCCACTAAAGGGAAATTTTGGCATAGTCAAGATGATTAACTATAAAGGGGCACCATTGAAGCTAAATATAGACCTCTAATTCAAAGGTTTGTGACACACAGGATTCATTTCGCAACCATGTTTACCATTATTTAAAGAAGGATCCCTATATATATTGAGCTCTTGGTTTCTATGGACACTCAAAGGAAAAATAGGTATTTTATACCTAATGAAGATCAAAAGAGTCTATGCAGCCTATAGGTCTGCATCGATATAAGAGGCTATAGGAAAACCAATAAAGGAGATTGGTTTTCCATCTATAGAAAATATCTAGGTCTAGATTTGATCAAGGGTAGATGTTCAACATCATGAAGAGGATCCTCATACTTCAGAATGGTCTTATTTTTGACAAATAACTACCTAAAAATTATAAATCCATGATTCTATTAAATCCATGAGCATGAAAGTTTTGTCTTCAGTGGGAGATGGCATGAAGAATTAAATAAAAGGATTGGGTGGTTGGGACTTGTATTTGAGTGCATTCAATGCATCCTTGGAACCTTTGGGGACTTTCCCACTTGTCAAGTCATGAATAGCATCTTTATTGATCAAAAAGGTGGTAAGGCATTCATTAGAGCAAAAGGGTGGCAGATCAAGCTCAATTAATGACCCAAGATAGTGTGTTCCCTTTCTAATGGCATGTTCCCACTTCCTTTCTCTCCCTCCCTTCTCCTATTTATCCTAGTCTCATCCCCATTATGGGGTTATAAACTCTTAAGAATTTATCATTCTTTTATAGTACAATGATACTCACTGAGACTCTTACAAAAGTGAGTTCATTTGATATGGTTAAACCCTGTCAAAATATTATAAGAACTACCTTTTGAAGTAATATGATGAACTCTTTGCCTATCTCTTGCTTTTAATCAATGCTTAGTATGATTTTGTATGGTAAATTTGTGAAAGAGAGTCTTCCGAGTTTAATATCTTTCTGCTTGCCTCTTTGAAGGTGTTTTCAAGCTAACTTGTAGGTCTAGATTAATATTCTGTTTGAACCTCTTCTATGAAATATTTATGCAATTAGTTAGATCATGAGATTGTGTGAGATATAGTTGTCTTATGTTGATCTAGTGTGGGTTCAAACTTATATGAGTGTCCATTTAACTTTGGTGCATCACCTTTTATCCTTCTTAAGAGCCCTTATCAACCCTCTCTAACCCTTTTCCCTATGACAATCATTAGTTTAGGTGAGCATTAAGAGGAATCTGGCCTTCTCCAGAGGTCCAACCCTATTATAGGTGACCCACAACCTTGGGTTATTCCCATTATGTAGATCAATTAGAGGGAACCTAAAGAACTCTCTTCAAGGTGTAGATTGAACCTATAATAATTTTTGGTATGACTTGGGACCATAAGTTTAATGAAGATTGATCAATATTGATTCTAGTTTGATTAAATTTACATCAGTTAAGCTCCCAAACAACAACATCTGGTGACTTCAAAAGGAAGATTAAACATTTTGGTGGTATAGCAGTGAATTCATCTCATGCCAAAGGTGATAACAAGGTCAGATTCAAGAGGTATCCCCTTTGAATTTGTTAAACTACCTTTAAATTCAACAAAAATATTAAGGTTTACCAATACACATCCATATCAAGGAACCTTTGATCCTAAGTCATTTTCATGGCCTAACCCTGTAAGAGGACCTTTAATAAATCCTTTTGTTACCATGGTAGCCCCTAGGCCTTTTCCTTTTGTGGATTTTAATGGCCAAAGCCCTCTAGACCTTACCTTATATGATCTTATCCCAGTTGTAGCTCTTAAAAGTGTCCCTTATTATACTAGAGACCTAGATACAACACCTTCTAAACATCTTATGAGCATATCCAATTTTTGAAATATCCATAATGTCACTAAGGAAAATATAGCCATTTGGTTATTAGCTACTTATTTCAAAGGAAAGGCCTAGATTGGTACAGAGGCCTTGCTACTAATTCCATTCAAACATGGGACCAATTACGTGATGATTTGTGTAAATGATTTGAGGACAAAAGTGACCATTTGGCACTTGCAAAGTAACTAACTACATTAAAAGATCCCCTCATGAAGTCATGCAAGACTTCAACATAAGGTTCCAAAAAACTTGGGACAAAATCCCAGTCTCAGTTAGACCAACCCCTAACTTTACCTTATTTTACTATTTAAAGGCTTTAAATAGTGACATAATAGTGATGATCTAATCTATGGGAGGGAATATACTCCTAGATGCTTATGAGGTGGCCATCAAATCAAAAAATTATTTGGTTCAAGCTAGCAAGCTTACACCTAGACCACCAATTCCCTTATTTCCTAAAATTAGACCATCTCCTATTATTATCCCTCCACTTGATGTCATTCCTCCTATGCCTATAATTATTGCAATACCTATACCAAAACAAGAGAAATCTTCCACTAGTGAAACTAACAATTCCCAAGAGAAAAATAACTTTAAAGAGCTCAAAAGTATCTTCTAATCCTTGGGAAATGAACTAGTAAATGTTAAGAGGTAGTATGATTTCAATAGGCCTTATCAAGTTTCATGTTAACCTTAGCAACAAGATTTTTAAGTAAATAAGACACCATACAAAGGGGACTACCAAGGCTAAGATCAAAAACTATGGATAAAGGTAATATGGTTATAATAGGTAGAATAACTATAATCCTAATGTTGCAAGCACTTCCAATACCTTGGTCGAAGTTTAAAATAATGTCGCTCAAGAAGCTAAAGGAATCATGCCTTAGAATTAGTATTTTGGGTAATCTATTATTCCAACCATTAACTTCACTCAAGCATTTAATGATCAATGGTAGTAGGCTATTAATTTTGGGTACAACCAAGATCTCATAGACCAAAATGCAGAGGTACCTATGATGACCAAGCTATAAAAGATGAAACAAGGTCAAAACCCTAATCAAGGACCAGTCCAATTAGGTGCTAAAATGGTGAACTACAAGTAAGAGGAGTGTTATGCACTCAATCAATAGGCTAACTTCAGCTAGGGATACTTTCCAGTGGTTGTAAATTCAAGATTCAAAAGAAGGAACATGGATGGTAACCATGAGCCAATTAAGTAGCCTCTTACCATTACTCCTTCAATATCCAAGATAATTATACTTGTTATCATTCTAAAGGTCCCAATAGTTCCAAAGAGTCAGAATCAAATAAATGTCTTGGTCCTTAAAAACTCATAAGCTCAAGGTACAATTATGGCCCTTAAACCATAATCAAAGGTTGGTGGTTCACCCATCAAAATTATAAAATAAATGAAAAGGCCCAATGTGAATGTGCCAATGTTGGGCATGCTCTCCATGCCTGGTCAAGTGGAAATTCTTCAATAAGTATTATCAAAGATAAATGTTGTAGGTAAGACATCAAGAAAGGAGAATGTAGTCCTTACTAATGCATCCAAAGTACCAAATGAAGGGAAACTAGGTAAAATGGTCAAGCCTCCTCCCTTCTACATTTTAATGATCATTGGTAACTCTTAGTGAATAATTACTTAGTGGAAAATGGGGCTACTACCTTTATAATGCCAAAGTCCATAGCTGATTAGTTTAGTATAAAATATGAGCCCCAATCCAAAGGAGTGTTCTAACTTGATGGTTCTTCTACCAAGCCATCTGGCATAATCAAAGACCTTAATATGAATTCGCATGCTTGTCTTAGTGTCTCAGTGTCTCAAGATGTATTAATGCTTGATGTTCCTTTTTGCTTTGCATTATGCCTATATAGAGAGTTCAAAACAAAGACAAGAGGTTATCTTGTAGTATATTGGTCATAAATGGAATTTAGATTAAGATATGGGGCCAAAGTGTCAATCAAAGCTGATCCCATTGCACAATTCCACATAGAGCCTTATGGGCCAGATAACACAAACATCAATTGCACCATTATTGATGAGGATGAATTTGCAATGGGGCAAGAGCTGAACACTCATCTAGAAGAGATACTGAACATGTTCTTGGATGAACTATGGAATTAAAACTAGTTGGTGGACCCCTTAGAGGGTGTTGAAGAAAGTGACTTGGGTGTCTAATATTTACATTAAGAAAGCTAGTTCATACCATCCCTCATGAGGCCTTAATAAGATCCTAGTGGTCTATAGAAGTTATTCTTTGATGGTTTAATGAGAAAACATGGAGTGGGTGTAGGTGTTATGTTATTATCCCCTTTAAATGACAAATATTTATCTTCATATAGGTTCCAATTTAGCTACTCTTATAATGTAGTAGAATATGAGGGCTTTATTCATGGCCTTTAGTGGGATAATAAGAGAAGGATCAAGCAATTTCAAGTCTATGGGGACATCAAATAGGTTATGCACCAAGTAAAAGGATAAAATTTCAATAAGAAACCCTTAATGAAGTCCTACAAACATAGAGTGTGGGACCTAATTGAGGACTTTAAGGCCTTCAACATCCAATCAGTGCCAAGGGGCCAAAATCAACATGTTGATAGACCAGTAGTTATAGAGGCTCATTTTGATATCCCCAATGAATTAAAAAATACCAAGGTGAAACCACATGTCAAAGTGGTAATAAAACCATCAGTGTCAAATAATGAAGCTCATTCATAGGTCTTTGAAAGTGATAAATAGATTGCATGTTTCTTATAATAAGAAGTAGATTTCTCCTCCATCAACCAATGAAAGTTACAACATTAGTATGAGGAGAAAATTATTCAATTAAGGTCCAATAAGCTTCCTAAAGGACTAGTGACCCTAGAAGGTCTCTTTCATGAATGATACCATATGAGATAATAACTATAAGAGAGTTCTTATCCTTAAAGACAAGCTCCTCAAACTTGGAAAGGGAAGCACTAAAGCTAAAAGGCTTACCTTCATAAATATTTGTAAAGAATATTGAAAACATATTTTCTTGGAAATATATTAACCTAAGGGGACTTTATCCTAAATTATCCCAACACACTATAGAACTAAAAGCTAATGCCAATCCTGTCAGACAGAAGCAAAGACCCATAAACCCCAATATTGAAGAGCTTATGAGGATATAATTGACCAAGTTAATTGAATCCAATATCAAATTGTGTGTGGACTTCAGGGATATGAATAGGGTTTTTTTGAAGGATAACTATCCCCTACCATCCATGGAGTAACTCCTTTAGATAGTTTTTGGTTCAAAACATTTTTCTCTCTTGGATGGGTATTTAAGTTAAAACCAGGTGCTAGTGAGATAAGAGAATCAATATAAGACTACCTTGACTACCAAGTGGGGCACATTTGCCTACAAAAAATTTTAGACCCATGATGCCTTTTGGATTGTCCAATGTTGGGGAAACCTTTTAAAAATCAATGTACATGGCCTTCTAAGGACTACTAAATCAAATGGTACTAGTCTACTTGGATGACATCATAATCTTCTCCAAGAAATCTAGTGAGCATATGGACCATCTGAGGCTAATATTTTTTAGAGATGTAGAGAGTATGGGATCTCTTTAAATCCCAAGAAATATGTGTTTTATATGCATGAAGGTAAGTTATTGGGTCACATTATTTCAAAATAAGGACTATCTATTGACCTTGATAGAGTAATTACTATCTGAGCCTTATCCTTACCAAAGCACAAGAAGGGGATATAGAGCTTCCTTGGGAAGATTAACTTTGTGAGAAGGTTCATACCTGGTTTTGCAAACCTAGTCAAACCCATCACCACCATGTTAAATAAGATCCAAGTGTTTGCTTGGTTAAATGAAAATAAGGTAGTATTTAAGGCCATCAAGTAGGCCATTGCCCAAGCACCCTCACTCTTGAATCTTGACTTCTCCAAGGACTTCATCTTGTACATCTTTGTCAATGTTTACAACATATCAATTATGTTGATGTAGAAGAATGTCAAAGAAATGGAGTATCTAATTGCATTTTTTAGTCAAGGGTTAGAAGGATATGAAGCGAGGTATAATTTCATTGAAAAATAGGCTCTTTTAACTTAAGGAGTCTCAAAAAATTTAGACCCATGATCTCCAATAGCAAGATTCATCTTATGGTGTCTCATCCTAGAGTTAGGGACTTCCTCCTTAACAAATATTTGAATGAGAAGAGAGCAGGTTAGATCATCAAGGTCATGGAATATGATGTAGAGATTAAGGTCACCAAGCTAGTCAGAGGTAAGTGTTTGTGTGAGCACATGGTGAGTGATATCCAAGAGGACAAGGAAGATATTTTGGTGACCCAAGACAACTCATAAGCAAGTTCACCTCCACTTTAAAATATTTGGCTTCAAGATATGGCTCACTTTTTGACAATAGGAGAATGCCCCCAAGATTTGGATAGAACCAAAAGAAGGTATTTCAAGCTTCAATCCATACCTTATGTATTAGTTGATGGATTTATTTTAGAAGGGACCTCAATAGGGTACTCCTTAGGTGTATAAATGATAATCAAGTGACCAAGATCTTTGATCAATTTCATGATGGACCTAAAGGAGGCCATTTTTCATCTAGAAGCACAACAACAAAGGTAATGAGGTTTGGTTATTACTAGCCCAATATTTTTAAATATGATCATGCATGGGTTAAAAAATTCTAGAAGTGTGTTCTCTTTTTAATAAAGCAAAAACTAGCAACCCTTGCACTCAATCCAATTTAGGTGAAATAACCCTTCATGTAATAGGTGTTAGACTTCGTAGGGATGATCAATCCACCATCAAGTGTAGGGCATAAATGGGTGATCATTGAAATTGACTACTTTACCAGGTGGGTGGAAGACATCATTTTGAAGGAGGCTAATGAGGGTGCATTTTTGGACTTTTATGATAGCATTGTGACCAAGTTTGGTGTCTTAAACACCATAATTTTAGATAATGCATTGAGATTCCTTGGTATGGAGACAAGTGAGTGAGATCTCAAATTGGGCTTTGACCTCAACACCTCTTCCAACTACTATCCTCAAGAAAATGGATTGGTAGAGTCCAAAAACAAGAATTGGATAAGAATCATTAGGAGGACCATAGAAGAGAATCAAAGAACATGGCACACCAAGCTAAGGACTACCTTGTGAGCTGACATAGTGACTCCCAAAGCTACCATTGGTAATTCTCCACATGTTTTTATGTATTGTAAGGAAGCCAAATTGATTATCTCTCTTCAACTACCTACATTAGAGTTATCCCTTTAGCTTGAGTTGATGGAGGATGAGCCCATGAATGTGAAGATGATATAATTCATGGAGCTAGAAGAAACTAGAGACCTTGATATGAAAACACTAGAGTCACATCAAGATCAGGTCAAAAAGGCCTTAGATAAGAGAGCTACAACAAGGAAATTCAAGGAAGGGTACCTAATCCTCAAGTGGGACTCAAATAAGGCCAAACTAGGAAACTATACCAAGTTTGATAGCTTATGGAGTGGTCCTTATTTGATCCATGGATGTAAAGAACATAATGTTTTTTAGCTTGCCCAACTAGACAGAGAGGTATTATCAATCCCAGTCAATGGAATTCATTTGAATCCTTATTATTAGAAGCATTTCATCCATTGTAACATATTATACATATTAGAGTAGCTTTGTATGCTTTCCTCTAAGTACCTTATGCACATTTTCTTTCTGTTATGTGTTTCCTTTTCAATAAGTGTCTTGGGCACTTTGTTGTTCTTTTTATTTTGTTCTTGTTTCTTTAAGAATTTTCTAGATATGGATATATTTGGACTATCTTCATGATCAACTGAGAGGAGACTTGGGACTCCATATGCCCAATGGATTAGTTTAATGCCACTAATCTTGCATAGCAGGCATGCAACCCCAGGATGTCTCTAGAAATGTTGGCCAATTTTGGACCACATGCAGAACTTGACATTGTAGTAAAGATTCTAGGGGTCTTGGTGTGAAGCAAGAAGATGAGTAGAGTTCATGTTAAATAAAGGATCCAATAGTAGGAGAAAATATCTCATGTAGCCTATAAAACTTTTGAAACACTTTAAGTTAAATTAAAGTGTAGTTTGTCTAAATTCAAGAAAGTAGGTCTCCATGGTGGTCATAATATTTAGAAGAATGAATCAAGTTTCTCACAAGCCTTAAGATTTCATTTGAGCCTTGGAGAATTAAGCAAATGATCAAGCACAAGTCTAAATGAACCAGGCCATCATCAAGATGCCACATAAAAATGGAGCAAACCAATTCATTTGTGATTTTAATAAGTATACCTTAGATAGCCTCATGAGCTAAAATATTATAGATCCATAGAGTTCTTCATGTTAGAAACATGCTTTATAAGTTTTATGCCCACACAAGCATTTTATCTTAAGATCTAAGTGTTTAAAGATAGGCTTGTAGAATGAGACATCTGTGTGAGTGTCAAGTTTGAGCTTCACAAAATATCTATTTGGGTTTGAAAATACTTAACAAGTTTAAATTTGATAAATATCTAATGGTTTGTGTGAGCTTGATACTAACAAGCAAAATCCAATGGTTCATATTGGGGTCAAATGAGTCAATATATCCCTAGGTTAAATTCCCTTAAAAGGCTACAAGTTAGGTAAGATCTAATTGTGCAAGGCAAAATAACAAAGAGGTGGGTCCAATCTAGATCAATGATCAACATTAAATCATACCAATGATGCATAAGAACTAGTAAGAAAGGAGGCCCAAGGAGATCAAAGGCTCACATTGATTCATACATTATGATCCAATGGTGAAATTTAAAGTTAGAAGGTCAAAAGATCTAGATCAAGTGCTTGTATTAATTCATACACAATGATCCAATGATACGAGTAAGGATAATAGGGTTGGTGTATCTCAAGGATAGGTAAGAGATCATCAAGTGTCATTAGTTTTTTAGGCTCCTGATAAAATAAAAGGTTTTCATGCATCTCATACAAATAAAATCAACAAGTGGGTCCAAAGTCAAAAGGGATATTTGATATGAGGTTATACATGTAACCAGGGTCAAACCAGTGAAAGTAGGTCTTACAAGGATCATCATTCCACCATTCAATCTTGACTAAATGCATTAAAGGGACATGTTGGTATATTCAATATGATCAACGATAAAGGGGCACCATTGAAGCTAAATATAGACCTCTAGTTCAAAATTTTATGGCACATAGGGTTCATTATACAACTATGTTCACCATTTTTTAAAGAAGGATACCTATATATAATGAGTTTTTGGTTTTAATGGATGCTCAAACGCAAAATAGATCTTTTAGAACTAATAAATATCAAAAGAGGTTATGCAGCATAGGTTTGCATTGATATAAGAGGCTACAAGAAAACCAACAAAGGAGGTTGGTTTTCCATCTATATAAAAGATATAGGTCTAGATTTGATCAAGGGTAGATGTTTGAGATCATGAAGAGGTTCCTCATCCTTTAGCATGGTCTTATTTTCAACAAATAGCTACTTAAAAATAATAAATCCATGATTCTATCAGATCCATGAGCATGAAAGTTTTATCTTCAATGGGAGATGGTGTGAAGGATTAAATAAAAGGATCTGATAGATAGGAATTGTAGCTAAGTGTATTTAATGCATCCTCAGTACCTTTGGGGACTTTCCCACTTAGTAATCCATGATGAGTTTCTTGATTGATTGAAAAGGTGGCAAGGCATTCATTGGAGCAAAAGGGTGGTAGATCAAGCTCAATTAATGACCCATGGTGGTGTGTTCCCTTTCTAATGGCATGCTCCCACTTTCTTTCTCTCCCTCCCTTATCTTATATATCATAGTCTTATCCCCATTATGGGGTTCTCAGCTCTTAGGAATTTATCATTCTTTTTTGGGAAAAGGATACTCATTAAGACTCTTGCAAAAGTGTGCTCATTTGATATGGTTAAACCCTATCAAAATATTTTAATAACTACCTTTTTAAGTAATAAGATCAACTCTTTGCCTATCTCTTATTTTCAATCAGTGCTTAGTATGCTTGTGTATGGTAAATTTGTGAAGGAGAGTCTTCCTATTTTACTATCCTTCTACTTAGATCTTCAAAAGTGTTTTCAAGCTAACTTTTAGGTCTAGATTAGTGTTTTGTTTGAACCTCTTCTATGAAATGTTTATGCAATTAGTGATATTGTGAGATTGTGTGAGCTATAGTTGTCTTATGTTAATCCATTATGGATTCAAACTTATATGAGTGATCATTTAACTTTGGTGCATCACCATTTAGCCTTCTTAGAATCCTTTATCAACCCTCACTAACCCTTTTCCCTATGACACGAATTAGTTTAGATGAGCATCAAGACGAATTCAGCCTTATCTAGAGGTCCAACCCCATTATAGGTGACCCACAACCTGGGGTTGTTCCTATTGTGTATCTCAATTGGAGGGAGCCTAAAGAACTCTCTCTGATGGTGTAGATTGAGCCTAAAATAGACACACTATCACTTGATCATGACATCCATATTATGGGGGGTATATGTTTATGGAAAGGACATGCATTTGATCCTTATGATCATATTTTTTAAGTATGTATAAAAATCTAGGAGGATGGAGGTAATGGAGGTTGGAGGACATTTAGCACCCTCTCGTTAGTCACCAATGATGAGATTGCATTTTGAATTGGTAGCATATTTATTTTCTATTTTTTATTTACTTTGTGTGGTGTTCTTAATAAACCTCTACATTAACATTTAATAACATAACATATTGTAAAATAAGCTTGTTTATTGAGGGAAAAATTAATATTTTGAGGTATACTCAGTGTGGATAGTTCTAGGGTTTATGAGTCTTAGTAATTCAGAAATTTTATTCCAAAATGTGGTCTAGGAACAAAGAAATTCAACACTATAACAACACATAATTGAGTAATACCTAATCTGAGAAAGTTTTCAGAGAAAAGCTTTTGATAATATGTGATTCTTTCTTGATGTTCATAATAAGGGGGGAATGTTAGTAATATTATCACTTGCATGGTTTGTTTCTGAGTGAAAATATTGGATAACATTATATTCATGAGATTGTGTGTTGTGAGTTACATCAAACTCATGTATATAGGTTAGTTTTTATGATTGAAAGATTATAGATATATGCTATAATATCTAATGAGTGATTGTAGGGATTGAATCCCCCTTGATTATAGGATATGCTTAGATATATATTTGTAAATTTATATTTGAATAAGACATATTGTGTGATTATTATTCTTTGATGTGAAGTATCTATGTGTATTCAACTTGACCTATATTTTTAATAGTTAAAATTGTGTTCAAATTCCCTTTGATGTACCTCATAATATAAGAAGCATCATAAATTATACAAGTGTGATCATTAGTCCATTCATAATCATAAGTGTAAGGTGTAACATTACTAGAGAATATTAAATCTAAAGGATGAACACCATTGGACATTTCATATTTATAATACTTTATAAAAAAGTTATTCCATAATATGGTAAATTTGACAAGTACCAAGCTTAATACTAACAAATAATCAATCATTGTTATGCCCTTAACCTATAGTGCATCTAGGGATATGTGTGACCGACTTGTGGCTTACATACCTTTCATATTATCTTACTAAATTTATCTATGTTCTTAGTATGGTTCGCTTATGGAATAACCATGGATAAGTATTATATATATATATATATATATATATGAAGGTTTGGTTAGTCTTTTATCATCATATTATGATTTTTTTTCTTATCACATTGTTGTGAAGGTTGGCCCCTCGAAGTGGTTTTCATAATTATCAAGTATTCTACTCTTTTTATTGTTTTGAATTTATTATCCTTCTCTTAATTATATGATATATTATCTGGTTATTGAAAAACATCTAATTAATTTCATTACAAGTGGTATCAAATCATTAATTTAGGTAAGTTTATGCAATGCTATTTTTTAGATCTGGTGTTGTAACATTCAAAAAAGTTGAAGGATCAAAAACCCATAACTTGCGATCTAGGAAGAATTTAATTTTTTTCACCACTAAATTATTATTTGAAAAAAAAATTAAGTATAGAAATTATTTTTCCACCCTTGTGCAAATTAGTAGTCATTAGATTTGTCTTGGTGAAATGATCACAATGGTATAATCTACTAGAACATTTTTTTGGGATTAAAACCCTCCATCCTAGGGTTTGTGCATGGCTGGTCCCAACACTCATAAACATGGGAAAGGTTAAGACACTCTTCACAAAGATGACATGCAGTATGGAACTTTAGATCAATCAGTTTATGAGGTAGTTTAACAAATTCAGTCATGTATACAAAGCATGGTGAGGAAGGATGATCTCTATGAGGTAAAGGGGACATGGATTATATTAATAATTAGTTGTCAACTCTAAGTGATCAATCAATCACTAAATTTTGTAAAATAGTCCTCCACTGCTCCAATCCAGTTCTCCCAATCCAAACAATCATAAATCTAATACTAGTTTGAAGCACATACTACCAAAAGTGGAAGTGCACAAGATTTATGGCAAATATTCACTCACTTGGATCAATCAAATAGTAAATTTATTGTATCTACATTAGACCCCATGTGCCCAAAAGGTTATCATAGCATATTTATATCTATAAATTAAGTATCTCATTTGGTATAGGTGGTTGTGTGCTCAAAATAAAAATAGTTATGCTCTTATGACCTTGTTGGTGTTTAATGAGGAGCTACAGATGAAATATCATAACATATGACATAACTACTTTGGTCGATTATAAAAAATAAAAATAAAAGGTATTTTTTAGGATTATAATTATCAATTCTAGAATCTATCCTCACATATGGATGACATAAATTATAACAACATGATTGACCCATTCTTGGGAGGCTCAAGGATAACATCCAGCTTCAAGTTTCCATGTTTCAATTAGTGTTTCTTTATTAAGCCATACCATTCACATGATAGGTAGAGGGAAAATATTTATTCAAAATAAGGGATTTCACTCATGGCCACAAACATAATTTCATAACACCATCATTTCCTCAACCTATACGGTTGACCCCTCATCAAATTAAAGAGAAGTGTGTCAAAGGGTTATGTTTTGACTATGATAGTAAATGGAGTAAAGGACATAAATGTGCCAAAAATTAGTTGTTCTACTTTGAATGAGACAATGAATATGATGAATCCTTATGTGTGGGTGTGGAAGAGATAGAGGAGAAATCTAAATATTATGACCCTACTATCACCTATCATTCCCTTTCAGTTATTAGTATCCCTCAAAATTTTAAGGTGATGGGATTTCTCAAGAAATAAAAGGTGATACTATTATTTGAATCAGGAAGTACACATAATTTTAACAATAATAAGTTTGTTATTCATTTAAACTATTTATTTATCCAACTACAGAATTTCAAGTCATGTTTGTAGATAGTGGTACATTCAACTATTCTATAAAATTACATAACATAAATATTACCATAGGAGACTACATGCTTATTTCTCCTTTGTTTTTTATTCCTATACATGGGGATGAAATTATTTTATGATTACAATGGCTCATGACTTTGGGAACAATAAAGATGAATTTTCAATAGTGTTTCATGCACTTTCATTTTGAAGGTAGTACATTTAAACTACAAGGATTATGATCAAATTCTCCCCAGTTGGGTAGTTCCCATCAATTGATGAAGATTATTAAAAAAGGGGATGAAATATTTGTAAATTGATTATTTTCCATAGAATTTCAGCCAATAATTATGTCTACACATCTTGATTTACAAATGATTCTTGATGACCACCCAATATTTTTTGGTATAATGCCAAAAGTAATACCACCAAGCAAAGAACTTGATCATGCCATAAGACTAATTCCAAGTAGTACATCACCAAAAATTAGACCATATAGGTATTCCTATGCCCAAAAATTTAAATTAAAAATATGGTATAGGATATTATGGAGGTAGATATTATCTGGCATAGCCAAAATGAATATTCATCTTTAGTGGTCATGGTGCAGGAAAAGGATGACACTTAGAGGTTATACCTAGACTATAGATAACCCATCAAGTACACCATCAAATATAAGTTCCCTATTCCATTAATTCATGATTTTTTGGATGAATTACATGGTGTTGTTTATTTTAACAAACTAGATATTCATTCTATGTATCACCAAATTTGGATCAGAGATGATGATATCCCTAAAACAACTTTAAAAACTTGTAAAATCTATTATGAGTTTATGGTCATGCTTTTTGGTCTCATAAATGCACCATATACATTTTAGAGTTTGATGAATATTATTTTTACGAATTTTTTAAAGAATTTTTTTTTTCATTTTTTTATGGCATCTTAATCTACAAAAAAACTTGGGAAGATCATTTGAATCATGTGAAACATGTACTTTTAGTTTTGTAACAACATCAACTTTATGCCAAAACTTCTAAATATGATTTTGGAGTCCATGAGGTGGAGTACTTGGGTCATATTTTTTCACATGAAGGAGTCAAATTCAACCCTAAGAAATCAAAGTTATAATGGAGTGGGAAGTGCCAAAGACCTTCAAGAAGCTTTGTTGATTTTTGGGGATAACATTTTACTGTCATGTATTTGTAAAAAATTATGGTAGCATAACAACTCTTCTCATAGCCTTGTTAAAGTAATATTCCTTCTATTGGATTGAACCCACTACCAAGGCATTTGAGAAGCTAAAATAGGCTATGTGCACGACTCCATTTTTGGTGACCTCTAATTTTTATAAAAAAATTATTTTTGAATGTGATGCATCAGGATATGGGATGGGAGTAGTACTCATGAAATAAAGATGACCCATTACATTTAATAGCCATCAACTCAAGGGTAAAAATGAGCTCAAGATAATCTATGAAATTAAGATGATGGATATTCTTCATACATTCAAGTAATGGAGAGCTTATCTAATGGGTAGACACTATCAAGTAAAGACTAATCTTGATAATCTAAAATATATTTTGGAATAAAGATTATCATCAAAAAGAGAATGTGTTAGTAAATGCACTTTCCAATTGGGATGAAATAATTGAGGCATTTTTATGCACAATGACCATTTGTTAAGAAAATTATTTAGAAGAATCAAGATTATAATGGTAAAGTGTTAGGGATACATAGGTCTTAATTCTAAATATTCAAGGTTGGGTGGATCTAAAAATTTTGAGTGGAAAGGGAAGACATTATGGCATAAATATAATTTATACTTATGTAAGGATTATGTTTTTAAACATGATCATTTAGGAGCTTCATGTATCTCCAATCAAGGGATACTGAGGGTTTTTGAAGATATACTATCAAATCAAGCAAGATTTATTTTGGGAAGGGTTCAAGGGGGATATACATAAATTTATGTTAGAATGCATGGTTTCTAAAAAAACAAAGGAGAAAAAATTAAGACACCAGGTCTTGTACAACTGTAATCTATCCCTAGATAGAGGTAGGAGGAGGTTTCTATGGATTTCATTATAGGGTTACCAAGGTCTAAAAGTAAAATTGTCATCGTGGTAGTTATGGATACGCTCATAAAAATTATCATTTTTGTTATTTTTCACAACCATTTTTAGGTAGTACAGTAGTTGTTTCTTTTCTCAATATAGTTCAAAAGTTGCATGGTACTTGTAACCAAATATTACATCTTAGAAGAGGTTGTTCAAGCTTCTTCTAGATTTGGACAACATGGGAACATTTCCAGGTATGTGTGTGTACCTATATTGAAAATGAGCCTCTAGATTGGCTAGCTCCTTGAATGTATTGTGCAATGCTTATCACTTAAACTACTACTTACTTGTGGGGGAAAGAGTTAAATAATGCATAAATTGAACCTACTCTAAATAATGTGATGCACCAAAATGTCTTCCATGTGACCATCATATTTATACCATGATGAAACAAGGCATACAAACTAGTCTCTAAGTATTAATGGGTTCTAACTTGAGCATTTCAATATAGAGGTGAGATGTGAGAAGCAACATAAGGAAAATGAACTAGATGGAATATTTCACACTCCAAGGATAAATGTACACATGAAAAAGCCTTACACACTAGACTACACTCTTATGACTTGTTAGACTAGGAACTCTTGCTCAAATATGAAAGGATAAGGGAAGTAAGGATAGATAATTATCACTTCTCATCTCCATACATCATTTGAAAAATTGAACAATTGTTTAAAAATTAGAAATAGACTTTCATTAGTGTTCAAAGGAAAAATATGACATTAGTCTAGTAGGGATTTTCCATACATGGTGTGATCCTTTATAAAGGCCAAAATGGTAGCTACTTATAACATTTGAGAGAGAGAGAACTAAGAAAATAGAAGTCCCCAAGGGATTCAAATGAGTTCAACCTCATTTGAACCATAGTTAAAATTGCCTCTACTAGTATCCTTCTTTGGAACTTCCTGATTGATCCCAATCATCTCAAGAAGTTACAACAGTTCATGATTCCTTCACTCATGCTCCATATAGTTACAACAATGGGATCAAGTGGTTTTGAGCTAAGTTATAGCATTAATGTAGTTATAGCAATCAGATCTATCTATTATAAATTTGTCCTAGTGTTAGTTATTCCTAACTAGTTTGTTGTGGTGTGAATAAGTGGAGAGAAGGGCCCCTCTCATTCCGTTGGTCCTAGAGATGGAACTATTAAGGTTTACATGTATGCTCTCATGGCATCCTTACAAAATCCATCTCTTGTTCCAAATGGATCATGCTCAAACCTATCCCCATGTTCATAGGCTCACTATAGATATAAAACCAATCTCAAACTATTAGTTTTCCTATAGTCTTTATATTGATACAGACCTATAGACTACATAATCCCTTTTTCGGATTTGAATAGGTCTAAATAGACCCATTCTATCTCTACAAGATCCAAGAACTCATATATACATGGAACATTCTTTAAATAAAGTGAACATAGTTGTAATATGACACTATAACCTTCAAATATTTGAATTAGAGGTCCATTTTAAGATTTAATAGCATCCTTTCATATTATTGATCACCTGATTGCAAGGCTATGCCTTCTTCATAACATTTGATTAAGCTCTAATGATCGATTGATTATCCCTGAAAGCTTACCTTGGTTCAACTCTGGTCATGTGTTAATCTCTAGGAAGTCCCTTAACTTCTCAACCTTTAATTTCATTGGTCATTGATCTTGATCAGTATGATTAATTAGGAGTCATTGATCTTGCCCTTGACTTGTCAACTCTATCAAATATTGTGCTACATGTAAATTGTGCATTAGTTTCAAGATCATATTGTCAATATATTAGATTTAGTGCTTATGCCATGTGGCAACCTCTCAATCTCTTTGACCTTTTAACTCATCTTGTACCATTAGATCAAGATATATGATGCAATACAAACTGTTAGATCCGCTAGGACCCACTGTTTGAAAACCAACAACTATTTCATAAGCTTAAATTTGATTTCTACACTCCCATAAAATGACATTCATGTGACCATAATTTATGTTCATGCAATCATTAAATTTAAGCTCAAAAAGGGTTTGTTTTGCTTGAGCTTTATTTTGACATTTGCGCGAACGTCTTACTCTACTGGTTCAAATTTAAAGCTTCATAACTTGAGCCAAAAAGCTTGTACAGACTTAAAATTTCATAGGATGATCTTGGAATGAAAAAATATATGGAACTACATCTTTTAGCTCACACAGCTTTCTAAGTGAATATAAAAATGCATAAATAGGCTAGTTCATTCATTTTTGGATGACGTCTTGGATGGCCTGGCTCCTTAAACTCAATGAGCTAAACTTGGAAGGCTTAAATCTCAAGATACAAGACTCAACAAGATATGACAATTATAGAGCATGATTTTGGCACTAATGGCATTGATTGTACATGGTCTAATGGTCATGCAAGGCTTTTGGAGCATATTTCTAAATTGCATAAGTAAGTTGTTCCATTATGGTTTCTGTGTGATGTCCTAATGATGATCTAGCTTCACGAAGCTTATTCTTAAGACACTACTTGATATTTAAAAGCTTATATGGACTTATTGAGGCATAATCAAACCTATTTTATGCTCTTACTACATTGATCACCTTGAAGACCTTCCACTTGCATATATAACCCTAAAATGACCCCTAAGATATCAAATTGCATAAGGATTGAATTAAACCATGACCAATACTATAATGTCATATTAAATGACATCAAATGAGATACAAAATACACTATGACATCATAAAAATACCCTATACAAGATTTTAACTATAGGGGGTTGACCCATTTTGGCCTATGATAAAAATGGTCAATAGTACTCCCAAAATCATTATAAGTGATCACGATCCTATATTTAGTAGTAACTTTTGGACTAATTTATTTTGATGTTGGGGTACTCAATTGGCTCATATCTTATCATATCATCCTCAATTTTATGGACAAATGGATATCAAAAAATTCATATAAGGGTATCTCCATTTTTGCATCAAATAAATAAGAACATTAGGTCTATTAGTTATCACTTGCATAAGGTGGTATCACACTTCCTTCCATACATCATCTAAAATGTCTCCCTTTGTTTCAATTTATGGTTATCATCTCCCACCCATCACTTCATATTTAAAGGTGTAACCCAAGGTTTGAGTTATTGAGGAATACATTTAATATCAATAGGAGGTACTATCTAGTTTAAGGGATAATTTAGAAATGGCACATAATGGAATGAAGAATCAAACTAATCAACACCATAGTGAGATAAATTTGGCATTAGTGATTGGGTATTTTGATTTCAACCATATTAACAAATGTATTTGAAGAAACATAAAAAGGATAACAAATTTTCTCCTAAGTATTATGGCCCTTATCATATTTTATAGAAAATTGGCAGTGTGGCATACAATTTGGAGCTACCCCAATCCATTTTAATACATCATGTATGCCATGTATCTTATTTGAATAAGGTAATTGGATAGATATTTTCAACCTAGACTGAGTTACCTGAACTAGATAAATAAGGCAGAGTCATTTTAGAGCCTAAAGATATCCTTCACACAAGTATAATAAGGCTACTAATAAGAGATCTTAAGAAGTATTCTATCAAGTGAAAGATTATGAATCATGAATATGCAACATCAGAGGATGAATATTTAGTATAATAGCATCCATATTTGATTCAACATTAAGGGAAATTTTGTTTTGAATGGGATAGGCATGCTACACCATTAACCTATAATATGTCTAGGGATATGCATGGACAACTTATGGCTTACATACATTTCATATTATCTTATTGAATTTCTCCATATTCTTAGTATGGTCAACCTATATAATAACCATGGATAATTAGAGTATATAAGGTAGTATTGGTTAGTCTTTTATCATCATATTATGAATTCTACTCTTATTGCATTTTTTGGAGGTTGCCCCCTCGAAGTGGCTCAGTCATAATTATCAGTATTCTACTCTTTTGTCAATTATTGTTGTGGATTTGATTATACTTCTCTTAATTATGCAATTTATTATCCCATTATTTTTAAACATTTAAATAATTTAATTATAATCATACCACAAAAGAGAGGATATCAAGTGGTGAAACTAGGAAAGGTGTGTTTACTTTGTATGCTCTCAGATATACTGAATCTAGTTAAAAATAATGATTATAGTTACAAATACACTAACTAATAAGGATTGCACCATTTCCATAGCCACACTATCATATCTCTTGGGTATTATTAATGCCTAAAACTCTTGCTCTCAGCAAACAGTCTTCCTATGGGAAGTTTTTATAGGTGTGGGATGAATTTATGGTCTGTAAAGAAACCTTTGAGATTTTAGAAGCCAACTTTTCAAATTAACTAAGGGTGAAAAGAGAGAGAGATAAATATAAATATAACTATAATAAATATAACTAAGGTGATGCACCAAGATCTTAAAGTATTCACTCCTAAAATTGCATAAAATAGCTTAAACCTTTGAACCTCATAAACAAGTAAAAGAGCATGTGCATGATTTAAATCCTATAATAGAAATAAAAGCTAAATCTATAGAAGTAGAGAATGAAAATAACAAAAAAAAAATCCAATCAGTTTGACATAGAACACCACATCCTCTTCATTGATGGGGGAGAACAAGATATAAAAGGCCAAAAGGCACAGTATAAAATATTCAATCCTTACCATGAGGGGCGCTTGTTAAGGTCTTAGAATGAAAACACTAAATGTTGATACTTCTATTCAAAACTAAAACCATTGCATAAATGGATGCTCTGATAGCAATAAAAATAATTAATCAACTACAAACCCTTTCCAATGGGAATGAGCCTTGAATATATAGATGCAACAACCTCTCAAGGAAATGACACCTATAACCAGGCACTCATGCTCATGATGAGGCCATTATAACTAACTAGGGAGCTATGGCTTATTAGTGTGATTGATCTTCAAAATATCATATATGGTATAACTATAATGCCTTATTATGCCCATGATGCTTAGAATAAGTGTGGTGGTGACACATGTCTACCTTTGAAACTACCTCTGGAATGCTCATTAGAAAAGGGGGACCCACTTCTCTCATCCAATGGCACTACTTAAAGATCTGATAGGAAATTTTTTACTTTAGACAAGTATTGTGATGCCATGTAGAAGGTTCACTTTCTTCTTGTTACAACTACATGGTGGGCCCCATTTTTAACTCCATTAGCCAATCACATAATCTAGAGCCCTGATAAAAGAAACCTTTGCTTTTGAGGACCGTCATGATGCCATGTGTTAAACTCCACTTCTTTTTTATTGTAACTACATTGTGAGCCCCACTTATTATCTTATCAACCAATGGTGCTACATGAAGTTATAACAAAAAAGAAAACTACCTTAGATGAGTGTCGAGATGCCACATGGAGAGATGGTACTACTTTTGGTTGAGCTGAGATCTTCTTCATGATAAATGAGCATCGAACCATCATGTGGTGATAACAGAAGGAAGCCAAGACTTAGCCAAAAATAGGAAAAGGGACTTGGAAAAAAAAGGAGGCCAAAACACAACTACCAACTTGTCAAGGATGTCTGAGGCTAAAATATAATTGCTCTAAAACTTCAAAATGTGGATTACAATCCATAGTTTCAAGTAAATTAAAAGGTAATATACTTGCAGATGGAAAAACCCAAAATTTCTAGTTTCCTTGACTAGTCAAAATAAAATTGCAAAAATTATGAAGCCTATAAAACTTCACAACTTTTGAAGAGATGCCTTCAAAGGCATCCACTCTTCCTCCTTTGATTGAGTCTTCTTTTTAATTACCTCAAAGGCCCTATCCAAATTGATGATCTCCTTGAAGGAGATACTACTCAAGCCTTGTATTACTACTAGCATTTGAAACTCTATTTGGGTGAGAGGCTAAAAAATGGTCTCCACCTTGGAGACACTTATCACTTAGATGAGAGTCATAAAGATGGTCTGGTCATTCTACTTCCTTTTTAGCAACTCTTTTATTTTTTCTTCTAAGAGGATGGTATTGTCTGTAAGGAATGAGGAAAGGAGTCCCAACTAGACTAATTACTTTATATTCCCCTTCATATCCTAAACTACCTTTTTTAAGGCATCTATAAATGCCTTGTACTTTATCATTGCCTTGTTCTAGTTCAAAAATGTGTTTACTTTCACTATCATTTGCCTTCAATCGATGAACCCTAATACCTGTATCATCCTATCTATCATGATATATATCTTCTAGATGAAAAGTTGTGAATCTTGAACCTTAGGGGAAACAAAGGCTAGGACTTCATATATGGATGTGCTCACTTGGGAACTTAGCCTCTATGATTTTGTGATGAACCTGAGTGATAGCTTCAAGTTTGTGGCCATATTCTTTATCCTCTCCTAATAAGATACATACAATTATTGGACCATGGGGAGGATACCTATAATCTAGAAGTAGATGGAGAGTTCATTCTTCAACTATTGTATTTCTTGGTCCTTAACTGGGGACTCCTACTTCACAACTTCACTCTATTCTTCATCACTCTATCACTCTATTCTTCATGATTTTGATAGCTTTCAAAAGCTTTAAAGTAGGAATCTCTATTGATATGGGCATGACCATTTATTTTCCTATACTAGTTCATAAAAAGATGCTTTAAATTTTACTTAGGAGTAATTCAGTTGACCCATAGAGATATTTTGAGATTCATATGCTACTCCTATTATCAATTGGTGCCCATCCTCTTGATCAATCTTATGAGGTTTTTATTGGTTGATTTGACTAACCCAATCCCTTATGGGTAGTAATTGGATACAATTTTTAGGAAGATGTCATTTTAGAGTGTAAATTATAAAATCTTGGAATCAAGGAATGCTTTTATGTTTTTGGATATGATCATTTTAAGAGGGTTGAACCTCTCTATAAGTTCCTCCAAGAATTCAAGGATCATATTCTTAATTACCTCCTTCATCAGGGCTACTTCGCTCCACCTTATAAAGTAATCGATGGCCATTAGTATCCACTTATGGCTCATGTTAGATATGGCATTTATCATCCCAATGAAATCCAAGCCTGATTGTGTGAAAGGCTCATCAACCATAATCAAATTCAATGGTATGGCTAAATTCTTTTTCCAGCCTATGAAGAATTGGCATTGGTGGAATTTTTTAACTACCTAATGGAAATCAGAGAATATGGTTGGTAAATAATATATTGCATGTGTGATTTTGGTCGTGGTTGTCTTTTCTAAGAAATTCCCATATGGAGGGGTGAAGTGCATGTATTTTATGATCTTATTGGCCTATTTTTTGTCAACATATCATATAAGTTCCCTATCAAAGTTCCTTTTAAAGAGGACCCCCTAGACTAGTGTATAGCTATCCCCTTACAATTTGTAGATCTTATTTTATGTGTGGGGAGGTTATATATATATCATATAATTTACATAAAGTGGGTCCTATTCACAACCCAAGACCTATCATTTTCATATTGATTCACTAGAACTATTTATAACATATCTTGCTCTTCTATTGGGGCATCTACACATTAGGCTAGATACTCACAAAAGTCTTCTTTCTTGGATTACCTTGGTCAACCTAACTTCCATGTCATATTATAGAATCTTGGTAATCTAATTTTCCCTCTTTTCGATGATCTCTCATTCCACTATATACTCCTTCACACTAGAATTCACCACATATATCATTATCTTTCTTCCCACCACCAGGTGTATGAACTTATTGAGACTCTTGATGATAGTGAAAGCCTATTTTTAAAAAAAATATACTTAGTCTCATACCTACACAAGGTTCTTGAAAATAAGGTAATTATGTGCTCACCTATCCCTTCCTCTTCCTTCTATGTTAACATAGTCACTAAGCTATGTTCTCTCCCATAAACATACATGACAAAGCCTTTGGAGAAGTCAAGTTTGAACAATACAAGAGCAATGGATATCACATCCTTGATTCTATCAAATGATATTATTCCCTCAAGGGTCTATTTGAAAGTTTGATCCTTCTTTAACATTAGTGTGATTGGCCTTACCATCCCTATGAAGTCAGATATGAATTTTCTGACAAAATTGATCTTTCTTAGGAAATATTAGACTCCCTTCTTATTGGCTAGCAATGTTAAATCCCTGATGGCCTTCACTCTATTGGGATCGATGGAGATGCCTTTTTTGGATACTGCATATCCTAATAACTTTCCTTAAGAGATGCCAAATACACACTTTTTGGGGTTGAGAGATACCCCAAACTCTTGGCATTTTTGAAAAAAATCTCCAAATGATTGAAGTGATCTTCCCTTTTCTTGGGGAATATAATTAGATCATCTAGGTAAATGAGGATGATTTTATTGATTAGGCCTTCGAATGTTATGTTTATGACTCATTAGAATGTAGTCCCTACATTAGAGAGGCTAAAAGGCATCTTCACATATGTGAAGGTTCCCTAAATGGTCTTGTGTTGATCCTCTTCATTGACCCACACTTGGTTGTATACTAAGAACCCATCCAATAGAGAGAACATTTCTATTCCTACCACTATTTGGAGGATCTGTTCCATATAAATAAGGGGGGGATGATATTTTAAGGATGCTTTATTCAAGTCCTAGAAGTCCATACATATCTATATTTACCCACTCTTTTTTTCTCACTAGAACTAGGTTAGATACCCAAGTCAGATGCTTGATTAGGTATATAATTCTTGAGTCAATTAGTTTCCTTAGTTCCTGAGCCATGAGGGACTCAATTTTTGGGTTAACCATCCTTTGCTCTAACAAATAGGTTTGAAGCCTTAAATTAGGTCTATGGTGTGTTAAATGACCTTGTGGTCATATCCCTTAGGTCATCATAGGTCTAAGACATAAACCCTTTGTATTTATTATAGAAGGATATTAGTTGGTCTTTATTTTCTTGGGAAATTTCTTTCCCTACTCTTAGTTTTCTTCCATCTCTGACATCGATCTTAGAGTAGTCACTTTTATCTATGATAAATTTTCATTTGTCATTCATCACATCATTAAAATCAAATAGATTCTCTAAGGTGATTAGGCCCTCTAGAATCTTTTTAGACTTCAATTGCATGATCTGATCCCTATAAGCTTCTTTGATCTTTGGTTACAAATATTCTACAAATTTGCATGACTATTGGTGAAACATAAAAATCTAGGCATCACTCTCAAATACTTGCCAATTTTGATAATTATCTAGGATGGTGGGTTTGATAATTACCCACACCACTTGTTCATTGGTTAGTAAGTTAGTTACTAGATCAAACTAGGAACCAATCACTACCATTTTATTCATTTTTGCATTCTTGGTCCTAGGGATGATTTGAATGTTGAAAGCTTTAAAATATTTGATCAAATCCCATATTCAATGGTAGTAGGACCTCATGTAGACATTATTTGTAGTCATGACCCTTCTTACTTGTCTCACTATTAGTTTAGAGTCTCCAAACACTTTTAACTACTATACACCCATTCATTCAGTGAGGCTAAGGCCCTAGACTAGTGTTTCATATTTGGCCTCATTATTAGTGTAGGTGAACTAGAAGTAGAAGGTCCTACAGATTTTTTTATTAGAGATACTATTTATATGCCTACTCCTAAATTGATCTTATATTTTGCATCATCAAAGTGAAAAATCCAAAATTTAGACTTATTTTTAGGTTCTCTACTTTGATCCTCTTTCCTCTTCATGACCTAGGGCATGGCCTGATCTTCATCATGGATCACATAATTATCAAGTCCTATGGAATCAAAGTTGGTAAATAGGTCATTTTTTATGAACTCATTAATGAGGACCTCTGTGTCTAGGCTCTAGTTGCCTATCATTCTTTCTTCTTCGAGCATTTCCACATAATACATTTCTTTTTTAGATAAAGAGGTGTGTGTTACTTCAAAGTTCATCATATAATCATTGTCTTTGTGTTTTGGATGTAATGGTTTAGACAACACTTTCAATTTCAAGCCATAATTGATCCTTAAGATCAAGTGAGACTAATCTAAGGACAATTATCAACCTATTTTGGTGGTGAAATCTCTTGATAGACACAACCCAAAGGCTAGTGGGATGCTTATTACCATAACTTCTTGGGTAACTATGATATTGGGACAAGAGTACAAGGTTAGGGAAAGAGTCTTGATAATACCTACAATCTAAACTTTCTTCCCATCTAATTATGTAACCCCTCTATTCAAGGGTTCATATTGAATTTATAATGTGTCCATAATCTTCTTGGGCATCATCATGGTGTTGGCACCGGAGTCGATCATGGAATTATGTAACAACTTATTTCCCATAATGAACATTAAATAGAATGGGGAGTTGAAGAATGTAGTTGGCACATGAGGTTGTGCATTTCCACTGGCATCCTTTCCCTTATCTTGTTTTGACTCCACAACTAGGATAGCTTGTATATATTTTTCCTGATCCTTGAATGTTTTTTTAGTAAAGATTTCTACTAAGGAATAGATAAGACATCCCAAAAAGAAACATTGGCTAAAGCCTTCTTTAGCTATTCTACCACATTAAATGACCCTTGCAGTTAGACATTAGGGTTCTTTAGTTTGTTTTATGTTATTTCACTTCATTTGTTATATGTTAAAAGTGGTAGTTGGGGTTCTAAAATTTTCTCAAAAGTCACTCTCAACCTTTTGAAGGCTTCTTGGGTCTTAGTCAGTCTTTTTTTGAATATTTTGAATTAGTCCTTTATACTCATGGGGATTTCAGTGCTAGTATATCACTTATATAAACCACATCTTTTCCTTCTACCTAAGAGAAAATTTCTTGCTCTAGGGATATTTCATCTTCTTACTCTAAGGACATTCCTTGCATTTGTGCCATTAGAACAAAATTTTCAACACCCTGGGATTGATATCCATAAGGGTTTGAATCAGGTGCATTCTCTTGTCTTTGTTTCTTGGTTACCTTTTACTATAGATTACCTCTTGGGTAATTTTGGGGGGTATGTGCATCATTACATGGGAATCACCATGAATTGGAATCATTCACAAGGTTATTTTGGCCCACAACCAATTCTCTATTTAAACTAGGTGATATAGTTTGCAAGGGATTACAGAATAGGATGATTTGGTTTGTAGGTCACACCCAGTGATATGGTGCCTGGTGATTTGGCACCTGATGGTTAGACCTCTACCTTTGTTGGTACTAGGTCTATTGATATGGCACCCTTATTTCTAGTAGTTTTGGTAAGGGGTATATAGGGGAATGGGATGATACCATTTGATATTTATGATCTTGTTATAAATTTTTTACAAGATGCTCTTCATGTCATTCATCTTCATATCTAATGAGGATGAAGAGGACATGCTCACCTGAGTTATAAGATACACATACATGAAAGGTGATGTTTGTGATGTGCTTGAGACTTGTTCTTATGTTGGTATCAATATTTTTGAGAACATTGGCATTGACAATTGTGGGGTAAGCTTCCCAACATCTATCAATTTATTCTCTACTCTGATAGCTAGTTCATATGAATTTAGTAGCATTTGACCTCCAAATGAATAAATCATGATAGCAATGTTTGAGTTGAAGGCATTGAGGTAAAAGACAATAGCCATACCAGCAAGTGGTTGAGCCACTATTAGGATCCTTTTCTAGGTCTTATCAAACCTATTATTGAAATCTATAATAGCCTCTTATGGGGCTCTTTTAATAGTGATTAGTTATTATAGGAGGGATGATTGATCTGCTTTCTCATTGAATCACTCAAAGAATCTATCACCTAAGTCATCCCAAGTGGTGATGTATTTGGGTAGTAAGGACTAATACCAGTTAATATCCTACCCTTTGAAAGAGGTATCTAGTATCCTTAAGGCCACATTCTTCTATGTGACATAGTGCATAGTACAAACATTGGTGACATCTAGAAGATGTTTAGCTGCACTTTTGAAATCCTCCCCTAAAAATTTAGGGAATGCCTTCAAGGAGTTAATATGAATAAGGTCCCATGTAGTTGGGACTACTAGAATAATGATTAGGATACCATTATTCCATGCTACAAAGTTTTTGGGTGGTCTTAGGATCACCATTTGTTATGGTTGTTATGTCATACTAGATCCAGTGGTCCTTTGGTAAGTTACAGCTACCAGAGGTGGTTGTAACAAGTTTGGATTCATTTATTTTTATGACTTTATGATGGGCATATGGATCATAAAATATAACTTTTATTCAAGTTATTATGGGTTTGGGTCCCACCAGGGATGCTAAAAAAGAAAGAACTATTGACACCTAAAACTCTCACTCTTAGCAAACAGTCTTCATGTGAGAAGCTTTTACAGATGTGAGATGAATTTGTTCTATAAAACAACCTCCAAGATTTTAGAAGATGACTCTTCAAAATAAATAGGGGTAAAAAGAGGGAGAGAAAAATATAAATAAAAATGGAATAAAGATAATTAAGGTGATGCACCAAGATCTTAATGTATTCACTCCTAAAATTGCATAAAATAGCTTAAACCTTTGAACCTCATAGACAAGTAAAAGAACATGTACATGATTTAAATCCTATAATATAAACAAAGGATAACATTATAGAATCATAGAATAGAAATAAATTCCACTCAATTTTATATA
Organism: Torreya grandis; assembly: GCA_037957365.1. Taxonomy (NCBI): domain Eukaryota; kingdom Viridiplantae; phylum Streptophyta; class Pinopsida; order Cupressales; family Taxaceae; genus Torreya; species Torreya grandis. The sequence goes on along the minus strand of JARHVA010000578.1, from coordinate 1,490,219 downwards.
GAACACCACATCCTCTTCATTGATGGGGGAGAACAAGATACAAAAGGCTGAAAGGCACAGTATAAAATATTTGATCCTTCCCATGAGGGGTACCTGTTAAGGTCTTAGAATGAAAATACTAATTTTTTATAATTATATTCAAAAATAAAACTATTACATAAATGGTTTATTTGATAATAGTAAAAGCAATTACTCAACTACCAACCTTTTCTAACAAGAATGAGCCCTGAATATATAGTTGCAATAATATCTCGAGGAAATAACACATGGAACCAGACGCTCATGCTCATGATGAGGCCATTACAATTTACTAGGGAGATTTAGCTCATTAGTATGGTTGGTCTTAAAAATCATGTATATGGTGCAATTATAATGCCTTATGATGCCCATGATGCTTAGAAGGAGCATGGTGGTAACACATGTCTACCTCTGTAACTACCTCTAGAATGCTTGTTAGGAAAGGGGGACCTAATTTTCTCATCCAATGGTGTTTATTGAAGATCTAATAGGAAATTTTTTGATTTAGATAATCACCATGATACCACATGGAAGCTTTGATTTCTTCTCATTACAACTACATGGTGGGCCCCATTTCTAACTCCATCAGTGAATCACACAATCTAGAGCCCTAACAAAAGAAAATTTTGATCCTGAAGAGTGTTGTTATGCCATGTGGTGAACTTTGTTTCCTTTCTATTATATCTACCTCATGGGACCTACATATTACCTTTTCATCCAATGGCACTACTTGAAGTTATGACAAAAATAAACCTACCTTGGATGAGCATCAAGATGCCACATGGAGAGTTGGCACTACTCTTGGGTGAACTGAGATATTTTTCATAATAAATTAGCCCTGGGATGACACATGGTGATAGTGAAAGGAAGCTAAGACTTAGCCAAAAAAATGAACTTGGGAAAAAAGAGGAGGCTAAAATATAATTACCAAACTCACCAAGGACGTATGAGGATAAAAGCTAACTGCTCCAAAACTTCAAACTGTAGATTATGATCCACAAGTACATTGAAAGTAGCTTCCTAATGATAACCACTTACCGATGAAATACAATAATAAATGATCAAAGACCTCCTATAGCTAAAAAACAAAACTTATGCATTTTTTATATACCATGAGGTTCATGAAAATTAAAATCCATATGTAATGATGTTTAATGGCTTGATTTGGCTATTACCCCTCATACCATGGCTTTGGTAAAAATAAAGACCGTTTTGTTAAGAACAACAACTCCTATGAGTTTTCAATTTTTTTGAACATAATTTATAGGAAAAGAAAGAAAAAAGGAAATGGAAAACCATTGAAAACAAAATACTCTTATGCAAAGACACAAATTAAATATGAAGACACAATGTCAAAGAGAAATTCTCTTTAATGTCTAGAAAACATATATTATTAAACCTTAGAACAATGATCAAAAAGTTAAATCAATGCTCAAAATAAAATGTGTGGATTCATTGATATTTTTTACCCTAGCTTTTATAAAACACATAAAAATGTATTATAGTTAGAGGCATAAAACTAGAGAATATCATAATGCTAAATATGTACAATAATCAACAATTCTGATTTTGATCAATTGTTAACTATGGAAAATTATTTTTTGGAAAAAACTAAGAAGAGATATACTTAGCTTGAATATATATTTATGTTGACTATTATAATTATTCAAAATTGTAAATTAGTAAGATATGGAATAATGGTTGCTTAGAATCAGAAATAGAATTTGGATAAATCTATAGTAAGTGGACAATAATGTAGTGCATTCAAGTCCATTAACTATGGACTTGTCCTAGATAACTATGATAAATGAATGACATGAAAATATAGAGAAATTAAATCTCTATAAATGATATATCAAATATAGAAGCAAAGAATATAACTAGATGTAACCACTAAAAATGGGTGGCAGTGCACTACATTAGAGTATGTTGATTGTGGACATGTCCTAGTTGATTATGATAAAAATATGATCATGATACTACCTAAAAATACTTTAATTAGGTCTATTGATGCACTTTAGATTTAAAATTTCTTGATATATACTTTTAATGAAAAACCCCTAGTTTCTTGCACAAAAACCAAATCAATATCACATTGGGGAGGTCATTTGAAAGGGATTGATTTGGACTAACCTTGGTCAATCCCTATTGAGTGATCAAGCATTCTAATACATTTATAATAATCCAAAGAGGGCTCAAACTCAGATTTAATTCTCCTATTTATTTTTATTTTTTAAATTATGAATGCAAGTCTATATGTTATTTACTTTATTTTACCTTTGACACAATCATGCAAATGAGAATTCAACATTTTGAAACTCTTGAATCTATCTTTAAAAATATATACATATAACATGAAAATATTTGAATAGATTTTGAGAGTGAGGAGAGACATATTTAAATGTTTAATTTGTATTTATAGATGTTTTTATTTTGAATTTAGGAACTATTGGTGTGCAAAAGCTAACCCAATATAAGACCCAATTGACAAAAATAATAATTAAATGAAATGTGACTCAAAATAAGTTCCAAAAGTTACACCTAGATAATTCTATGCTTCATGTATAAGGTTATAGGTTGGTCCTACCCAAATACCACAAACTTTTCCAGAAGGACAAAACACCAAAATTGGGGATCCCCATGATAAAATGGTAATATGAATAACTAATAGACAAACCTACAGACTAGAATAAATAAATAC